>CM057229.1:58165581-58765581 GCA_029891385.1 Erythroxylum novogranatense
ACTCTAATGTAGGGGTTAACGACTTCTTATGCACTGTTCGAATGGTAACACCAAAATAATGCCTCAATCTCAACGGACTCTACGAATATCAGTCTTACTTTTGCCTCGGCAGTCACATCTGTGAGTTATCTCTACGAATAATTATTCAATTTCTCACTCTAAACCTCTTATTACTCTTCCATACACTATTATTGTGAAACACAACACTTGATGACTCCTAGAGATTTCTCTAACAGTTTCTTTAGCGGGTACAACACGCACTTCACAATACAGTCATAAATATCATTTTCTCAAAAGTCGAATCCCATTTAAATTTCCTAATAAGGTTTGAACCTTTTTAATTCCCCAATCTGTTTTGCCAGTCCTTACTATACACACCTGATCCGGAATTCCCATAACTAATAATGACACATTCCTTTTTAATTCTTTCAAATTCACTAATACCTCGATCACTATCAATTTGCTTATTCATAATCATATCTGAAATGTTTCTGTTCCGACCAGTATCTCCAAGCTTTCAGAATAGTGTCCAACACAATAATTTCCAGTCATCAATTATATTACAGTCCAAGAGATTATACTTATCTTTATGAACATAAAACTACTTTACATCAATTCAACAGATTGCATCATGACCTTTGTTGGGATACTTCGATAAGCATTACAAGGTCTCCAAATTTACAACGATACAATTAATACTGAAATTGAAAATTTCTCTTATGATTTCTCAATTTCTAAATATCATATTCTGCCACAAGTTCCTTTACACTATTCTCCCGTATTCATCATATCAACTAAGTACTTCCCAAACATTTTACATAAAATTTTTGTGAACCAATAGTCCCCTCAATTTCAAGACTAATTTCTCCTTACGATTCAGTAATCCTGTTACACAGTCGGATGCTTGACGTTAACATAATGCACATTTCCTTAGTAACAGATTTTACCTCTCACACTTGAGTTTCCACTAGAATCAGGTCTCTAAATAACGACTTTTCATTCATTTCAATTTATTTCCAATTTATCCTTTCGTTGCTAAATTCTTCAGTTATTATCATCCGATCAACTCCGGTATCCACTACGTGAGCCAGATGGCCTCACAACCTCCCTGGTGTAACAGTCCATAATAGCCCTTAGGCTCAGTTAGTCAGTCCATCCCTAATATCACATCTATCTCCCAATACCATCGTACTACCTAGAGGTATACTCGCATCTAACCCATACTGTAACCTCTGTCTATCCTCATACAGTCTATATGCTAAATGCGGTGCAATGAAAGAATGAGTGGATCTAGGATCCAACAATGCATATGCTTCAAACCAGAAATTAGAAGCATACCCGCGACAGCATCCGAGGAATCCTGGGCCTCCTGCCAAGTCATGGCATAGACCCTGGCCTGAGACTGTTGTCTGCTGCTCAGGTCCTCCGACCTCACTGCTGATCCCTCTGCTCGACCTCGGCCTTAGCCTCGGCCTCTCCATCCGGATCCACCACCACGGCTCTGCTGCACCGTGGTATAGCTACCAGATCTTCCAGTCATAGCAGACTGGGCTCTCACAATCTCGGGGCAGTTCCTCACTAGGTGATCCATCGAACCACACCTCAAGATGGCTCCAGACAGCCATCGACACTCTCCACTGTGTCTCTTGCCACAATGCTCGCATAGAGGAATAGACCGCCCTAAACCTCTGACACTGCCTCCGTCACTACCAGTTTGTGCAAAGTTGTCTCTCTGTCCATGACCTGTCTGTCTAGCCCCTCCGGCGGACCTGGAGGGCCTGCTATGGCGCTTACTGTACTCTCTGCCAGCATTGCCCTGGCTATCACTAGATCTCTTATGCCTGGTCCCCGGACCAGTCTCAGTCACGCGCTATCTCAGCAGCTGCTCTATCCTCACTGCTGTAGCCCTCAGCTCAATAAAACTGTCCATATCGGATCTAGCCAATAGGGTACGGATCTCCAGATTGAGTCCGCCCTCAAAACATCGACACCTATCAACCTCAGAAGCCACCAGTGAAGAAGCATATACCACTAACTCGTTGAACCGCACCTCGTAGTCGGCTACGGTCAACTGCCCTTGTCTCAGCTCTAGGAACTCCTGTAACTTCATTTGCAGATAGATCTTGGGCATGAAATTGTCCTTGAAGGCCCTCAGAAAGTCGTCCCATGTTAGTCTGCAAAGCCTGGTGGTACTGCCCGGGACAGTCTTCCACCACTAATATGCAGAACCCTGAAGCAGAGAAATTGCGTAGTCGAAACGCTCATCCGGGTCACAGTCCATCTGATCGAGGACTCTCTCAGTCCTCTTTAGCCATCCCTCCGCCTCCGCAGGGTCGGTACTACCATAGAAGTCAACCGCCCCCTGCTTACGCAGTTAATCATATCTCTGTTCCCGTCTCACAGGAACTCGAGGAGGCAACTCCTCTGAATGAGGCGCAGGAGACTCCCTACTAGCTCCCACCGATTCCAGGTCAGCTGGTAACTCAACTCGATCTCCCAGTACGGATGACCTAAAATAGACAAGAAATTTCCGACCAGTTCCGCTATTCTTACAGTAATTCAAGCCTAAATTACACTATGCCCAAAAGATGCCAAACTATGCTTTGATACCACTTAATGTAACGCCCCCTCACCGTAGGGTACACATCGGGAAACCTGAAGGTCGCTCCGATACGTATCCCACGATAAAGGTGCACCACCAGAACATTTCCCAATAATATCCACATGGCATCGCAATAAATAAATCACAACATACCACAATATCAGAAACCACTAAATTTTAAAATCATAATATCAATCTGATACAATCATCCAATAGTAGAATAGACAAGTCTATCAGTCCCCTAAACAAACCAAAAAGGAAACTGATACAAACGTCTATCCTAAGTCATCCTCAAAAGCTAACCCAGCTGACCGACCTGTGTGCCATCGTGTCTCTTGCCAGCAGCTCACACGACAGGAAAGAATATCTTCGGAGCTAGGAGTTTACTCTATCGATCCTGAAAAATAGGTTGCAATTTTGGGTGAGTTTGCGAACTCAGTGAGAAACCATCATCGATGGTTCACTCAAATCATACATTACGTAAATTGCGTACAGCACGACATAGTAATATTCAGTTAACAGTATTATATAACAGTTTACAGTGGTTTATAACGAGCCACGGTAATTTATAACGATGTACAAGATCAAGAATAATATTACAAAGAGTATAGGACAGATTTACGATATAACATCACAATTTACAGTAAATCATGGCATCACACATTTCAGTAATCATCACCCAATTTGGCAATTCAATCAGTCATGTATATAATGCATATGAGACTCTTTCCGGTTATTCAGTATTGTGCCCAAGTGTTCAGTGGGGGAGGCGTCAGGGATTTCTCCCCTCGGGTTAGGCCCGGTCAGTACAGTGTTCGAGCTTGAGGCTCTTTTCAATGATAATAGCAACTTGGGTCACATTCCATTATCTGATCATGCATTCATGCATGTAATGCAGTGTTCAGTAATTCAGTATTCAGTGATTCAGTGTATGGCTATAAAAACCCAGTATTGTATTTCTCAAGATCATGCAAGAATTCCGCTCAAGACAAAGAATCCAATCCGAAGACAAGAGGAACATGTCATTTGATCATGTACATTTCAGACATTTCAGTAATCATGCAGTTTCACCTTTGACAAGTAATTCACATTAAGCATTTAAACAATCAGAAATTTGAGAAACCAACTAGATTACTCACCTGTAACTTCCGAGCTACTGCCTGGAAGTTCCAGCAACGTCCGTGGAATGACAATCCAACGGCGCCTCAATCAAGCTCCAATCCACAGATCTCTCACAAATACCGTTAATCCTAAAAATCTTTCAAAATCAACGATGATCCACTCTATAGCTTCTCAATCATTCATCAATCACAATAAACAAGTTAACCTTATACAATGAGGAGAAAACCACAAGGAAAAATCGAAGGATCTCATCGTTGGGAGAAATCGAAGATCACCGTAGAGGGGAAGAAGAAGAAATGAAATGTCTTAGACAAATTTTCCCAATTTCTTTCAAACTTAGTATTTATAGACAAAGGTCTCCAACTCAGTCCAAATTTCAGTCTCTAAATTTCAATGGCTCAACAATTTAATTTCCTATCAGTATAACCCTAATATTTCCTTTGCCATTGAACAATTCTTTCAGTACTATACAGTCAATCAGTCTGTCACTCCAAAATTTCCGGTCCGGGCATTTTCTCCCGAATCTCCCGAAAATTTCCTATAAGTCACTATCAATTTCCAATCACTCTTAGGCTATTCTAAATCAGTCATTCGAGCTCACTTACTCTAGATTTCTTATTCAATCAATCCTGATCCAGTCAGTTCAGTCAGTTTCCAGTTCACAGTCCAATCACAATTAAAATGCCGGAAAATCATGAATGCATGCACCTATGAATAAATGCATATGCAAGAACCCAGTTCCTCTGTAACTAGAGGCTAGTAGCAAAATCAATCAGTAAATGTAATGAAACCTTTCAGTCCGTCCCAATTTACCAGAATACCCTTGCTCGCAATAACGGGATGTTACAAGAAATATGTCAAGTGACTGAAAGATTGAATTGTCGACGATTTTAACTGTCAAAGATATGCTTAAAGTTTATCGTTTAGAGTTTGTAGGAACATGAGATCAATGATTTAAGCATCACAATCGTTGTTATAATGTTTTCATATAATACTGTATGAGGAGTTAGGTGATAGAAAGAGTCATCGTTTTTGTATTATGATGAGTAAGGCTGAAAAATGATTGAATGTCAGATCGATTGGGGAGGTTATTGATAATTGAAGTCAATCAGTATTAGAAATTAAGTAATCAAGGAAGATGAATGAATTAGGTGGATTCACGGCAAAGATATGGAAGACGGGAGATTGACATAAGAGTTACATGAACTGAGATTAAAGTGATGTGAATCAGTAAAGGAAAGCTGAATTGTCTCGGAAGGTATTACCATGCTAAGGTGTGCTCAAGTTAGGAAAAAGAATTCGCTAAGCTGCTATGAATTGGGTCGTATGAAATTATTATGAGTTAGTGCTACTGACAAAAGATGATTTGGATTCAAAATGTGATATACATGAGTATGTTAAGGAAATATTGATGTGATAAGATTAGGGTGTTATCGACACAGGAAGTGGAAATTGTGAGTGATCTGAAGCATAAGGAGGAACTAATTAAGAAAGTGAACGACCAACCCCGAATTGCATGATCAAGTTAGTTTACTGAATACTATCTTTTGAAAGAAAGTTTTTGAGTGATGAAGTTAAATGAGAAACTGAGGGGCATCCTGCACTCCTAACCAATCCGATAAGAATTTCGAGGACAAAATTCTTTTAAGGGGGGAGAAATATTGGGCCCCGATTCGCATTAAGTATGATTTATTTTATTTTGAGGTTTAGATTGATAATTCATTTTAGCTAGATTAATTAATTTGGGAGTTAATAGAAATTAATTGGAGGGATTTAGTTAAAATTTGAAATTTGATAAATTGTTAGAATTTAAAGACTTAAGATGGAGTTAGGATAAATTAGGAAGTTTGCTTAGGTTTGTAAGGCTTAAGGTAAATAAAGTGGGCTTTTAGCCCTTTTAAAGGTTTTTTTTAATGAAGAAGAAAGGAAATAATTGTGGGGTTGCCGTAAATGAAGAGGAAGCAACTTAACTTACCTAAGTCTTTTAATAGACTTACGAAGATTAAGGGGAAAGGAAGGGAAAGATGAAACTACAACGTTTTTTAGGGCTTAGGTTTAAGTTAAAAGCAAAGTCCCTTAAGGCTTTTAAGAAAGAAGGCTACGAAATTTCAAGGAGAAAGCAAGAAGGTGACTTTCGACCAAGGGAGGGAGAAGAAGAAGAAGAAGAAGAAGAAGAAGAAGAAGAAGAAGAGAGGTAAAGGCTTAGGTTTTTATGCTTTAGAAAGAAGATTTTAAGAGTTTCTTTAAGAAGAAGGGAAGAGAAAGAGCTTAAACTTTCATTAAAAGCAAGAAGAAAATTCTTGGGTCTCTCTCTAAGGTAAGAAAATTTTTGAAATTTATGGTTTTATGGATGGGTTTTGATGCTAAAAGCTTAGTTAAGTTATGGGTAAAGTTAGATAGGTGTTAATTCATGTTTTCTCTTCCTAAGGATTATGAATTTTGCTATCTCTTATGCTTATGGGATTATTATGCTTAATGAAGGTTTAGAGAAGCCATTGGAAGTTGAGGAGAGGCAAATTAATCAATCCTAGAGCTAAAGGAATTAAGGTGGGTGATTCCTTAATAATTGAGTTAATAGGCAATTTAACGTTTTTATAATAAATGCAAACTAATGCTTTCCAATGATTTAAGAAGTTTGTATTAATTATTCTTTGTGAGGATTTAAACATGTATGTGATGTTTCTTGAATATAAATTTATGTTGGAAATGTTGGCGAAATGATTTGATAAGTGAAAAAGATGGATTTTGTGATTTTGGCAAATTGATATTTTCAAATGACTTAGAATGTTAATATGAATTACTCTTTGTTATGTGTTTAACTGGTATGTGAAATTCTCTGATTGTGAATTCATGTTAAAATGATGTGAATACTGGTTGTTATGTGAAAAAGACGAGAAATTGTGACTTCAAAAAAAGCTTTGCCATTTTGGCCCAGTTATGCGAAAGTAAATTGGTAAAGGCCAGTTACGGCTAATAATTTCAGCCACTGTTGTTAGTCATAAAATTTTGCAGAACGTTTAGAGGGGTTTTTCACCCTCTTAGAGACTGATTTGGCTTTTGCTTTCTTCATGAAAAATGTAGATTATCTTTCTATCTTTAAAATGAGGTATGTTTTACAATTATTGGAGTTAGGAATAAAAAGTTATGAGGTTTGGAAGTTGACAGTTACTGTTTATTTAGGTATATTTACTGTTTCATTGATTTTCAATAGGCTGAAAGTTTGAGTGTGTTTTTGTAAGTACAAGTCGACTTGTACTACTGATAAGTCGACTTGTTCTTGAAAAGTAACGATAAGTCGACTTATTTAAGGACGGTACTGTTTATTTGTGCCCTAAAGGCAATCCCCTTTAGCGCGTTTTATTCACAAATGCATGCATGAATGAATAAATAAAGAAAAGGCATAATTCATTAATTTGATGTTCATGAACATTGTTTATGAATTGATTGGATCTTTAATCAGATTAATGAAGTCCATGATATATGACATAGCATGAAGGAAATTATGATGTGATCATACTCCTGAGATTCCTATCATGTGCAATTATGTCAGTATCTAAATTCTCCCTAGTCATAGGATTAATGAGACCGACATCATTAATCCGGATAGACTAGCACATGTCATATTCCTTGATTGGATCAAGCAGTGGATCTCAGAAACTGTAAATATGAGATATTTAGAATTGACATGTGGATGCTTACTAGTGGTAGTAAGTTCATTGGATGACCTGCCATGAGATCATCACATGGATATCTTATCTAGTGTCGTTGATAATCTCATCATAGAATGGTGCAAGTATCCTTAGACTTGAGGTACTCAAGGATATCTTGAATACCGATCACGTGCTTTGACTCCATTCCTTGTTGCCTCCGGAGGTAACTCATAGGGTGGTGCTTGGGTATTTTTGAGGTATTCAAGATAATTGAGTAGCCAATAAAGGATTCACCACTTCGGATTAGCGTAAGAGATACCCACGGCCTCTCGTCGGGATCATTACTCGTAAATCTCTGGCCAGAGTGAATATGTCATGAAGAGTGTCTTCATGGACATATAGAGTAATGAGTCCTAGGACGAGATCTGTTATCACTTGGGCTAGACTCAGTCTAGTAAGAGTTGACACTTTAACCATACTCATAACCAAGTGGGGTATAGGATGGTGAAAGGACTAATTGTACGGTAATTGTCATGGAAGGGTTCGTGATCCGGTTCGTGATGAATACATCAAACCGATTACTTTCCGGTCAATTGGGGGTCATGATGTGTTGCTAGATACCGCTCATGACTTGCTCAGATTAATTGTTAATCTAAGTGGCCAACATAACCGGGAGCCTAAAGGGTCACACGCTTAAGAGTGTTTCAGAGAATCGTAAAATAGTAATTGGACGAGTTCCAATTATGGAGAGCATTAGATTAAATGGATCCCGATGGATTGGGATATGTCCCGATGAGATCGCGACATCAATATTGCTAAGAAAGGTTTTGAAATTTTTTCAAAGATCGGGGCCCGAGAGGCAGTCAGAGACCGACCCCAGTTGGACTGGACCTCTTAGTAATGATATATATATATGTTAATTAATTAAGTAATTAATTAATTAATATTATACATATATAAAGCATCTACGTTGGAAAGAGGGAGAGGATGAGAGCTTTGACTTTTCAAAGCTTTATTTCTTAATTCATTAAAGAATGAATGGTTAATATGGCTTACACTTGTCCTTCTCTTATGGTACTCTTTTAAAGGTTAAAAGATATATATATGAAGGCTTGGAAAGGAGTAGTCGACGGTTGCTCAATGGGTAAGAAGAAAAGTGATACTTAAGTGTTAAGTTTCCTTGAAAAATTGGTTTTTCAAATCTTCTTCCTTAAGGCATAATCAGATTCTCTCTTCTCCAAGGCATTGATTCCAACGTCTTCTCAAGCTCTCCAGGATAGAGGTAGGCTCTAGCAGGCTTTAATCTGTTCTAGCTATTCCCGGGTCAAAGGGGTTTGACTCGGTTAGGTTTTCTGATCTCTGCGTGGATCACCTTTAGAGATAGTCTCTTTTGGCTATTTAGGTTGATGTCTTCATACGGATACTGGATCCCCGGTTCGGAAGGTCCGGAACAAAATTTTGTTTTCATTGCGGTACATGTGATGTACCTCCCGGGATTTTCCTACAGTTTTTACGCTCTATAATGATTGAATTGATTTTTTCATCCTTCATGAACTTGTAGAGCATCTTTTTATCTTTCCAATGAGGTAAAATGTGTCATTTTTAGACTTGTGTGCTAAAAGATATGAATTTTCAAATTCTGGGCATTGTGTAGGAAAATTGAGTTTTGGGTTGAAACTTTGAAACAAATTATGACCCTCTTAATGGCTAAATTAGTTTTTTAAAACCCTTCTAGGAAATTGTAGAGCTTCACTTGAGTTTTCTTTTGATACCAAATTTGTCTCTTTTGGAGTATGGGAGCAAAAGTTATGATTTTTGTAAATTCTGAAATTTTCCTATAGATCCAGATTTCATCCTTAGGCGTGGCCATGCCTAGTCTCTAAATTTCTTAGACGTGCCCACGCCTAATCTTTGAATGTCCTCCTCTTACTCTTTTGCTTGTAACTTCTTTGTTTGGCTTCCGATTCACTCGATTTTTGAAGCATTGGTTTTCTAAGACAAATTTCCTACCCTTTCATACAAATCTTAGAATTTTTGGGAGTAAGTTGGATTTTGTCTGATGTTATCAAGAGAGTCAATTACGTGATGGTTTTGAATATAATTCTATTATTGGGCGATTTTGTGATCTATAGAGATCCGATTGAGGCGGTTTCTGTTTCTAATTGACCTAGAGATATGAAATTTCATTTTAGCTTAGGATTCAGAATTAATTATGGGCCCTAAGCAGATTAATTTCTATTGGAAGATAATTAGGATGAATTTCTCCATATTGGTTCGGATGACATTAAAATAAGTTCGGTTTGAGGTTCCTCTGGGGTGAGGAATCCCTCCCTCGTGGGATACGCGTCCAGATGTCACGCAGGACGTCAGGCCCGCCACTCACCGAGGAGGGGTTCTAATAGTTAAATTGGCTCAATGGTAAGAGGCGTGCTTGTAAAAGCAACAAAACCTTGAGGTTGGGTGTTCGATTCCCACCAAAGAGGACAATATTGATTTGTGTTGGATGTCGCGGTATAACCCGCAAACACACGCTGGGTGGGAAATGCTAGCCCAAGTGTGGGGTCCAACACCAAACATCAAAGATTTCACAAAATAAGAGAGGTTGTTGTGGCATCTCATGTCATTTGCCTAATCCTCCAAATCGTTGACATTTATCACATGACCGAAAAAAATTAAATGAATCCTTAAAAAGGGTAGGCCAATAAAAACTAGACTCAAGAATTTTCCTAGATGTTTTTCTTGCACTGAAATGCCCACCACAAACTATTGAATGACAAGTCGAAATTATATCATCATACTCTTCATGAGGCACACATTTTTTGATCACCTGGTCGCTGCACATTCTCCACAAATGAGGGGCATCCCAAATGTAATGTCGAACTTCACTCTTTAGCTTCTGAGCTTTTTCCTGAGACATAAAAGGAGGAGTGAGTCTGGACATTAGGTAATTAACAATATGTGCATACCAAGGTTCTTTAATGATTGAAGCACATAAAACCGAATCGGGAAATAAATCACAGGTAAGTTCAGAGGAATCCACTCCCTATGTGTCGTTCGGTAGCCTGCTCAAATGGTCAGCCACATGGTTTGCTGCTCCTACTCAATCCTTAATCTCGATATCAAATTCTTGTAGTAGCAATGCCCACCGGATCAGCCTAGGCTTTGATTGTGGTTTCTTGAGAAGATAACAAACAGCTGCATGATCAGTAAAAATGGTAACATATGAGTTTAACAGATATTGCCTAAATTTTTCCAAAGCAAAAACTATTGTAAACAACTCTTTTTCAGTTGTTGTATAGTTGACTTGAGTTGAATCCAGTGTTTTCGAGGCATATGCAATAACTTTTTGCAATCTTTCCTCCCATTGACCCAACATAGCCCCTACAGCATAATTAGATGCGTCACATGAAAGCTCAAAAGGTAAGTTCCAATCAGGAGCAACTAAAATAGGTGGAGAAATGAGTTTTGATTTCAGCATGTTGAAGGCAATCTTGCAGGAATCATCAAATTCAAATTTTTCATCTTTTGGTAAAAGCTTGGAGAGAGGTAACGCAATTTTGCTGAAATCCTTTATGAAGCGCCTGTAAAATCCTGCATGACCAAAAAATGATCGTATGTCACGAATACAAGTAGGGTAAGGCAAAGAAGATATAACCTCAATCTCTGCTTTATCCACTTCAATCCCCTTGCTAGAAATTAAATGACCAAGCACGATACCTTCACTGACCATGAAATAACATTTCTCAAAGTTCAAAATCAAATTCTTTTCAATGCATCTTTGTAAAACTTTTGCAAGGCTGGATAAACAAGCATCAAAAGAATCACCATAGACTGTGAAATCATCCATAAATACTTCCATACATTCCTCTAAAAATTCACAGAAAACATCCATCACACAACGCTGGAAAGTTCCTGGGGCATTACATAAACCAAAAGGCATCCTTCGATATGCAAAGGTGCCAAAAGGACATATAAATGTGGTTTTGTCCTAGTCCTCTGGTGCAATGGGTACTTGAAAATATCTAGAGAAATCATCCAAAAAATAATAATGTGACTTACCCGCAGGCCACTCAAGCATTTGATCAATAAAGGGAAGAGGGAAATGGTCTTTTCTTGTGGCATCATTTAATCGTCTATAATCTATACACACACGCCACGAATTTTGCACTCGGGTAGGAATAAGCTCATCCCTATCATTTTTGACCACTGTTATTCCACTCTTTTTAGGCACTACATGAATTGGACTAACCCACTCACTATCAGAAATGAGATATATTATCCCTGCACTCAACAACTTCGTGATTTCCTTCTTCACAACATCTAAGATAATTGGGTTAAGTCTTCTTTGAGGTTGCCTCACCGATTTTGACCCCTCACTCAATAATATCCTGTGTGTGCAAATGGCTGGGCTAATGCCCGGTATATCTGCTAGAGTCCACCCTATAGCTCTCTTGTGTTTCCTCAAAACATTCATAAGTCTCTCTTCCACAATGTAGGACAAGGTACTAGCAATTATTACAGGTAATCACTCATTAGACTCGAGAAAGGCATACTTTAAGGTTGGAGGGAGGGGTTTGAGCTCAAGCTCAGGAGGTTTCACAACAGAAGGAGTCAATTTATGAAGTTCAAGAGAAAAAAGATCACTCCCTCTTTCTTATGGCGTTAAGTCTGGCTCTTTGTAGGTGGTCGTGGCTAGTCCCTCCTGCTTCCTTAAAACATGGACAGAAAACCCTTTTCCTAGATCAAGTGAATGTAATCCAGCATCCAAAGGATCCTTTTGTAATATATAGTTTTGGCAAGCATTATCCACAGCTAAATTAATCATGTTTACACCTAAAAGTGAATAATCCTCGTGCAGATGTTTCATTGCCTCATACATGTTAAAGCTCACCTGTTGGTCACCTACCTCCATGGTGATCTTACCTTCCTTCATACTGATCATGGTGCTTGCAGTCCGCAAAAAGGGTCGCCCAAGAATTAAGGAAGTATCCTGCACAACTTCAGAAGACATATCAAGCACATACAAATCAGCAGGAAATACTAAGCCTTTAACCTGGACCAAGATGTCCTCAATGATACCCACTGGATGCCTAAAGGATCCATCAGCCAATTGTAAAACTACAGATGTAGGTTTTATACTTTTCACTCCTAGGGCCTCGTAGACTGACTTAGGCATCACATTTATGGCAGCCCCCAGATCTAACAAAGCTCTTCCTATAGTCACTTTTCCTAAGATGCAAGGAATGGTGAAAGATCCAGGGTCTTGACACTTGAAAGGTATTTGTGGTTTGAACAATGCAGACACATTGGAGCTTACCTGAACTCTCTCATTTGGCCTAAACTTTCTCTTGTTAGTGCACAAGTTCTTTAAATATTTAGCATAGGCCGGAACTCTCTTCACCAAATCAAGCAAAGGAACATTCACCTCTACTTTCCCAAACAAGTCAATGATTTCCTTTTCATGTTTAATCTCATTCATGCGCTTGCTCATCAAATATGAGTTTGGAAAAGGAAGGTCTTGAATACTTACCTCCTTACCTTTGCCGGCTTGCTTGCTTGATTCTCCCTTTTCAGCTTGATCATTGGAACTCTTTGAAGTAGTTCCCTTGTTTCTTGAAGCATGCTTTTTCTCTTTCAATAGCTCTTCTTCCCTCACACTTTCTGATTTTTTAATCTTTTCCTTGGGTGGAGATACTACCTCACTTTCAACATCCTCATCACATGCCTCTTCATCTACTTGAGGATTAAACCTCACTTGCTTCCCACTCCAGAGGGCAATTGCATTGAGACTCTTCGGATTCATCATAGTATTAGAAGGAATAGTCCCACTGCTTTTCGCTTGATTCTCACTCATGTTGTTAGACAACTGAGTGACATATGAGTTAATGTTCTCCGCCTTGGTCTCCCATTGTTCCATTTTTTTCTCTAAGGCATTGAACCTAGCAGCAGTCTTTGAGGAATCCTGTTGAATAAGAGAAGCAATGGCATTAAACTGGTTAGCATTAGAATCCCTCTCTTCCTTCATCAGAGTCATCATACTGTGAAGCAACTGGTTGGTGTCCTCCTTTGGGGGGACTATTAGGGCTTGCTGTTGATTAAGGAACTGGCCAGTGGAAGTACCAGCTCCTCCTCCTTGTGAAAATCTGTTTTGAGCCCTGTTTTCTTCATTCCTCTAACCAAATCTTGGATTGGACTTCCATCCCTCATTGTATGTGTTGGAGTATGGATCCCACTTCTGATTAGCTCTCCCTGGATATACTGTTGACCCCTCTTCATATCTTCCAGGGCATACACTTGATATGTGCCTCACCGACGCACAAGTGTCACAACTGGGTGCAGTAATATCCGTTGAAGATGATGGGTGATGCACATTCAAGTTCTTCAACTCTGCAGTAATACAAGACAACTGTGATGTTATCCTGTTCTCCAACGAATCTACCTTTGTTTCCAGACTTTCCATTCTCTTGGCTTGAGCTGTTAAAGCTCCCAATTCATTCAATCCTCTGGAATCTCTCACACTGTATTGTTGATGGTTTAAGGCCATCTTCTTGATCAGGTCCCATGCTTCCAATGATGTAAGGTCAATCAGAGATCCTCCAGATGCAGCATCTAACATACCTTTCTCTTGACTCTTCAACCCATCATAGAAATACTGCACCAATTGTTCATCAGGAATTTGGTGATGGGGGCATCTGGACAGAAGATCTTGGAAGCGGTTACAATAGTCATACAGTGATTCATCATACTCCTGTCGAGTTGAGTAAATTTCCTTCCTCATCGAAGATGTCCTGGAGGCTGAAAAATATTTCTCCAAAAAGGCCTTCCTCAGGTTGGCCCAGCTATGATAAGCATTGGCCACATGCCTCGGAAGACTTATGTACCACTCTCGTGCCTTTCCTTCCAAGGATAAATGAAATACCTTCTACAGCACTTGATCCAAAGTAGCTCCTACTGGCTTCATACGCTGACAGATCATCGTCAAAGCTTGTAGGTGCATATACGGATCTTCTCCTGCCAAGCCATGAAATTTAGGAAGGGAATTAATCAACAAACCTTTTATCTCAAAATTAATATCAAAATTAGGGCAAGCATCAGTAAATGGATCATAATGCACATCAGAAGTTGTTGCTTCCCTAATAGTCCTACGTCTCTGGTTCTCATTGTTCTCTCCTACTCTCTCATGCTCACCATTTCCTCAATTAGTTCCATTTCTAGGTTGGTGAGCAGGAAAGTCAGGATTTGGGAAAATGTGAGGATTCTCAGCCATAATTTCTCTTTCTCGCTCAACTACTCTACTCCTCTCTTGTTCTTTCCTCTCTTTTCTAAGTTTCTGCAAATGTCTCTCAATTTCAGGTTGGAACTGAACAAGTCTACCTCTCCTAGGAATGCACAAAAATCAATCCACAAATAAAAGGAATGGTAACAAAATTTCTCACAATCACACAAAATCGGATAAAAATGAAATGCTATGAATGCGAGAGTATGAGTGTGTATGTGTGGAAAACTTGTTAAGTAAGAGAAAAATTAAAGTATGGAGTATGCTTGTGCAAAGGAAAATCAAAACCTATACTATGAACAAGTGTGAAAATTAAACTATCCTAAATGCAAGCAAAAACAATGATTCCGATTATCAACGACAATTGAAATGAATGACAATGACTATCCTACGGTAAACCAATTTCTTAGTTCCCCGACAACGGCGCTAATTTGATCGCGACTCTGTCGATTCGACCTTAAGATCGATCCTCAGAAACCGGTCAAAAATAATAAATTCCAAGATTGCGGTATAGGTTGCAACCTCGGGTCGTCTCACTTAATTGGAACCAAGTGAAAAAGGTCTAAGCTAGCCTAAATGTCAAAAATTGCAATTAAAGTTGATAAAATGGGGGTTTGGTCATTGAAAGAACTAGTAACAGTAATTAAAATTGGAGAAAAAGTATAAAAGAAGATTTTTGGATTTTTAATGAAATAAATGAAATTGAAATTTTGGGTAATGAGCAAATCATAATAAATCCTCTTGAAAATGGGTGCAGGCTATCACGGTTCAAAATGATTTTTCGGGGATAAGTCCACTAAGTTTCGAAAGATCAACCCTAAAGGACTCTTTAGGTCCAAAGATTTAATTAATGAACTCCATCATTTAAATCTTTGTTAAAAACCTTAGTGTGAAAATTGGAAAAGTAAATACAATAGGTCAATCGGATAAAAACACAACCATTTAAATCAAACACAACTAGGCAGATTTTGAGAGTCAATGCAATAACCGAATGACATATATGAGACTTCATATATTAAGCATGAAAATTCTACAAATAATTTTGCCCAAATCGCAACATAGTGTTCAACACACGGTTAAACTGTTAACCATGCTAATCTAGCTATACAGATGCAATCTCTAACTCAGAGTTTACACAAATATAACTAAACTTTAGAAACTAAATGATTACTCCCCTTTGAAACTTCCTGTGAACTCAAGCCATTGCTACATCTTCAAGAGGAAATGTGGTTTAGCTGTGCATGTTTTCGGACTCTCTCATGACTTGTGAAGATTGGACGCCTCCCATGGTGACAAAAGATGCTGGCGGTGGAATAATGATGATGATCGACGATGATGGAAATGGAGAATGGTGATGGAGTAGAATCTCGTCTATCTGCTGCCTCCAGACATCTTCCAGTATATTCTCTGACCTAAAAATAGCAAAGTTTTTATATAATGGATGCAGGTCGGGTCAGAGCAGTGAGGCAAACTTTTCATTTAAGGTCGGATATCCGCTCGTACAGCGCGGCGTGTGAATAAATATTCGTCGCGACGTGTGGAATTGCCTGCTCGTCGCGACGTACGAATTAACATGCGTCGCGACGTGTGGAAGTGATTTGCTCGTCGCGACGTGCGGATAGGACCTCATGACCTGTTGACTTTATTATGGGTTGACTCCTTTGCTCCTGTAATAAAATAACAATTTGCAATATCAATTGTCCTCATGACAATTATAGAGAAATTAGTATCAAATCATGACAATTTACTAACAAATTACGAATTAAAAGAGCTTGTTATGAGGAACCAGTTTAAGCACAAAAATCATCAATTAGGAGTCAACGAATGCATAAGCAGCTATGAAAATGCAGCCAATTTATAATGTAAACTTAGCTCAATCAGTGACCAATTACACCACAAAAGTGACATATAGGTACAAACTTTCTACTTCATTTTAAAATTTCTCCTTGCTTAATTAATCTTGCTTTTTTAACAAATCTAACTTCACTATTTTGCTCATTATTAACTTGAGAGCATTCGTCTTTATATCCAACACCTTGAAAATCCTGTTTGGTTTTACCAATTTCTAGCAACTTGTCTAACTTCTCGATACCAACATTCAACATTTTTATTCCTTTCTCTGTATTGATCAACTTTAGCTTTGTTTCATCAAGTTTATCTATTGTTGACAACAACTTCACCTTTAGATCTTGAATGACATCTTTTATGGTAGAATTCTCCCTTTTTAACTTCTTATTTTGTTTGCACATCTTCAACCATTTACTATTCATTAATTCATAGGCTTTGCAAATATCTTCCTTTTTGAATTCCGAGTCACTGTCATCATTGTTGCTATTTGAATTAGAGTTTAATATTGAAACATTTGTATATCATCATCAGTTTCTTCACTGGTTTCTAATAAGTAAGCAATTGGATTTTTTTTATATAAAGCAACCAATGCAACATGATGACTTATAATTTATTCTTCACTACCATACTCACTTTCATATTCATTTTCACTCCAAGTGCTAATGTAAGGCTTTCCTTTTCTCCTTTTAAGATTATTAGCACACTCTGCTTGCATATGCTCGAAACCTTGACACTCATGACATTGTATCTTCTTTGCCTTCTTTTCATCAGTTTTCATAGGATAAGTCCAGCCTTTCAACATAGAAGTCCAGGATTTAGTCCCTTGTGTTTGAATAAACACTCTCATTCTCGTTTTCCAAGCAGGATAGTTAGAGTCATCTAATAAAGGTGGCCTAGTGATTGAGGTGCCTTCTCTAGTAGCCATAATTGTAGAACATTGATCTACACTAACTTGACACACCAAGTTTTGATGAGGTAAATCTTGTTCTAATACTAATTGAAAACCTGATGTTGAAGTTCCGTAAAATTCTTGCTCTACTTGTTGAATCGGAAAAAGAAAGCATGCTTAGTATGGAGAAACGATAGATTTCAAAACTTTTTAAGAAATCATCTTGCAGCGGAAGCAATATATCCAAATCAACATGCTAATCCATACATGATATGGTATAAGGATAATAAAACCAAGAACAAGATAAAAGGAATTACCGACTCCTTCGCCTGACTTTAAATCCTCATCGCGCTATCCTCTCCTTCTTATATCCAAATCCTTTGCCTTTGAGTCTTTTCCTTTAGCAATCTATCTTCTTCCTTGTTGTAGTATCCTCAATCAATTAGATTTACCACTTGTTCTTCAAGGAAAACTAGGTTAACAAAATCCTTTGGTGGGAAAGGAGAAGAAATATTTGGAGGAGATTTTCTTAGAAGAAGAAGAACCAAAATTGAAACTCTTTCAATTCTTTCACTTAGGAATTTCGGTTCTACCTTGCATGAAAGGAGAGAATGTCTAAAAACCATGCAAGAAGCCTTTCTTACATCTCAATTTCGAAATATGCATCAATGGAAAGAGTGAGAGGCATCCAATGCATCACTTCTTACATTAATCACTCATCAAATAGCCAATAAATGAGACTTACTTCATTTATCTTTAAAATGGCTATTTGAAAAGACCATAACCTATAATTGAATACCCATTTCGGTTTTGGAAAGGAGAAAGAAGGAAGATGGTCCATCTAATGCACATCTTTCATCTTTAATCTAATGAATGCAAATAGGTTACATGCCAACATTAAAAGCCAACCATTAAACCATTTAATGGTAAGTTCATAACTCCATTTAATAATGATGAACCATAATAAAGACCATCTTTATTTAGTATTTTAATTTCAAATGTGTGGTTACACATCTAACCTAACACAATTTCAAAATTGCTTCTTCTCCATTTAAAAAAAATTGTTTTAATATAATTAATCTAATCAATTACATTAAACCAAAACAAGCCCATTTCTAAATGAACATATGGGCTTCCAATTAACCATTAATTAGTATAATCCCATCATTCAATTATGGACTTCTAAAGCCTCCAAATTACTTCTTACTTAGCTTGATAACCTTCCTTAAAGCCAAGTGGGGAATCTTATTGGACTTTGATAATTCAAGCTCCAATAAGCCCAGAAATAATTCAATCTCATTGGAATTAATTCTAGCTTATTAACTAAATGTCAGTCCACTAAAGACAATTAGTTGAACTCTTGAATTATTAAATATTATGAGAATATGTCCAATTGCAAACCCTATTTAGAACCTTATTATAGCCATCTGCATAACAAAGGGTAAAATTACCGTTTTGCCCTTATGTTGGTTTTTCCTTCTAGATCTCTCAATTTACTTTATATGGTGATTAACACATAAGATCTCATCTTAGTGTTAAGACTTGATGGGTAGCTAGTCCATCAAACTACTGGCGCCAGTTTAATCACCAAATCTCCTTAAAACATCTAGAAAAGATGATAACACTATAAACTCTTTATTTGAGTGAATGTTCCCTGATACATGTTTCAATTAATAATTTCAACATGCAAACACTGGATTAATACCCTGTAAAAATCCATTCCGATCATATCAAGAATTATAATGAAACACATATTAGTTCACCACTCATCAAGATTGTGGTTCATAATAGCGAATGCTTAAGTTGTATGTTTTAAGATTAAAGTAACGCCCACTTTATTCTTGAAAACATACTTGATTCAATTCATTTAATAGTGCCATTATCGATAGTCTACTACTATCATGATATGAAACTCATCATTCCCTTTAAGTAAACTCCTTTACTTATATGGAGATAAATCGCAACACTACAGTCTAAACCATAATCAAACGACCAACTTGATTATTCAATTGTGAATCAATTAATTCAGATTCTAATAATATACATGTTTCCCATACATCTCTATGTATATGTATATTACTTACAAATGAATCTTGGTACCTTATGACCAGATATATAATGCTCATACAGATAAAACCAAACTCTTTTGTTTTATTAATAATAAATATTTTCATTACAAAACTGTAACTGAAGAAGATAAAGTTACATGTAAATACACTTGCTTTCCAGGGCACTATATTTACATAACTCCAACACTACTGTAATTGCTTCAAGTAGAAAGTAAAGATTGCTTATCAAAAAGTTACTGGATTAGCAAATGTAGATTCCCTATAATTTAATCACAAGTAGAAAAACTTAATAAATAAATCAACACACAAAATTTATTAAAGTAGTTTGACATACACGGTCTAGTCTGTGGGGCCCTCATTTAGATTAATCAACTTTCGCCAAAGTATAATAGTCTTACATAAGGCGATTACAGAGTCGAACCACTCACTCCTTAACATTATCTGCTCATACTCACTCCCTTGAAAGTTATCTCACACCTAGTAGTATGAGCACCTCATGCTAACCTCAACATAGGATTTTGAAACAAAAAATGATAACAAAAAATGAAAATATCTTAAGTGATTAAATCAATACTAACATAAACAAAAAAAAAAACTTTAGTCAAAGAAACACTCTGCCATGTATGCAACCTCATTAAACCATAATCATAGAGAGTATCCCTAAACAAAAAGTCTATTGTATGCTCTATAGTTAATTTGTGAAACCTCTTACGTACAATAACCTTAAAGCATCGATAGATGGATTTCACATGATAAACTCCTTATTCAAACAAAATTATGATGTCAAACAGATAAGTTATCTCTACAAAACACAAAAACACAATAGCACCAAAATCCACGATGATCATCACATATAGATAACTTATAACATAAATATGACAAGTCCTTCCTCCTTTAGGATTCTATTGTTTTAGGATTCCTTCTTTCCACAAAAATCTTATCTTCTAAAATTCTACATATTCTAAGATAATAGAATCCTTCCTTATCACAAAAGATACACCAAACATATCAAAATATAAATAATGAAAAAAATAAAAAATATCTTAACAATGAATATAGTCAATAATAAAAATTAAAAAATACATTTTTCTATAAAAATTGATCTGACAGGACCACATATATCAAAATCTACCAATCTAAAAGGTTGTGAGAGTTAAAGAAATTGGTTTGGAAAACTATTCCTAGACTACTTGCAATACATACAACCTTCTAGAATTTAATTGTGATGACTTATAAAATGCATATTATATATCATCCTTTTCTTGGATAAACTACTTCAATCTACCAATATTTAGGTGACCCATCCTACGATGCCATAGCTATGATGAATCTTTTGTAGAAGCCTTTGAACACTTGTGACCATCTTTTTCAATTTTCATTTTAAACATTTTAATTTTTGACGTTAACACTCCTACTGTTATTCTCCCTTTTTCATCTCATAATTATCCTCACTTTTACTCAATTGTACGACATACCTTCTTTAAAAGCTGGTCAACGCTTAAAATACTTATTTTCAATACTAGAAAATAATAAGTATGAGAAATAAATTAGTGATCTCTATTGTTGAATTTAATATGAATATCTTCTCTACCCATTATTGGAAATTTAGTTTTATCACTAAAAGAAAACTACCTTTAGTAAACTCATCAAGACTATAAAATAAATCTTTATTACTAATCATATGATTGTTGGCTCTTGAGTCGAGATACCAAGACTCATGATTCCTTTCTTCATCTCTATTGCAAGTCAACAATAAAATCGACCTTTTGTCTTCTTTGGTCTTAACAAAATTTTTCTTTTCATTTTTGTTTGAATTAAACATGCCATCTACAGTAAAATGCCCAAATCCTTCATAATTGTAACACCATACATTAGATTTTTAACTGTAATGACCTTGAAACTAGCCATTGTGAGAACTTTTCATATTCTTAGTGTCATAAATGGCCCAATGTTATGAATTAAGTGGGTATGAATTCCTAGTTTTATTGTAACTCAGGAGCAAATTCCCATACTAGAAGAAAAGTAGAAATTACTTGCGGAACAAATATTGTTGGAAATTAGAGATGGAAAACAATTTTTTGTCAGTAAAATTGTCTGAAAAAATTGAAATTTATGACGGACAAAATATTCGTTGGTTAAGGTGGAGGGGAATTATTCTCGCAATTTTTTCGATGGAATATAGTGATGAAATAGTGGTGGTCGTTGTAAAAATGAGTGGCAAGGATGGTAGCCAAATAAGAGTGAGGTGTATTAATGGAAGATTGCCTGTCGATAAATTCCGTTGGTTAAATGTTAAGTTGAACATCATAGTTGGTTTTGTTTTCAATGTTTTAAAACAGACGAAAATGATATCATTTCGTTTAACACCAAACGATGTCATTTTCATCTCACCTTAAACCTAAAAGAAATAATTCCTCCTCCTCCTTTTCAGTCTTTTCTCGTCCATCGTCCATCATCCACATATATAGCTTTGCTCTCTTCCATCGTCCATCCTCTTTAGTTAAGATGAGTTTAGTTGTATATAAACATCGGTTTTGTCATGGATGGGTTTATGAACGATGATTTGAATATTGTTTGTTGCAGTATTGTGTGTTTTTCAACTATGGTTGGTGAATAATATGTTTGAATGTGTTTTTGTTCTTGAAAAATGGAAAAATATATTGGTTTTGTTGTTAGGTAGAGATGAATTCGGGTTGCCTATGAATTGTTCGATGAAATGTCCTACTGAAGAAAATCTTATGCCTTTTTTAAAAAATGAGAAATTAGTTATTTTTGAGTGTATTATGTTTAATTTCTCTATTTCTATCTATTTTTATTTTAGTGTCTGAGTGTATGTATAATTTTATGTTGAGATTAATTGTTAATAGTTACGAAGTTTGAGATTTGAACATAATAGTTTGGGATCAAGAACAAATGGAACTTGTAACTCTCTGAATATATTCTTGCTAAAAGCATTAGTTTAGTGATGTCATTATAGTGCTGGGATAATTTTGTTAAAATTAATGAAATTTTATTCAAATTCCAAAAAATAATTGTATGGTGTTTGGCCTTCATCTCGATGGCAACTCTAACTTCACTAATTGGTCTTCTTGTTTATATATTTGTAGTTAATAATAATTAGTAAAATGTATGGCATATAAAAGTTCTTTAAGAGGTTTTAGTCCTCATATAAAATTTGATTCTTTAATTCTTTTTAGTTGTTAATTATTTTTTCTTGCTTTTTTAAAATTAATTGTGTAAATTATGATGTTTTAATAACAAAAACTTGTCATTTATGTTTTAGTAATTTATGTTTGAGTAGGTTATGCGATCAATTAGTTTAGATATATTATATATTATCTTAAAAGAATTGAATCAGTAAATTGTATTATTCCTATTTTAATACAATATAGAACAACATGTTTTTACTTTAAATATGATTATCGCGATTCAATTTTTAAATTCCCTAATATTTAAAATGAATGTATAGATTTTAAAATCTCAAACTGTATTGCATCACGTACAACCTTAATTGTGTTCACTTCCTCAAACTTAGGAATTTTTATCGAAATTCCTTATCTTTTATAGGTTAATACATTAGTGAACCTTTTCAAGCCTATTATATATTTAGCTTTTTTCTTTGTAACCCTTTTCTAAAGAACCTTGAACCTAAAATAAAATAATTGCACCTTAATTGATTATTAATGGAGTTTTTATTTATGATTTGATATGGTTGTTGGGTATGTGATTCTGACCTTGTTTGTATCCTTGGAGGTCAAATAAAAAATAATCCAAGGATTGTAATATCCGATTCAACCTCGAGTCATTTCACTTAATCGGAACCTAAAATGAATGGACCTAAGTTAACCTATAAGTCATGCTATGCAAGCTAATTAGGAAAGGGGTTTTTTGATCTTTGAAAACACTAACCGAACTAAATTGAATTGTAAAAATTTTGTAAAATGTATTTTTTTGGATTTTTGGGAATAGAAAACCGAAAGATTAAAACAAGTGATCAAAATTTGATAGAATCCTCTTGAAAATGAGCTTTGGCCATCCTAGTCTGAAATTGATTTTTTTTATAGGAGTAGAGATCACTAAGCTTCAAAATGAATAACCTTAAAGTACTCTTTAAGTCTAATATCTTAATCAATGGGACTCCATTTCTCAAGATCCCATTAAGTGCGACTTAATGTGTGTAGTGGGATCACCCAATGCAATAGGTTAAATGAAATCTTAATCAACTCAATATCAAACACAACTATGCAAGATAAAAGAGAATCAAGAAGATCACAAATGACATATATGAGACTTCATATATTCAAACTCAAAGTTCTACATCAACCAATCCAACTACACATAATCCAACATTTCATTAAACCATAATCAAGTAGCTTAACTACAAGTTACAAATCCTAGACTTAGGCATTCACAAATCATAGCTAAACTATGAATTAAGCTACTCCCCTTTTAAGAACATTGAACTCCAACCGTTGCTATATCTTCAATAGGAAGGAAATTGCCTAGCCACGCATTGCAACTGGAAGCCTCACAATTAGGAATGAGCTCGTGTTACCCATCTTGGAAATTGGCAGTCAAAAATGGAAGAAAATGAGACAGGTATTAGAGGGAATTGTGGGTGGCAAGGTAATGGAATGATGATGATAATAATGTGTTAGCTATGTTGTTTTGTAACTTATCCCAAAGTAGGTTTTCTTTCTAAAAACGGGTTTTTAGATTGGGTTGCACAGTAAGTGAAATTTTCAGAAATGGTTTGGGTTTGTTGATTCGAAGGTTTGCAGTGGTGAAACACTGACTTCGTCACGACGATCTTTAATGTTTTCATTGTGGCGAAACACTGACTTCGTTGAGGTAGTTCACCCGAAATGTCTTTGCTTGATCTTGTGGCTTCAATTTCTTTGTTCCACTTTTGGCTCTACTTCTTAAGTTTCCTGCAATGAAAAGTATTAATTTGTAATATCAATTGCCCTATAAATCAAGTCAGTGCAATTATTAATTAATTATGACAATTTGATCCTTAAATTACATTAATTCAAAACAAGTACTTTTAGGTCAAATTAAGCACAATATCTAACAAAAGGAGCCGAAAAGTATAACAAAAATCATGAAAATGTCACTAAATAATATAGAAAACTTGGGTTCAATTACTATGGTATGCAAAAAAATAAGGTTATATAAGATGGTAACTTGTAAGAAAAAGGCAATATAAAAAGGAAATTCATGCGAAATAAAATAAATAAGAAAAGGATAATCATTGAAAATTAATTGACATGGATTCTTTTATTTGAAAAGAATGAAGGAAAATAGGTTATTGCAAAGATATAAGGAGTTAGTGGAGTAATTTACAGATATATCTATTGATCTTAGCAGATTAATTTATGGATATATCTATTGATCTATTTGCTCTTTCTTTACTAACTATTAATATTTTTCTCCTATTCCCTTTCTTCATTAACCTATTTATCCCTATAGCATTATTACAACCATGTTCAAAGACCTTTTACTTTTTCTTATACATATATATCCATTTAAGTAGTGGAGATTAGATTATTTTCAAGCTTATGGTATGTTCAATTTCACAAGAAGATGATGAGAGTTCCTTACCAAAATTTCTAACACTTGTTTAAATGGGTGATTTCTTATAAGGATGTGTCAATTTAAAATGTTTGAACTTTATGAAGGAGGTAGAATGTTCTTACATTCTATTTACAAGTGTATTATATTAAATACAAAATTTTCTTTTTCGTAGGCCCTATTTTGTGTTAAAGAGCGTCGCTAATCATCCAACTTCATCCTTCTTCATTGTGGTTTATGGTTGTCTGTCCATCCAGTTAAGTCGTCAAACTAATATCTACCATATGTTTTTCTTTAATAAGATGAGTATTTATGTTTGGGTTTTGTGTGAATGCAAAGAAGGTCTTAATTTTGTGTTGTTTTTTTATAATATTCTTATAATCATTGATGATTTTTTATGTTCTTTTTTAATAGTCTAAGTATTTATGTTTGGGTTTTGTTTGAATCATTGATGAGTAGATGTATGAATTATGTAAGTATTTACTGTATATGGAATGAGTTTGATCTCTTATGGATAATCCAATGCATAATAAACCCCTAGGATGGTATATAGGCTGGAAACCCGTGATGTAGCTCCCATGATGCTTATCAGTGTAAAATTCCATGAACCTAGGAATCACAACAAGAAATTGGTTTCTCGATTCATACGGTGTAACAATGTCATGTACCATAGTGCTTATTTAGAATCAAACTTTGGAAATCAACTTATAGGTGATTAATGCAAACATAGTTATCCTGGTTTTGTATGTTGTTGTTTGGATTATTGTTAGAATGATTGATGGCTAGATGCATGAATTACATATGTATCTACTGCATGTCTAATAAGTGTGTATAACTATGGATTATTTGAGGCATAATAAACCTTTAGGATGGTACATAGGCTAGAAACTCGTGATGTAACTCCCACAAGGCTTATCGATGTAAAATTTCATGAGCCTAGAAGTCATAGCAAGAACTTGTTTTCTCAATTCATATGGTATAACAAGGCCACATATCATAATGCTTGTTTAAAATCAAATTTTGGAAATCAACTTGTAAGTGATTAATGCAAACATAGTTATCTTGGTTTTGTGTGTTATTGTTTGGATTATTGTTAGAATGATTGATGACTAGATGTATGAATTACATAAGTATTTACTGTATGTCGAATAAGTTTGTATAATTATAAATGATTTAAGGCATAATATACCCCTTGGATGGTATAATCAGTTGACTAAGAATTATGGCCAAATTGAGAGACTATGACTCAGTTATCTTCAATTACTCGAATATTGAACATAAAGCGTAAAGGGCATATTTCTGATCAAAGTTTTGATAAAATTCTTTTTTGGTATAATGAATCATTACCTCATGATATAATGGTTAATAATTTTTACAATATGAAGAAACTTATTATGGGTCTTAGTTTGTCATTTGAAAATTTTGATTATTACAAATCAAGATGTATGTTGTTTTAGGGGCATGATATGGAATTACAAGAGTGCAAATTTTGTGGTCAATCTAGGTTCAAGCCTAGAAAGCATACTATGAAATCAAAATTAGTACCTAGAAGCAAATGTATTATTTCCCATTAATTCTAAGACTTCAAATACTATATGCTTTTGATGTTACTGCATCTCACATAAGATGGCATAATGAACATGAATAGGAAGATGAAATAATGAGTCATCCATCAGATGCATTCATATGGAAACATTTCAATAACACCCATTCTGAGTTTGTAGCCAAAAGTTGAAATGTTAGGTAGGGATTGTCGCCGGATGGAATCCAACCCTTTGATCAATCCAGGAAACAATATTCTTTATGAACAATCATAATTACTCCTTATAATTTGCCTCTATGGATGTGTATGAATGAGGCATATATGTTCTTGATGATCATTATGTCAGGAACTACAAATCCAAAGCATAAAATTGACGTATTCTTACAACCATTGGTATCTAAATTGCATCATCTTTGAGAATATGGTGTGGAGACATATGATGTGTATCTTAAACAAAATTTTTTGTTGAGAGCAACTTTGATGTAGACTATTAGTGATTTTGCGGCATATGCAATATTGCTTGGATAGAGCACAGTAGAGAAATTGACTTGTCCTTACTGTGGTAGTGATTTTGATGCATTTTATCTTCCTAACAGAGCCAAAACATCTTAGTTTGACAACCACAAAAAAATTTTTCCTTTAGACCATCCATTTAGAAATAATAAACAAAACTTCAATAAGAATAGGATGGTATAAATACCTCCTCCCCCTTAAAAAGATGGTGAAGATATATTGCAAGAGATTGATGAATTAGAGTTGTTGAAAGTTACACAACTTAAAGATGATGAAGTTAATAAAAGCATTAGTAAAAATTTTGATTAGAGAAAACAAAACATCTTTTAGGATTTTCCATATTGGAAAACTAATTTGATACGTCATAATCCAAATGTGATGTATATTGAAAAAATATTTTTGACAATTCGTTCAATATCATAACAAATATTGAAGGGAGGACAAAGGAAAATGCAAAATCATGACATGATTTGAAACTTTTTTATAGAAGGAATGAATTAAATAAAGACCTTCACATTAGTTGTTGGACCCCAAACTTTGATTGGAAATTAGAAATATGAAAATGAAAGTAAATGAGTGATTTTGTATATAAAATTTTTGTTATAGATGATTATGAAATTGGAATGTAAAGTATGTATGGATGATGAATTGAGAAACCTTAAGCATGAAAAAAATGGTTATATATGTAAGATATTATTTGGTGAAAGACAAGATAAATCATATGAATTGAGGTTGAGTGTTGGATAAATTCCAATGGCAAATTGAATTGTTTGAATGAGGTTGAAATAGGAGAAGTGAAGTTGCCATGAATGTTAAGTTTTGCATGAGGAGAAAAATGTGTATGCTGATTTAAGGGAAATTCGGGAATGATTGAAATAGAATTGGCCAAAGATGCTTTCTTCGAAGTTGTAACTTGTTCTTTTATCTTTACAACGATACCACCAAGTATGCAAGTTTTCGATATTGGAGTTAAGACTTATGATCGATGCAAGTTATGATGTTGCATAAGATTTATGGTTGTGATAGCTTTGATGTATGTTTGAAATTTGAGGTTTTGATGAACCAGTTAAGTTAAGATTTGAGAAGTTTGTAAATTGAATTTGTTGTTTAAATTGTTATGAAGTGTTTAGGCCTTTGAATAAGTGAATTTGTGAAGATTATAAGTGTATATAGTGTTAGGATGATTGTTGGAAGCATTGGAAAAGGTTGAAGGGGTTTTGGGAAACCCATGTCCGTTAAACAGACATAGAAATCCGTTTAACGGACCTTCTCGGATCAAAAGGACCCCTTGTTTTGCTCATTTCCGTTAGACAAACATGGATGTCCATTTAACCGACTTTTTCGGACGAAATGGTGCTTCCAAGGCATACGTTGGATTGGAGTTGAATTGGAAATTTTTTATTGAATGATATTGAGAGGTCGATTGGAAGAGCATAACGGGGTTATAGACATACGTTGGATTTTTAAGTATATCTTAAGCTATAGAACTCCGATTGGAATGATTCTGTCTTCAAAATGATCAAGAGACATAGAGCTTCATGTTTAGTATTATATAAAGAAGTTGAACCAATAAGGAATAAGGTGATTTTCTTGGAATACGCTCACGTCTTATGATAATCGGAACGATTTGTTCCTTCTAATTTTTGCTAGTTTCCTTTTTCGTCCGACCTTGTCCAATCTTTTGCTTATATCTTTTCCATCCGACATCCGATTGACATGGTTTTCAAAGCGTTGGATTCCTAAGACATCCCTCTATCTGTCCATGGATATTTATGAATTTTATGAGATTAAATTGAGGGTGATCAATTAAATCAAAGTGAGTGAGATAATATTCTGAACATGGTTCAGTCTTTTGCAAAATAAGGAATCTATGGTGATCTGATTGAAGTGATTCCTAAGGAAAAATAAAATTAAGACATGGGGCTACAAGTCATATGAAGAAAAGTAATTTTAATTTAGCCCCTAAGATTGTCAATTTCTGACTTGAAGTTCGGATTAGTGTTCAGTTTTGGGTTAGGAACATCTTAAGGTATTTTAGACATAACTTTTGATCTAGTAATCCAAATGAGGTGATTATTAACTTGGATTAAACTAGAGCAATATAGCTACAATTTTTATGAAGAAATCGAGTTTCAATTTTGTGCTTAAGAATGTCAATTTGTGGATGGAAATAACATGCTGGAAAATGATTTAACATAAGACATGTCCGAACTCTTTGGAGCATAACTTTTGTTATAGTGATCCAAATTAAATGATTTTGGTTTCATTATGAAATTAAGACAATAAGGAACATTTCTCTAGAAGGAAGTTTTGACAAATTCCTTCAAATTGATAATGCGAAACATATCCGAAAGTAAGCATGAACTAAAGTAAAGTGCAGGGCATTCTTGGAAGTTTACTCAAGGAATTAAGTTAGAAGGCTTACATGGAGGGGCTTATTTGTCATTTATCTTTCATTAAAGGGATTTTAAGTGGGCTGTCATTTTCCTAAGGAGAGAGCTCGACACTTTGAGGGGAAAAAGAACAAAATAATAAGAGAGAAGAGAAGAGAGTAGCTTTCGGATGAGATAGAAGAAGGAAGGAGAAACGATGCAAGGGTGTCGATTTTATGGGCCTTCAAGCTAGTTTTTAAGTTGATTTCAAGGAAAAAGGATGGAAAATGATGAAAGCTTACTTTGGAAACCAAGAAAATTCGAAAATGGTGGAGGTTGAAGGTAAGAGAAATTTTTAAGTTTTGAGTTTTTGGTGAATTATTGGTCTAGAATCATGGAAAATGATATGGGTTTGCGTATTATGAAGTCAATTTTGGTGATTGCTAAGTATTATGGGTGTAATTTTAGTTGGAAA
Source organism: Erythroxylum novogranatense (assembly GCA_029891385.1). Lineage (NCBI taxonomy): Eukaryota > Viridiplantae > Streptophyta > Magnoliopsida > Malpighiales > Erythroxylaceae > Erythroxylum > Erythroxylum novogranatense. The sequence continues at coordinate 58,195,515 of CM057229.1, forward strand.
TTAATTAGGGTTATGCCCAAATTTTGGGATTTGGAGATTTTAGAAATTTATGGTTTAGATAGTTTGAAAATATGTGAAATTAGTGTTTTCTAAGCTCAATTTGAGGATTATGTTATTTATGATGTTGAATTTGGGTTAATTTGATTTAGGAAAATTTCAATTGGAAGAAAGAAAGAAGCAATGGTCAAATTGAAGCTAAGGACAAGCTTCTAGCATCGATTTGAGGTGGGTAACATGTTTATTTTACAAATTATAAGTTATTTATGATTTTTCAAAAATTAAAGAAGTGAAATTCCAAGTTATTGCTTATGTTTTTCGAAAAATAAAGAAAGAGGGTTTTGATTTGAATTGTTTCCGAATGTTTTGGAAAATAATTGCAAGTTTTGATAAAATAAGAAATTTTCTGAAATTATTAAAATTGTTATAAAAGTTAGAATTATTGTTTAAAATGTTTTTTAGAAATTGTTAAAATTTCTGAAATTCTTTATGCTTGAAGGAATTTATTAATTATGAGATTGATACAATTTGTTCATTTATTTATTTACTAACGATTTTGATTATTTATCAACGATGATTGCATACTTTGTTTATGAAATTGATTTACGAATTGTGGTTTGCTATATGATATGTGTTGGTGAATTGTTACGTGAATGTATGTGATTAAGTGAATGTGAAGGTGTCGAGTGCTAAACGATTTAAAATGTGAAAATTAAATTTTCGATATGTGCCTTGGGCATTTTGATTTTCAAGAATTATGTGTTATGTGAGTTTGGTTAGGTCCCTAAGTGAGTCGAGGTAATCGTCTCTTTTAAATTAAAGGCTTCTCCCTTTTGCCGCTAAGGGCACTGGAGTTCCGATTTCGGACTCCCATAAGTCACGGCTACACCAGACCGTTATACGGGAAGGTGTAGTACGTTCCATTCACGACTGCACAGGACCGCTATGCGAGAATGTGCAGTACGTTCCATTTTGGACCGACCCAAACCGTTTGATGTGTTTTATGTTTTGATTTGTGATTTTATGTGATTGCATTCATGTTGCTTTTGAAATTGCTTATGATTTATGATTTATGGAAAATTGGAAAAATTTTGAGAAATGAAAAAGTGAGCTTTCAACCATGTAACTTGAGAAATTGTTTATGAGTGATTTTGAAAAGTTAAAAAGTTTTGAAAATGAGCTTTGCTAAATTTCGATCGTGAAATGTTTAAAATGTCAAGCGTCTTGAAAAATGGTTTTTGCTTATTGTTCATTTTATAAACATATTATCCACGAGCCTTGTGCTCACCCCCCCTTTCATCCCCATCACCAAGTTTCACGTGGGAGATCGGATGAAAGACGGTCAAGACATTAGTTCGATGTTTGCATGTGTCTGTATTTTGTGTACTTTGGAATGATTCTGTCTTCAAAATGATCAAGAGACATAGAGCTTCATGTTTAGTATTATATAAAGAAGTTGAACCAATAAGGAATAAGGTGATTTTCTTGTAATACGCTCACGTCTTATGATAATCGGAACGATTTGTTCCTTCTAATTTTTGCTAGTTTCCTTTTTCGTCCGACCTTGTCCAATCTTTTGTTTATATCTTTTCCATCAGACATCCGATTGACATGATTTTCAAAGCGTTGGATTCCTAAGACATCCCTCTATCTGTCCATGGATATTTATGAATTTTATGAGATTAAATTGAGGGTGATCAATTAAATCAAAGTGAGTGAGATAATATTCTGAACATGGTTCAGTCTTTTGCAAAATAAGGAATCTATGGTGATCTGATTGAAGTGATTCCTAAGGAAAAATAAAATTAAGACATGGGGCTACAAGTCATATGAAGAAAAGTAATTTTAATTTAGCCCCTAAGATTGTCAATTTCTGACTTGAAGTTCGGATTAGTGTTTAGTTTTGGGTTAGGAACATCTTAAGGTATTTTAGACATAACTTTTGATCTAGTAATCCAAATGAGGTGATTCTTAACTTGGATTAAACTAGAGCAATATAGCTACAATTTTTATGAAGAAATCGAGTTTCAATTTTGTGCTTAAGAATGTCAATTTGTGGATGGAAATAACATGCTGGAAAATGATTTAACATAAGACATGTCCGAACTCTTTGGAGCATAACTTTTGTTATAGTGATCCAAATTAAATGATTTTGGTTTCATTATGAAATTAAGACAATAAGGAACATTTCTCTAGAAGGAAGTTTTGACAAATTCCTTCAAATTGATAATGCGAAACATATCCGAAAGTAAGCATGAACTAAAGTAAAGTGCAGGGGCATTCTTGGAAGTTTACTCAAGGAATTAAGTTAGAAGGCTTACATGGAGGGGCTTATTTGTCATTTATCTTTCATTAAAGGGATTTTAAGTGGGCTGTCATTTTCCTAAGGAGAGAGCTCGACACTTTGAGGGGAAAAAGAACAAAATAATAAGAGAGAAGAGAAGAGAGTAGCTTTCGGATGAGATAGAAGAAGGAAGGAGAAACGATGCAAGGGTGTCGATTTTATGGTCCTTCAAGCTAGTTTTTAAGTTGATTTCAAGGAAAAAGGATGGAAAATGATGAAAGCTTACTTTGGAAACCAAGAAAATTCGAAAATGGTGGAGGTTGAAGGTAAGAGAAATTTTTAAGTTTTGAGTTTTTGGTGAATTATTGGTCTAGAATCATGGAAAATGATATGGGTTTGCGTCTTATGAAGTCAATTTTGGTGATTGCTAAGTATTATGGGTGTAATTTTAGTTGGAAATTAATTAGGGTTATGCCCAAATTTTGGGATTTGGAGATTTTAGAAATTTATGGTTTAGATAGTTTGAAAATATGTGAAATTAGTGTTTTCTAAGCTCAATTTGAGGATTATGTTATTTATGATGTTGAATTTGGGTTAATTTGATTTAGAAAAATTTCAATTGGAAGAAAGAAAGAAGCAATGGTCAAATTGAAGCTAAGGACAAGCTTCTAGCATCGATTTGAGGTGGGTAACATGTTTATTTTACGAATTATAAGTTATTTATGATTTTTCAAAAATTAAAGAAGTGAAATTCCAAGTTATTGCTTATGTTTTTCGAAAAATAAAGAAAGAGGGTTTTGATTTGAATTGTTTCCGAATGTTTTGGAAAATAATTGCAAGTTTTGATAAAATAAGAAATTTTCTGAAATTATTAAAATTGTTATAAAAGTTAGAATTATTGTTTAAAATGTTTTAGAAATTGCTAAAATTTCTGAAATTCTTTATGCTTGAAGGAATTTATTAATTATGAGATTGATACAATTTGTTCATTTATTTATTTACTTAACGATTTTGATTATTTATCAAAAGTATTGCATACTTTGTTTATGAAATTGATTTCTGAATTGTGGTTTGCTATATGATATGTGTTCGGTGAATTGTTACGTGAATGTATGTGATTAAGTGAATGTGAAGGTGTCGAGTACGAAACGATTTAAAAATGTGAAAAATTAAATTTTCGATATGTGCCTTCGGACATTTTGATTTTCAAGAATTATGTGTTATGTGAGTTTGGTTAGGTCCCCTAAGTGAGTCAGTGCACTGTCTCTTTTTAAATTAAAGGCTTCTCCCTTTGCCGCTAAGGGCACCGGAGTTCGATTCGGACTCCCATAAGTCACGGCTACACCGGACCGTTATACGGGAAGGTGTAGTACATTCCATTCACGACTGCACAGGACCGCTATGCGAGAATGTGCAGTACGTTCCGTTTTGGACCGACCCAAACCGTTTGATGTGTTTTATGTTTTGATTTGTGATTTTATGTGATTGCATTCATGTTGCTTTTGAAATTGCTTATGATTTATGATTTATGGAAAATTGGAAAAATTTTGAGAAATGAAAAAGTGAGCTTTCAACCATGTAACTTGAGAAATTGTTTATGAGTGATTTTGAAAAGTTAAAAAGTTTTGAAAATGAGCTTTTGCTAAATTTCTGACTGTGAAATGTTTAAAAATGTCAAGCGTCTTGAAAATTGGTTTTTGCTTATTGTTCATTTTATAAACATATTATCCACGAGCCTTGTGCTCACCCCCCCCCTTTCATCCCCATCACCAAGTTTCGCGTGGGAGATCGGATGAAAGACGGTCAAGACATTAGTTCGATGTTTGCATGTGTCTGTATTTTGTGTACTTTGGAGTTGGATTTTGGTTATGTATATGGCTTAAATTGCCTTTATTGTATTACAAGCATTTATTTCAGAATGTAAATTTGAGTATGATGTAATTGATTTCTGAAATTGTGATATTCAAGAAAGTTTGGGATGTGTTTAGATTGGATTAAGAAATTGTATGTTTCATATGAGTATGCATTGTTATGAGAATGTATGTGAATGAGATTAGGATATTGAATTGAGATATGAATGTGTATTTGAATAATGGATATTGTGGTTGAATGTGATTTGGATTCTGGACGGGGTGTCCGATGATACTGGTTATTGTGTGAGAATTATAGAAGTGTTTATTTACCACCTTGCAGGTTTTGGGTTAGTTAGGATGTAGTTGTTATGCTGCAGAAATTTCGTTAGATAATAAGTTGAAAAAGAATAAAAATAAGAATTAGATGTTTAAAAGATGAATTTTGGGATTGTTTCCCTGTATAAGAAGTTTGTATGATTTGAGAATTGGATTGAGGATAATTTCCAAGAAAAAAAGAAATAAGATTGCCTTGTATGAGTTTGATTTATGAGTAAAGAAAAGAAAAAAAAATTATATCGTTTTTGGAATGTCTTAAGGATTTCCAACGCGACGGTTTCTTCGATAATTTGCTTTCGGATGTCGGATTCAATTTTTGTTCCGCCTTTGTTGGTTCGTTTTGTTTCATTCGCTTCGGTTTTCGATTTCGTTTGTTTGATTCGTATCTGATCTGGTTATGTATTCTGCTTTCGTTTTGCGATTCGATTTCGTTATTACTATTGGTTTCCGCATTTTCCTGTTTGTGTCACCTTTGGATTCTTTATCCGATTTGATTTCGCTTTGGTTTCGGCCCCTTTCGTTTCGTCTTTCGGTTGGGATCCGGTTTTAAGATCGGGTCCCAACATTAGTAAATATCCGAAAGCATGTTACACTTTAGATTAAAATAACAAAAGGAAATTTGTTTCAATGGCAGAAATGTCTAAAGTTTCCCTATGGTTATGTTTCGAACTTTGCAAGGAGTGTGGACTTGAGGAAGTACAACTTATTTGGGATGAAAATTCATGATTATCATGTGTTTATACAAAGGATAATTCCATTTGTATTTCAAGAGTTGCTACCGAATAAGGTTTTGTAGGTTATAATAGAATTAAGTTTGATTTTCAAAAGCTTAACATCATTTAAAATAAAGTTGGCTAAAATGGAAAAACTAGAAAGGAAAATTCCAATAATCTTGTGCAAATTAGAAGGGATTTTCCCTCCAAGCTTGTTTGATTATATAGAGCATCTACCCGTATATTTAGTATATGAGGCTAAATTTACCAATCCAGTTCAATATCGATAGATGTATCCATTTGAGAGGTAATTATATTTAATATTTAGATTTGAGTTATAGCATGTTTTAATCATATAAATGGAATAACCCTGTTTATAATGTAGGTATTTACACCATTTGGAAGAAAAATGTCAAAAACAAAGAGTTTGATATGTAATGCTTATTTAGTGGAGGATGCAAGTAGATTTTGTTCACATTATTTTGAGTCGTATATGTACAAAAGAGAAAGAAAAGTTTCTCCTAATGACAATTGGGGAGGAATGGGTGATGTTGATGGTAACTTATCTATTTTCATATATTTTAGATGAACATATGGACGGTCAATAAGAAGAATGTTAACAGAAGAAGAAATAGAGGCTACCCATAACAGAAGAAGAAATAGAGGCTACCCATGGTTACATTTTATTAAATTGTTAATAGGTTCATCCTTTCGTGCAATGAGTTTAAGTTGATTTTAAAATTGAATATTTTGGTTTTCGATGTTAATGTTGTTCATAATTAAAATACATAATAATGCTTTTAGATTATACGTATGTAAGCTAAGGCCCAAAAAAATATATGATGATATCAATAAAGAAGTTGAAAGACACTTTCCTTGATGGTTAGAAAAAAAATGTAAGTTTTCACTTAAAATAATTGAAATGGTTGAACTATCAAATCAAAGTGATTAGATGACATTATACTATTTAATATGATAAATTGTTTTTTATGTAGGCCTTAGAAAATCCAATAGAGAACAAGTTCAAATGCAAACTTACGAAAGGACCTTTGCGAACTGTTAAATCATATTCAATGTATTTTTGTTAATGAATACAAATTTTCATATAGAATATCACGGTCATAGTATGGTAACAATAAATAACGAGGTTTGCATACAGGGAGAATTGATGGATTACTATAGTAAAATTATTGAGATACTTGAAATTGAGTACCCTACATTGCCAATAAATTGAAGTGTGATATTTAAGTGTGAATGGTTTGATCCAACTCCTAATGTTGGAACAAAAGTGCACAACCGATACAATATAGTTGAAATCAACCAACAAAGAAGATTTAGACAATTTGAACCTTTCGTGTTGGCGATGCAAGCGATCTAAGTGTATTAGTCCCTTTTCCCAACTTGCGACAAGATAAATCAGATTGGAGGTCGTATGTAAAGTAAAACCTAAAATTATTTTTGAATTACATGAAAACGGAGAAAAATAAGAGAATTCAAAGTGAAATGTTTCAAGAAGATGTTTGTAAAATAAATGCATGTGTAACATATGACGAGAATGAACCTTTGAAAGATCCAAATAATGAATGTTAAAATTTCATCTGGAGAGGATGAGGAGGGCGAGAGATCTAAAGAGGAGCCTAAGTTTGATTCTAATTCTTTGAAAAAAGATGATGATGATGATTTTGATTTATAATTAGGTGCTGATAGTGATTAATTTGCGTTTGTAATAGAATATTATATGAATAAATCTATTATTGAATCAAAAATATAACATTATACATTGAATTTATATTTTTCTATTATATACTGGAAAATTCAATAAAATGAGAATTTCAGGTTTAAAATATGCCACCAAAGAAAAAACAGGATATGATGCCACCAAGGTTTAGGTTACAACGATTAGGAGAAGCCAGTGCATTTCAAAGTTAAGCATCATATTCTACAGATGCTACTACACATCCAAATGAGACATTACCTTCTGTACAGGCTGTTATACCATCTAGCAGCCCTGCTATACCATCCACTAGCCCTACACCATCCACCACCCCTATACCAATAAAGACATCAGGGGCAAACGTTGCAGATGAAGGAGGCAACCTCCAGCTTGAAGCTAAAGGAGTTGATGGAATGATAAGTGCATATTTGTCCAATATTTGTGTTTTAATTGTCCCCTTTTACTCCTCTTGATTGATTCAATTATTGAGACTTAATTTGATTTAATGTTTCCTTGTAGGAAATTACAAATTTTGCTTGAAGAGGGAAATTAAAGAGGAAGACAGCAACTAATTGAAGCAACAAAGACAAGAAGACAGCTGGAGTGGTCGGCTAACAAGCCCACTGATGCGAGGATGAATTAATGTACATGGAGGAAGCAATTAAAATCAACGATATAAGAATGTATCAGCAGAGGGCAAGCTAGTGAGGGGACGCAACTGAACACGTGAAAGGCAGCAAGGGAGGATTTTAAAGGGACCAAAACGATGTGGCAGAAGAAGGACTAGCGTGGGAATAAAAAGAAAACAAGTAGGTTTTTAATGGGCGGATAACGCACAAGACCGTGGAGGAACAAGTTTGGCGTCTGGTGTAATTGAGACGAGAAAATTGGTTGGATCAATTTGGATCACGCACAAAGTGGGTACGTGGACGCGTGGCTGCGGCGAGAATTAGAGGAAAGGCTGGAAATTTGACTCTGGGATTGACACAATGACGATACAAGGAGCAGCGACACTGGGAAATCTTTTGTTTTCTTTCTTTTCTTGATTATTCAGATTATGTTAATTAAGAATTTTGTTTTATTTAATTTTCGTATGAGTAGCTAATCTGTTTTAGTCGGGGAATTCCAATTATTATGCTTTGACTCGTGAGACTATTGTTCTGATTATTTGGTTATAATATTCGTACTGTTTCTGATTTACTGTCATTGTTTATTAATTGATTCTGCGATTGAGGCCTGATTGTAGAGTTAGTTAATTTACATATAACCAACTGATTTACTTGGTGGAGTCTAACTGGGTGATTGGTGTCTGTGGCAATTGGCACTAGGGCATAGTACTTGTCTGATTTTGTGTGGAGGAACTTACGATCTAACTAGATGAAGCATGAGTCGGTCGTGTAGTCGATTAGGGTTAGTGTTTCTTTAGAATTTAATCTTGTTAATTAATTGAATCTCGGAGAGAGTCTCGAAGGGTTATTAGTTAATTAGGGAATAGTCAAAGGAGTTTCTGCGACTATTCTAAAATTAAGAAAAACGAGGGAGCAGAGGTAGTTGGTAACCATAGCTAACCTATTATTAAACCAAAGAAAATATTTGAGTCGATGATCGTGGTCTAAGCATAATTAGGAATTTCTGGCTAATTTGTCATTTATTGAGTTTATCAATTTTATTTCGTTCTTTGTTGGTTATTGTTTTATTAATTTGCGTTAATCTTTTATCAGTTGTTATTTCAATTAGTAGTTTTAGTAGAAAACTCTAAACCCCCCATTTTAATTATTTTCATTCGTTCTTTGGCATTTAAATAGAATCAATTATTCCATTCTCTGTGGATCGACCCCATTTACCACTGTGCGCAATTTATTTTCGTTTGGTGTTTGGGATTTATTTTTGGTGGATTCGACACCCATCAAATTTTGGCGCCGTTGCTGGGGACTGGTAACTAATTGATTTTGTTTTGTTTTATGCCTAGGAACATTCGTACGGGAGATTCCATCTTGTACGACCCCGAGATCGAAAAGACCGCTAAGAGGCTAAGGAAGTTGAGCAAGCTAAGGAAGAAGCAAGGAAAAGCTAGTGGATCACAGACCCTGGTTGAGTCGGATACTGAAACGGAATACGAAGAGGAGATTGAAGTTGAACAGCAGACTGAAGGGAAGCTTAACCGTGACCACGCGCAAGATATGGCTCTCAACAGAACACTCCAGGACTTGGGTAGACCCACTGAAGCACGGCATCCGCTGTGCATAGATCTTCCGAACTTCAAGAAGGGTTGAATTGAAACCGGACTCATCCACTTGCGCCCACCTTCCGTGGATTGGAGAGCGAGGATCCAAATAAACATCGAAGGAATTTCACCTCGTTTGTACTTCCATGAAGCCCATGATGTCACGGAGGACCAAATCAACCGAGAGCTTTTCCATTCTCGCCACAAGATGCAGCTAAGGATTGGCTCTACTACTACCTCCGGGACAATCAACACTTGGGAAGGATGTCCGACAGTTTCTAGAAAATATTTCCCAGTATCCCGAGCCGCCAACATCAGGCGTGAAATATGTGGCATTAAGCAGAAGGATTCAGAGAACCTCTACGAGTACTGGGAGAGGTACAAGAGAATTTTAGCAAGCTGCCCACAGCATGGCATATCTGAGCAATTGATCATCCAGTATTTCTACGAGGGTCTGATTCCAATGGAGCGTAGAATGATGGACGCCGCAAGTGGTGGGGCCATTGTCAGCAAGACCCCAGCTGAAGCCCGGGAGTTGATATCAACCATGGCAGCAAACTCTCAGCAATTCGGTGCTCGGCAAGATATACCGCGAAGGGTGAATGAGGTAAATGTTACTTCTCTCAATGAAGTCAAATCTTTGCTAACAACTTTGGTCGAGAAATTGAATGTAGGTACTCCTCCACCTGCGAGGGCGTGTGGTATCTGCACCAGCCTAGCTCACCCAACCGATGCGTGCCCAACACTCCACGATGAGACACCGGAGAATGTGAATGCTATTGGGTTCCAACAGAGGCAGTTTGATCCCTATTCAAACACCTACAATCCCGGTTGGAGGAGCCACCCAAATTTTAGTTATGCTAACAACCCACCGAACCAACAGAACTTCTATCACGGACTACCACCACCACCGCAACAGCCTTCGGGCTCAGGTAAGCCTCTTGAAGAAATTGTCCATATGTTAGCTACTAATACTGCAAAATTTCAACAGACACCGCAACCAGATTTCAAAAGATAAGAGAGCATGAAGACTCAGAGACTCAAATGAGTCGAGATAGCATCCTCCGTCGGCAGAATGGAGACTCAAGGCAAGCTACCGTCGCAGACACTCGACCCGAGGCATAATGTGAGCGCGATTTTCTTAAGAAATGGTAAGGAATTGCAGCCCCCAGTCGACAAGAACCCTAAACGTGACCACGCCTGTGGTTCCCAGCGAGAGACGTAACGGGAGGCCGAAGGAGCTTACACGTGACCACATCTGGATTTCGGTCCAACTGAAATTATCGAAACCCAAACCTTTAGTGGTTCCACCACCATTCCCCCAGAGACCTGCTCGAACAAGAAAGAAAAGGAGGATAAGAGCATCATGGAGTTGTTCCAAAAGTTGAAGTAAACATCCCACTCCTCGAGGCCATTAAGCGGGTTCACACTGCGCCAAATTCCTTAAGGAATTATGCACAAACAAGCGTAAGTTAACGGGTAATGAAAGGGTGAGTGTGGGGAGAATGTTTCAAATTGTCTTCGAGAGAAACTACCTCCTAAGTGTTGCGACCAAGGTATGTTTTCCATTCCTTGCAAAATTGGGAATATTGGTATAAGTAAGGCTATGTGTGACTTAGGAGCCTCTATTAATGTGATGCCTTTATCTGTTTATACCTCCCTGGGTCTTGGTCCATTAACTAGTACTGGAGTTATAATTCAATTGGCGGATCGATCGATTGTTTATCCTGAAGGTGTTTTAGAGGATGTGCTAGTTCAAGTCAATGGATTAATTTTTCCTGCTGATTTCTTTGTTCTTGACATGGGAAATGATAGTTCATCTAATTCTTCTGATATCTTGTTAGGTAGGCCTTTCCTCGACTGACTAAGGCAAAGATAGATGTGCGTAGTGGCTCATTGACTTTAGAATTTGATGGTGAAGTGGTGAAATTCAATGTTTATGATGCCATGAAAGGGCTGAAAATGTGTCTTGTGTTTATAATGTTGATATCATTGAAGATTTGACTCATGAGGTTTTGCTTTAAATTATGATGATGAGTTGAGTTATGCTTTGTGTCATAGGATGTCATTGATGGAGCTAAGAGATTTCTTGATCGGTCTGAAGTTTCGATGATATACTTGATGAGGCCCCAAATTTGGAGCTTAAAACGCTTCCGAGCATTTGAAATACACATATTTAGGTGACGGTGAGACCTACCGTTATCATATCCAAAGATGCTCGACGACACGGAAGAGGAGAAACTAATTAGAGTGCTTCGAGAGTACAAGGAAGCAATTGGTGGGACCATTGCTGATTTCCAACATCGAGATGAGGGTTAACATCGAAGCGAGAATCGTCGAGCCTAGGGCGTTAAACCAGGCGCTAATGGGAGGCAGCCCATATTTTTAAATTTTATTTTCTTTCTTTTCTTTTGCTTTGTTTTGTGTTCTTTTGTGTCGTTTGTTTTCTTCTTTCTTTGTTTTGATATTTTCCTTTCCTTCCTGTGTCTTTCGGGAGGTTCGGCATTGGATCAATTCGAGTTCTTGGATTACAGTTAAGCGAGAGTCCTTTATATGATCATATGTTGGCTCTCATCCCTCACTGTACTAGTTATACCCTCTTGGTGGGATGCCTAAAAGAGATCACGTATAAGCCCTCATCTTCTCTCGATTCGTGGAAGTCCTCGGTTTACCTTTTATTTACTTTTACGTTGAGGACAACGATGATTTAAGTGTGGGGAGGTGATTTATGCTTTTGAGATGCTTGTTGTTTTGTTTGATGCATTACTTTGGGCTGTGCCTCCATTGCCTTTGGTATTTTGGACTTTTAATTGTTGATGCCGTGTGGCGGACTTTAATAAAAATCCTCTTTTGCTCCATTTTACTTGATGAATTGTTGTGCCTTAGGTAATGGTGGATTGTTTTAAAGGAGTCGAGAGTATGGTTGAGTCCCTTGTTGTTTAATGTTAATTAAATGTTAATGATTTTGTCCTATACGTTGAAGTTGGGCTGAGTTAATTGGTTAAAAAATTGTGTGATTAATCGGTGCCTTTCTTGTCTAGAGTCATGTTAAGCTTAGAAGTTGAGTTGGTATATGTGTTGAACTTTGGATTGATGTGGGAAATTATGGTGAGAAAGGGAATGAAGAATAAAAATAAAAAGGTGTTAGATTCGTTCCGCCAATCACCAAAGGTGGTTGTGAGCGAAGCCAAAAATCCGTCAAAAGGTTGGACGTGATTGAGTAACCGAGCGACATTCATCACAAATGTTTGCGTTCGCGTAAAAAGGTCTCGAACAACTGACGTGTGAGGCAATTAACTACTCCTCTGATTACTCGAAAAAAAAAATTTGCAAGCATCTGAGTAATTACGAGTAAGGCTAAAGCCACTTGGCGTTGTGATTGACTGAGTAACCGGGTGACATTCATCACAAATGTTTGCATTCGCGTAAAAAGGCCAATGACAATTCCAAGTAATTTACAGGTAAAAGCACCTAATCAATTAATTAAGATTAACCTGATCTTCCCATAACTACCACTTAGATTCGGAGTTCCTCGTATATATTAACCACGATAAGTGAAGTGTGATTCCTAGACACGATTGGTTTTAATTAAAATTCGGTAATTCATGCATATGCTTCAATTTGATTTCAGGCTTGTGTCTTCTCGTGTGGGAAACTTGTTGCATTTATTTGACATTTCGTTGACATTGGGACAGGATTGCACTCTCATTCCTAGTTTACATTACCTCTGTGCATGTTTCATTTATTGGAGCGGTTTTTTATTGTGTCTTAGTTTTCTTTTATGCTTGAGGGCAAGCATCGTCTAAGTGTGGGGAGATTTGATAAGTGCATATTTGTCCAATATTTGTGTTTTAATTGTCCCCTTTTACTCCTCTTGATTGATTCAATTATTGAGACTTAATTTGATTTAATGTTTCCTTGTAGGAAATTACAAATTTTGCATGAAGAGGGAAATTAAAGAGGAAGACAGCAACTAATTGAAGCAACAAAGACAAGAAGACAGCTGGAGTGGTCGGCTAACAAGCCCACTGATGCGAGGATGAATTAATGTACATGGAGGAAGCAATTAAAAATCAACGCATATAAGAATGTATCAGGCAGAGAGGGCAAGCTAGTGAGGGGACGTTGAACACGTGAAAGCGCAAGGAGGATTTTAAAGGGACCAAACGACGTGGCGAAGAAGGACTAGCGTGGGAATAAAAAGAAAACAAGTAGGTTTTTAATGGGCGGATAACGCACAAGACCAGGGAGGAACAAGTTTGGCGTGCGGCTGTAATTGAGATAGAAAATTGGTTGGACTGGGCTGGATCACGCACAAAGTCTGGCGGCTGTGGACGCGTGGCTGCGGCGAGAATTAGAGGAAAGGCTAGAGATTTGACTCTGGGATTGACACAGTGACGATACAAGGAGCAGCGACACTGGGAAATCTTTTGTTTTCTTTCTTTTCTTGATTATTCAGATTATGTTAATTAAGAATTTTGTTTTATTTAATTTCCGTATGAGTATTGTTCTGATTATTTGACTCGTGAGACTATTGTTCTGATTATTTGGTTATAATATTCGTACTGTTTCTGATTTACTGTCATTGTTTATTAATTGATTCTGCGATTGAGGCCTGATTGTAGAGTTAGTTAATTTACATATAGCCAACTGATTTACTTGGTGGAGTCTAACTGGGTGATTGGTGTGCGTGGCAATTGGCACTAGGGCATAGTACTTATGTTCGATTTTGTGTGGAGGAACTTGCGATCTAACTAGATGAAGCATGAGTCGGTCGTGGTCGATTAGGGTTAGTGTTTCTTTAGAATTTAATTTGTTAATTAATTGAATCTGGAGAGAGTCTCGAAGGGTTATTAGTTAATTAGGGAATAGTCAAAGGAGTTTCTGCGACTATTCTAAAATTAAGAAGAAACGAGGGAGCCAGAGGTAGTTGGTAACCATAGCTAACCTATTATTAAACCAAAGAAAATATTTGAGTCGATGATCGTGGTCTAAGCATAATTAGGAATTTCCTGGCTAAGCTATCGTTTATTGAGTTTATCAATTTTATTTGCGTTCTTTGTTGGTTATTGTTTTATTAATTTGCGTTAATCTTTTATCAGTTGTTATTTCAATTAGTAGTTTTAGTAGAAAACTCTAAACCCCCCATTTTAATTATTTTCATTCGTTCTTTGGCATTTAAATAGAATCAATTATTCCATTCTCTGTGGATCGACCCCATTTACCACTGTGCGCAATTTATTTTCGTTTGGTGTTTGGGATTTATTTTTGGTGGATTCGACACCCATCATGGAAGAACGTACATAACAGTTATCAACAATTTGTAAGTAAAATTCTAAAAATTTTGTAATACAGGATAACACCATAGATTTATACAAAAGTTATAAGTTTTAATTTGAAAATTATATAAAATAACTTACATATTAGGTTGGTTCCGTCTGGAACATGCTCAAGAAATATCTAATCCAAGTTCAAGGAGAGAATAGGTTTTGAGGGTTATAGAAGAATGTCTCTCAGTCGACAAAGGATTTTTATTATCAGGAGTTTGAGGTATACAAAATATATTCTTTAATATTTTTTATTTTATCTAATTTTATACATTAATTAGATAAATATTATCATTTATAAGTACTTATAGTATGTTTTTTTTTCTAAAGAAATTTTTTGGGATCCAAAATTTGATGTTGTAATTTATAATATATGGTAGAGGCGAGCTCGTACACATTATAGAGACTTTCTTGCTTTGATACACAAGAACAGTGTACGACCACCATATAAATTTGAAGAAATATAGAGTCGTTGGCAATAGTATTAGGCACTACTCAAGGTAATATCCATTTCAGAGCATAATTCTGCCATTAGGTGTGGAGGAATAGACGGAAAGAATCTATCCATACACACTGGAGGATCTTTGACCAACCAGAAGCATGTGCTTTAACTTGTAAGCATCAAAACTTTACAGTTATTTCCTAATTTTTTTACTTTGATGTATGAAATTTGATTTCAATGTAATTTGACATATGAAATTTAAAATGAAAATATATGTGCATTATGGAGAATAATAATTTTATAAATGTTTGGTGTTATTAATGGCCGTGTTGTTGAGCTAATTTTTTTTATCTAACAAGGGATAAATTTCATAAAAATAGAGAAAATTCTACTGAAATTTTTGTAAATGGTAGTTCACTTATAACAATTTATTTTGATGCAGGAAAAGTCTATGGGTAGGAAGCCTATACCATGTCAACTATTTTTGTACATTTACACCAAGAAGCATGATGGTGTGACCTTCGTTAACACCTGATGCAGACAAGTTCATGTATGTAAAATATATACTTTAATATTAATTTTTAAAAAATATCACTTATTAACATAAAAATTATAATGATAGGATGAAATACAAGAAAACATTGAACGATAGTCTCAGAACTCTGAAAATGTTGATGAGAGTTAAGCGCATCTTGATTCAGTGGGTGGTAAGGACCACCGTGGAAGGAATTTCGGCTTTGACTCATTTACAAACACATGTTATTCGCAATTCTTCACATACAATACATCTGGATCCAATACGCAGTCCGCATCAAAGAAGAGAGTCTTCCAACTTGAGAGCATAGTAGAGAGGTTGATCAAGATCATAACTTAGCTCTGTAATGAGGTGGATGAGTTGAAGGGTAAAGATAGGACCTCATCGCATCAGTCAAAGCATCTACCTTCACCACCTACATTGCTTCTAGATAAGTGAATGTAATGATAGTCTACTACTCTTAAGTTTTTGTATAAATTCTTAATTGATAGTAATTTCAGGATACTTATTCGTTTACGTTATAAGTTTTTTTATTATACCATTCAGGTTCATGTTTACTTTACATTTATCGATCAATTGTTATATATTATTTACAAAAATTAAATATATAATTAATCATAAGATTATCAACAAAAAACTCAAGTACGAAGTGAGAAATGACATTTGAAATTTATCATAATTAAATTTCTTGACAGAAATACAATATTTTGATAGTAAGTTATAGACAGAATATATCATTCCAATGCTAAGTTACCGATAGATATATAACTCCGTCTCTAAGTTCCCGACAAAATAGTATATTATGTCAGTAAATATTTAACAATGGATAATATTTTCCACCGATAAGTTTAGTGATGAAATGATTTATGTGTGTCAGTAAATTTAGTGACAGACCTAGAACTTACTGTAGCTAAATTCACCAACAAAATATTGTAATTCCATCGACAAATTATTGAAAAATATTCTAAATTAGTCAATAAATTTATCTTAATTTAACAAAAAAAAATGCAAAATTTCTTCACTAAATTTACCGATGGTTATATAAATTTTTGTCGCTAAATTTGTGACAGATTCATTTTGTCCATTGCTAAATTTTATCTACGGCTGCTTCTCCAACGACTGACGGAATATTTTTATTTTTTGTCGAGAATTTTCGTCGTTAAAACCTATTTTTTTGTAATGATATAAACTTTTTTTTGTTTTTCCATTTCTTTCTTTGTGTCGAAGCATTCTTTGAATTCGAACTATTCATTCTTTTTCTTGATACACTCGAAAAAAATCAAAAAATATAGTAAATAAATAAAAAGATTAACACAAAAAATAAATAAACTAAGAGATAAGAAGAAATACGCCAGCTCAACTGTCTTCTTTCCTCTCAACCACCGAAACCTCTCTCCTTCCTCTCTTTGGTTTTGTTATTTCACCTCCTTCTCTCCCATTTTCGTTTTTCCCCCTCTTAAGGAAGGAAACAACACTTCTTTCTTCCCATTTTACCCTTAATGAATGATAAAAGTCCACCTTGCCCTTCCTTTAACCCATGAAATAAATTCTACTAACATAGACACAAATAAATAAATAAATGAATAATTTACTTCCAAAAATCCACTTATCCAAACCTCAAAATTATCTAAATCATGCTTAATTAAAAGAAAACATTCGGAGGCCAACATTTCTCCCCCTCTTAAAAAAATTTCGTCCTCGAAACTTTTACCTGAGTCATTGAAGAGGTGTGGATACTTTTCCCTCATAGCCTCCAAGGGCTCCCATGTGGCCTCTTCCACGAAATGGTTTCTCCATAAGACTTTGACCAATTGAACTGTCTTGTTCTTGAGGGCCTTTTCATTGGGGTCTAAGATCTCCACTGGAATCTCCTCATAACTCAGATCATCTCCCAACTGAACCTCAGTGGTCTGAATGTTGTGGGAGGGATCTAATCTATATCTCCTTAACATGGAAACATGAAAGACATCTTGAATCTGTGATAATTCCGGTGGCAACGCTAACCTACAAGCCAGCGGTCCAATCCTCTCAAGAATCTCATAAGGACTCACATATCTTAGACTTAACTTACCCTTTTTTCCAAATCTCATGACTCCTTTCCAAGGAGATGTCTTAAGTAAGACCTTCTCACTGACCTCGTACTCCATCTCCCTTCGATGTGCTTCAACATAACTTTTCATTCTATCCTAAGCTGCCTCAAGTCGTTGCTTAATTAAGTTGACCTTGCCTACTGTCATCTGAAGTAACTATAGCCCTATCAGTTTCCTTTCTCCTTTTATATCCCAACATATCGGAGTTCTACACCTCCTTCCATATAGTGTTTCATATGGAGCCATCTGAATGCTTGAATGGTACGAATTATTATAAGCAAATTCGACTAATGAAAAATGCTCATTCTAAGCTTCTTTGAAATCCATCACACATGCTCTAAGCATTTCCTCAAGGGTTCGAATGGTTCTCTCATATTGACCATCTATCTGGTGGTGAAAAGCAATTCTAAAATTCAACTTGATTCCTAGAGCCTCTTATAAGCTTCCCCATAATCTTGAAGTGAATCGAGGATCCCTGTCAGAAACTATACAATCCGGAATCCTATGTAGTCTCACTATCTCATCAATATACTTCTTTGCTAGTATATGCAAAGAATCAGTCTATTTATGACATGACCCGCCTTTTTGGACCATGTTGGCACTAGGGAATGGGTAGGCTTAATACCACCAAAACCCGTAGTAAGCCTAACTTTTATATATTCTACAAAAATCCGGCATGACCCATTCATTTATCTGATTAATCCTTATACCTGCTTAATAGGTTGTAAGAAGTAAGGATCCTAATATGCAATTCTCACATACATTATCTACTTATAATCATCCAATCTATGATTAGCTTATATCATCCATCGACATCATTCTCAATAACATAGCATATTCATACATGTTTTATGTATATATGATTATGACAAACGATGGAGCAACTAGAAGTAACAAAAATTTACATCATGCCAAAAACATTACTTGTCTGCTTATCCAAGCGAGTCTCAAAGGGCTTGGATTTTCTCTCTTGTCCGATCTGCTAATCTCTTGAAATGATGATAGTGAGGTGTGAGTCTATAACGCGACTCAGTGAGATATAAACCTGCTACCACGCTTGTGAGGCTAGGTAACACAAGGCTAGCTTCACAAGAATGGTCTGAGGCATTATGAGAATCAATACATGATCAATATAATGAACAGGTAGTAATATCAAATGCGGCAATCACATGAGTATCAATGATAAAGCTCAATATGAATTGTTCAAATAAAACATGAATATGAGTTCTGGGTTCTTTTCTTTTCTGGGTTCTTTCTAAATTCTGGTTTCTCTAGGATTCCTAATTCTGTGCTTTCTCATTTCTAAGTTCTTATTCTTTCTAAATTCTGAATTTCTTAGAAAGATACAGAGGCATGCTAGTACGGCATATCTCCCCTTTTTCGGATTCTAGACAAGGTTGGCCTAACCTTGCCCTGGAGGCCTGCCCTCTCCAGGTAGGACCCGGATCTAACCCATCACCGACGGGTTATCTATATGCACATAGTCTGATAATTTACCCTATCAGCTGGGTATTCTGTGAACTCATCAATCATGGTTACCAAGAAAACGTGATTCATCAAAGAATCATAATTCAATAGGTTCAACACAATAAGGGAACCAAAAGATGCAAAGAATTTGAAATCATCTGGTCAATCTGGCGCACAACATGCTAGACTCAACTACATGGAGTCATATGTCAAATAAGTCATATGCATTTGAGAACAATTCAATAAACCGCAAAATAAAAGAAAGGATTACTACACAAGTATAGTAGCATGATTATACTCACCTCAACTATCGCAATGGTTCTGATTTCTTTTCTAATTTTCTTGAACTTGACAAGTATTGGGTACAACTTCTAGTTCTATTCCTTTTCCGCTTTCACAAGCTATTGGGTAACATGCATGAAAATACATATACCCTCATTAGTCATTCTCATATAAACCTCATTTCTTAATACATATCATAAAAAACTGCATAAGTCCCATTCGTGATGGCATAACTCTTTATACATAGGTCCAATGTTTTTCAAACTTTTCAGACCACTACAAGAAAAATGCAAATTAGCGACGGAAATTTAGCAACGGAATCATTTTTGTAGACAATTAGCGACGGAAATATGCTTTCCGTCGCTAAAATTGAGTGATTTACCGACGGAACTAATATTCATCGCTAAATTTAGAGGGAATTTATCGCGGTAGAATTAACGACGGGAATTAGCGACGGAACAATATAGCCGTCGGTAATTAATTACCGACGAAAAATATACCGTTGGAAATTAGCGACGGTACTAATATTCGTCGCTAAATTTGGAGGGAATTCGTGGCGGCAAAATTAGCGACGGAATTTAGCGACGGTATAGGTTCTGTCGTTAAAAATGGAGGGAATTTTTGGCGGAATCAAAAATTTTGGTAAATTAATTTAGCGACGGAAATTTTCTTTCCGTCGGTAAAAAGGCGGGAATTATTGGCGGTACAAAATTTTTTTAAATTTACCAACGGAAAATTCCGTCGGTAATTCCGTCGGTAAATTCTTTTTAAATATAAACTCACCCGACATCTCCCTCCCACTTCTATCTTCTTTTCCTTTCTTCTTCTTCCTTCTTCCTACATCTTCTCTTGGTTTTCTTAAAGCCCATTTCTCTGTCAGGACTTCTTTTACGCTTTCGACGATGTTGTCTTCTCCGACTATTGTCATCGTCTCCTTCGGTAGAGGTATTTTTGCAACTACTGTCATTTGTTTTTTCATATATTAGATGAAAGTTAATTTGAGTATTTATTACTTTTGTTTATTTTTGTATTTTATTATTAGAAAACAACTTTAAGGTATAAATGTTAGTGATAGAAGGAACAAGATGTGATTTTAATTGTGATGTGTTCATAAATTTCTGATGCATGTAAAGTGTTTGATGAAATGTTTGTTATTTCGAAAATAATTTCAGTTCTTTATTTTACATTACATTTTAGTATGAATTTTAATATTTTAATTCTTTTACTTGAAATAATGAAGTTCTCTCCATGGTGGCTTCTAGAGAAACTAAACAGTTTGCAGATAAATTTTAAAAAATAATTTTCAGTAAATTTACCGACGAAAAAAAATTTCGTTGGTAAATATATCGGATTTTACCGACGGAATTACAATTACGTTGCTAATTTTCTAACAAAAAAATTTGCCGACTGAATAAAATAATTGTCGGTAAATTTACCGATGGAAATTTTTACGGTCGGTAATTCCGTCGGTAACTTTACCAACGAAAAATATCCGTCGTTAAATTTAGCGACGGCCATATCTCCGACGCCTTTTTCCGTGAATAAATTTCGTCGTTAAATAAGCTTATCGACGGAATATGTACAAATTCCGTCGGTAAATTCCGTCGCTAAAGTTTATTTTTCTTGTAGTGGACCTCTAGTTAACACATAATTTCACATTTCTTCTTTTCTGACCATGCTCTAATTCGGTCATTAAGGGAATCCAAATCTCCCATTTACAATCAGCTTTAACATGCAGTCATCCTTCCCGACTCAAAATCATAGAACTTATTCATTTCTCATCCAATTAAGGCAATTCAAAACTTCATTTTCAATATACTCATATGGATATCACATATCCAAATATGACTCAAAAATTATGTAAATTGGATTTATTGTGATTTTTACAAGCTCATTACATTTACATTCTTTTACGTGTCACTAACATTAGCAACACCCTTCCCTTTTTCAGCCATATCTAACAGAACACTTATCAAATTAACATTTCCTTTATACAACACTTATATGACACATTTTTGAGCATTTCGTAAGAAGAACTAATCATCCAATTCTAACTCTATGGTCTTCAAACAATTAACTTTCAGTTCTCGTTTCAATCGCGCTAGTATTCTGAACCAGTGTAAATTCGGGGCCTCTTATATTTGTTAGGCTCACCCTAAAATCGTGAAAACAATCAGGGAGATAGTAGACATCTGGATCTACAACTTCTATTTTTTGAGTTTCGCAAGATTCACATGGTAAACAGCTCAAAAAAAATGAACAAAGAGAGCTACGAATCTGTCTCCATGACAGCTTAACCTTCAAAACCCTAGGTTTCGGTTTAACCCCCCAAATCACCATAAAAACGAAATTCCTTCAAGAATAAGTGTCATTAGACATCAAGGAACAAGAATCCATCATCCAAATCATCAAACTCATACATTCCCTCAAATGGGTTTCATAAAAGAAGAGAAAAACTAAGCTTTAATCCATAGATCTAAGCAAAAGAATGGAGGCTTACCTTTTTATACTACCCAAATGCCTTGGTTCACCTTCCAAAACTTGTTACAAGGATTGAAAAAAGGCTTGGAGGGCTTCCATGGAGGTTTTCGGTGGTGAGGGAGAGGAAGAAGACAATGTATTTTGTCTTATTCCTAACTTACTCCTTTTATATGCCGCATGTCCACTTATTTACAAAATTGCCACTCTTGTACTGGTTTTTAATCATTTGCTCGTATAATTTCCTGCGACCACCGAAAACAAATATCATACATCATTAATTTGATGTCACTAAAAATTATTATTCACTGTTCTGTGATTTTTAAGGACATCAGTCTAAAATATCGATTTATTTTGGTGTACCGGGTATTACAGTTTAATAGCCAGAAAATGGGCTGACTTCGTCAACCGATCTATAATGACCTATATAACATCATGCTTCCTACTGGTCTTGGGCAAACCTATCCAAAAATCCATGGTCACTTTTTGCCACTTCCATTCAAGAATGGACAATGGCCTTAACTTGCCTGAAGGTGCCTAGTGTTCAGCTTTGACTTGCTGACACACTAAACACTTACTCACATATTCCGCTACATCTCCCTTCATGCCTTTCCACCAAAAATGCTCTTTCAGATCTTTGTACATCCTAGTGCTACCTGGGTTCATGGCATAAGGTGCATTATGTGCCTCATCAAGTATCTCATCCTTTAGTTCCTTGAAATTCGGGATACAAAGTCTATTCCCTATGACCATAAGTCCATCATCCCTCACTACCACTTCAGATTTCTTGCTATTTAGAATTTCTTCTCGGAGCTTACTCAATTCTGCATCTTGTGCTTGTAACTCTTTAACTTTCTCTCTGAGGATCGGCCTCACTCTGAATGTAGCAACAATATCTTCAGGTTCCTCCTGTTTCAAACTTATCCTAAGCTTAGGCATCTCTTCTAATAGCGGCAGATAAACTATTAGAATATGAGCTATAGAGGAATTCTTTCTCAAGGCATTCGCTACCACATTCATCTTTCCTGGATGGTACTCAATCAACATATCATAATCCTTGAGCAACCCTAACCACCTTCTTTGTCTCAAACTCAGTTCCTTTTGGCTCAACAAATACTTGAGGCTTTTATGATCCGTGAAATTTCTCATTTGGATCCCATATAGATAATGTCTACAAATCTTCAGGGCAAAAACTATTGCTGCTAACTCCAGATCATGAGTCGGGCAATTCATTTCATAAGGCTTTAGCTGTCGCGAGGCATAAGCTATTACCTTGTCTTCTTGCATCAATACACAACCCAAACCCTTTCTCAAAGCATCACTGTATACTGTATAACCCTTATCTCCCATAGGCAGGATCAAGATTGGCTCGCTGGTTAATCTGTGCTTGAGCTCCTCAAAACTCTTCTGACATTCCTCACTCCAAATAAATTTCTGATTCTTCCTCAATAACTTAGTCATTGGAGTAGTTATCATAGAGAATCCATCAACGAATCTCCTATAATATCCTGCTAAACCCAGAAAACTCTCATCTCTGTTACTGTCTAGGGTGCGTGCCAATTTACCACTGCTCCAACCTTCCTTGGATCAACATGTATCCCATTTTTCGAAATCACATGTCCAAGGAATATCACCTCATGGAGCCAGAATTCACATTTGCTGAATTTGGCATAAAATTCCCTTTCTCTCAATGTCTGCAACACAATCCTGAGATGCTCCTCATGTTCCCTTTCATTCTTGGAATACACCAGAATATCATCGATAAATATTATGACAAACTGATCTAGATATTTCTTAAAGACCCTATTCATAAGATCTATAAAAGCAACTGGAGCATTGTTCAATCCAAAAGGCATGACTAAAAACTCATAATGTCCATACCGTGTCCTGAAGACTATCTTGTTTACATCAAACTCCTTGATTTTGAGCTGATGATAACCTGACCTGAGATCAATTGGGAGAAGACCCTTGCTCCCCGCAGCTGGCCAAATAGATCATCAATCCAAAGTAGATGATAGTTGTTCTTAATAGTCACCCTGTTGAGTATCCAATAATCAATGCACATGCGCCACGTTCCATCTTTCTTTTTAACAAACAGAACTGGTGCTCCCCACGATGACGAACTCGACCTTATGAACCCCTTTTTTAGTAGTTTTTCCAACTGTTTCTTAAGCTCCTTCAACTCCGCTGGAGCCATTATATAGGGTGGTATAGAAATGGGTGCGATTTTGAGAATCAAGTCGATGACAAACTCGATTTCCCTCACTGGTGGCAAACTAGGTAAGTACTTTGGGAACACCTCTGGAAATTCCCTCACAATTAGAACATCCTCTAACTTCCCTTCATTTCCTTCAGTGTCCACAACATTTGCCAAGAAGGCTTCACACCCCTTTTCCATCATCCTATCAGCTAACAAAGATGAAATGATTCTTGGTGATGGTGTTTTCCTGTCCCCTTTGAAAATCACCTTCTCATCATTGCCCAGGTCAGATTCCATCTCCTTAAGGCTACAATCTAACTTTGCATGATACTTCTCCATGACATCCATTCCCAATATGACATCTAGCCCCTTTAGATTTAGGGGTAGTAAGTCCACTACCAATTAAGCACCCTTGAAGAAAAGCTCACAATCCTTATACACTTGACTTATAATCACATTCCTCCCTAGAGGAGTACTAACAGTCAAAGGACTACCCAAAGGCCTCAAATCAACATCATATAATGTCATGATTACAAAAACAAATGAATGCGTGGAGCCAGAATCAATCAACATATATACTGCAGAATTAAATAACCGAGCCATACTCGTAACAACTTCAGGTGCGGCTGCCGCTTCCTCTCTGGTCATGGCAAACACCCTTGCCTGAGCCTGACCCATTGGCCTTCCTGGAGGAATAGCCTTCTTTCTAACTCCAAAATTACCCACGTCAACAACTGGCCTGGTCCCCACTGGTTTTGCTCTCTTAGGGGCTTGCAACTGCGACCCCTCTTGTTTTTTTGCTTAGGGACAATCCCTGATCATGTGTCCCTTCTCTCTGCATCGGAAGCATACTCCAAGTAGCTTAAAGCATTCTCCTTTGTAAAGCTTCCCATAATGCTCACATTAAGGGTTCGTGTATCTACTCTTCCCCGTCCTTCTAGTGCCTCCTACACTTGAGGCTTGCCCCAAGACTACTCTTGTCTGCTTGTTCTTGATAGGGTCATTGCTTCCCACTTCACTTTGAGTACGATAACTCCTTGTACTCTTCTCAAGCCTTGGGGCACTCATTCCCTTCTTAATAGACTACTCCCTATTCTTCCTCTTCCTGCTCACTTTATTCCTGATGTTCTCTAGCTTCTCAACCTAAAGTGCAACATCTACCAATTACTGATAGTCATAGAAATTGTGGATCAAGACTTTCTCCTTGATCCCCAAATGCAGTCGTCCCTCAAACTTGCGGCACTTATCCTCCTCATTAGCAATAATGTTGACCCCATACCGTGACAGCTGGGTAAATCTCAGCTTATATTCACTCACACTCATGTCCCTCTGTGTGAGATTTAGGAACTCTCTAGCCTTCTCTTGGATATAGACCCTCGAGAAGTATTTCCTCCTAAAAGCCTTCAAAAAGTCTCTCCATGATAACACCGAAGGCATATCCTGACTGTGGGTGTTAGACCCCGATTCGCATTAAGCATGTTTTATTTATTTTGAGGATTAGTTTGCTAATTTCCTTTTAGTTAGAATAATTTGGGGTTTTTAGTGCTGAATTAATGGAAATAAATTGAAGGGATTTAGTCAAAATTAGAGTTTTGATGTAGTTGTTAGAATTTTAAAAGAATAAGATGGTGTAGGGGTAAATTAGGAAGTTTGTTTATGTTGTTAAGACTTAAGGCTTATAAGGAGGGGACTTTGTAGTCTTTTTAATGCCATTAAATGAAGAATTAATGAAACAAAGGATGAATTGTCGTGAGTGGAGAGGAAGGATACGAAATTTGTAGGAAAATCTCGGTGTGAGCATCACATGCCCTGATCTGGAAAACAAAAATTTTGTTAGGGACCTTCCAAAGCCGTGATCCATGTATATATAACAAACTCAAACCAAACGACTAAAGGAGACCGTCTCTAACGGTATCCACGCAGAGATCGGAAAACCTAACGGGACAAACCCTTTGACCGGGAATAGCTAGAACAAAGTAAAGGCGCTAGATCTTACCTTTGTTACGGAGAGCTTGAAACTCACGATGAAGTGGAGCGTTGGAGGAGAGAAGATGAAGAGAGTCGATGATGATATGCTTGAAAGACTTAGGATTTTCTCAAAATCCTTCTTCCTCTTCAAAACCCACGATCACTCACCTCTTCTTCTTTCTTTTAGTCTTCTTTTCATTTAATGTAAAGATGACTAGGCAAAGATGGAAGCTTCTTTTGCCTTTCCACGCTTTTTTAGCTTCATTTTATATATATATATATATATATAAAGTTAAAGATGAAGCTTCCTCCTCTCCTTCCACGTATCAACATATATATATATATATTAATTAATTAATTCTTTAATTAATTAAATATATATATATATATATAAATCTTGAAGTGGTTCACCACTGGGAATTGGTCCTACCGCCTACAAGATCCGATATGGGAAAAACCCCCGGAAACGTTTTTCAGCAATATCGATGTCGCGATCTCATCGGGACATATCTCGATCTCATCGGGATCCATTTAATCCGTCTGCTCTCCATTTATTGGAACTCTGTCCAAAACTATTTTACGAGTTCTCCGAAACACTCTTATGCGTGTGACCCATTAGGTTTCCGGTTATGTTGGCCACTTAGATCAACACTTAATCTAAGCAAGTCATGAGCGGAATCTAGCAACACATCATGACCCCCAATTGACCGGCAAGTAATTGGTTTGACGAATGAATATATATTCATCACAGACCATATCACGAACCCTTCCATAGACAATTACCGTGCAATTCGTCCTTTCACCATGCTATACCCCACTTGGTTATGAGTATGGGCAATGTGTCAACTCTTCCTAGACTGACTATGTCAAATCTAGTCCAAGTGATTTCAGTTCTTGTCCTGGGACTCATTACTTAATACTTAATATGTCAATGAAGACACTCTTCATGACATATATACTCTGATCAGAGATTTCCAAGCAATGACCCTGACAAGAGGCCATGGGTATCATCTTCTGCTATCACAGAAGTGGTGAATTCTCTATTGGCTACTCAATTACCTTGAATACCTCAAAGCTGCACCCAATCACCACCCTATGAGCGACCTCAGAAGGCAACAAGGAATGGAGTCAAAGCACGTAATCAAGTATTCAAGATATCCTTGAGTACCTCGAGTCTAAGGATACTTGCACCATTCTTATGATGAGATTATCAACGACATTAGAATAGTACATCCATGTGATGATCTCATAGCAGTCAACCAATGTACTTACTACCTCTAGTAAGCATCCACATCTCAACCCTAAATATCTCATATGTACAGTTTCGAGATCCTTTGCTTGATCAAATCAAGGAGCTTGAGATGTGCTAGTCTTTCCGGATTCCGATGTCGGTCTCGGTAATCCTATGACTAGGATAATTTAGATACCGACATAATTGCACATGATAGGAATCTCGATAGTATGATCACATCATAATTTCCTTCATGCTATGTCATATATCATGGACTTCATTAATTTGCTTATTAATCAATATCAGTTCATAAATAATGAACAGCAACGTAATGAAAAATGTCTTTCTTTATTTATTCATAAAAAATGTACACAAATTTATACAAAATGCGCTAAAGGCGATTGCCTTGTGGCACTACTCTAACAATCTCCCACTTGACCTAAAGCCAATCGCCTTGATATCTAATACCATAAGCGAGTACATGAGAATCAAAACTCTTACGTGACAATGGCTTTGTCAGCGGATCAACAATATTCTACTCGTGGAATTCTCTCTATCGCACATCACCTCGACCAATGATCTCCACGATCGGGTGATATCTCTGAGTCGTGTTTGGATCATTGATGAGACCTTGGTTCCTTCGCACAAGAATAGCCCCATTGTTTTCACAATACAATTGTATGGGCCCATCATTGTTAGGAACCACACCAAGTTCGAGAATGAACTTGATCCAAAGCTGTTTCCTTTCTTTGAGTCTGAAGCGGCAATGTACTCGCCTCGATCGTTGAATCGTGATCGTCTCTTGTTTAGAACTCTTCCAACCGGCGCCTGTCGTTCGGTGTGAATCGTAACTGATTGGGATTTGGAATCATCCTTATCATTGAAAATCGCATCTGTATACCCGCCACTGGAGATCTCCATCCCATATATCAAGAAAACATCCTTAGTCCTTGCAAGTACTTGAGGATATTCTTGTGACCACCCCGATGACCCTCACGGGATCCGATTGGTATTTGCTCGTAACACTTAGAGCATATGATACATCGGGTCTCGTACATAGCATTGCGTACATGATAGATCCAACCGCAGATGCATACGGGATCATATTCATGCGCATCCTCTCATCTTGTGTCTTAAGACACATAGATTTCGAGAGTGTTATCCCATGAGTCACGGGAAGGTACCCTCTCTTAGATTGCTCCATGCTAAACCTCTTTAGCATCTTGTCTATGTACGTTGATTGTGAAAGACCAAGCAATCTTTTTGATCTATCTCTATAGATCCTTATCCCAAGGATATAAGTTGCTTCACCAAGGTCTTTCATGGAAAATTGTTTGGACAACCAAATCTTGACTGATTGTAGCATCGAGACAGCGTTTCCTAGCATTAATATGTCATCTACATACAGCACAAGGAATACGATTGCAGTCCTATTAACCTTCTTATACACACAGTATTCATCCGGATTTTTTGAGAAACCAAACTCTTTGATTACCTCATCAAAACGGATATTCCAACTCCTGGATGCTTGCTTTAATCCATAGATGGATTTCTGAAGCTTGCATACCTTTTTGCCATCATAGGAGGTGAAGCCCTCAGGTTGTGTCATATACACATCCTCAGCTAGATTTCCATTTAGGAAAGCTGTCTTCACGTCCATTTGCCATATCTCATAATCATAATGAGTGGCAATGGCTAGGAGTATCCTAATGGATTTAAGCATTGCTACTGGGCTGAAGGTCTCGTCGTAATCAACTCCCTATCTTTGACGAAAACCTTTAGCCACAAACCTTGCTTTATAGGTAATTACATTACCATCCATGTCGGTTTTCTTTTTGAAAACCCATTTACACCCTATGGGTTTGATTCCTTCGGGTGCATCAGCCAAAGTCCATACTTGGTTTTCATACATGGAATCTATTTTTGACTTCATGGATTGAAGTCATTTATCAGACTCTGAACTCTTCAGAACCTCTTCATAGGTGGTAGGCTCATCATCTTCTATGAGCAATACGTCATTCTGTTCATTCACGAAATCCATATCTCTCGAAGAGCAGGCGTATCTACGTGACCTAAGAATTTCGTGTGTTGTAGAAGGTTGAATTGTTACTTCATCCGTATGAGTCACAGTTTGAGTTCGAGCGGTTGATATCGTCATTCGAGCATCTTGAACTTCTTCAAGTTCTATTTTGCTCCCACTGTCTTCTTGTAAAAGAAACTCTTTCTCTAAAAAGACAGCATGTTTTGAAACAAACACCGTTTGTTCCTCAGCAAGATAGAATTGATATCCCATTGTTTCTTTAGGATATCCTACGAACAAACACTTGTCAGATTTTGCATCAAGTTTATCTGACTGTGTCCGCTTCACATAAGCAGGACAGCCCCAAACTTTCAAATGAGTAAGATAGGGTCTTTGTTAGTCCACATCTCATATGGAGTAACATCAATTGTCTTTGATGGAACTACATTTAATAAGTAAACAATTTGTCTCGATTGCATATCCCCAAAAGGATTTAGGTAACTTTGCAAAACCCATCATGGATCGTACCATGTCTAACAAGGTGCGATTTCTCCTTTCGGCCACACCGTTGTGCTGTGGTGTGTACGGAGGAGTCCATTGAGATAAAATCTCATTATCTACGAGATAATTCAAAACTCTTGGTCTAAGTATTCCCCACCACGATCGATCGTAATGTCTTGATACTTTTCCCAAGTTGGTTTTCTACTTCATTTTGAATTGTTTGAACTTTTCAAATGCTTGATTTGTATCTCATCGAGATACAAGTACCCATATCGAGAATAATCATCGATAAAGGTAATGAAGTAAAGAGAACCACTTCTAGCATGGATGGACATCGGACCACATACATCCGAATGTATTAGGTCTAATACTCCGATCGCTCGTTCACCCTTTCCTTAAAGGGTAACTTAGTCATCTTCCTAATAAACAAGATTCACATGTGTCATATGATTCATAATCAAATGACCTCAAACTACCACTCTTATGGAGCTTAGCTATCGTCTCTCATTTATATGGCCAAGCGACAATGCCATAAGTAAGTTGATTTTAAATTATCTCGTTTATGTCTTTTCGTGTCATTGACATTCATAATTGGATGTGACATATCTAATATGTAAATTCCATTGCATAAAGTACCAAGATACCATAAAGCATTCCATTTAAACTAATAGAACAACCATTGTTACTAAAAGTCAAATGGAAACCAATTCTATTTAAACAAGAAAGCAGATAATATGTTCTTTGTTAATACAGTACAAAATAACAATCATCCAATTCAATTACAAGCCCGGTGGGGAGTGACAAAAAGTAAGTGCCTACGGCTAATGCAAAGAACTCTTGCTCCATTTCCCACACGCAGTCTAGTTCTCCTTCATGAGTCATCTCGTCCCTCGAGGCCCCGTGATATCATTGCATATGTGTGAGCCACAACCGTATCTAATACCCATATGTTATGATCAGAAACAGTGTTAACCTCAATGACAAACATACCTGAAGAAGTCGAGGCATCTGATGCCTTCTTCTACTTCAATTCCTCCGGATAGACTTTACGGTTTCTCCAAGGTGGCGGTCTTGCCTGATGGAAGCAAGTTCCTTTAGTGCGATCTCTTTGGTTTTCTTCTTGGCTTTACTTCCTTTCGGTTTCTTAGACCTTTTCTTCTTCAGTTTCTTTTTCTTGGAACCAGAAGAAGAGTCCACCATAAGCACTTGCTTGCTATCCTTCTTGATAGCTTGCTCTGTTGTCTTGAGCAGATTGATCAACTCAGGGATTGTTGTGGATATTTGATTCATCCGATAGTTTAACACAAACTGTGAATAACTATCAGACAATCCAACTAGAATTAAGTCAATACTTAATTCATAATCCATAACAAAGCCTAAGACGGCCAACCTCTCAATATACCCATTCATCTTGGTGCATCTTGCTGCAGATGAACTCGAGTCATCTTAGTAGTGAAGAGTAACCTCGAGGTCTCGAACCTTTCGGATCGAGCTTGCTCATCAAGCGACTCTAAGATGATACACTATGGTATGAGCATCCATAGACTCTCACGCCGCGACTCTGGTGACATCGAGGCAAGCATAATGCGGTAGCCATGTCACCGTCTTTAAGATGCTTTCGATATGCTTCGATCCTCATCGGAAGCATCGGTGAGCAGTGGATCGGGAAGTGGAACATCTAGGATATATCCAGTTCCTCGGACACGAGAACAATTCTCGATTTCTCACCAATCGAGAAAATTTGGTCGATTAATTTGTTGGAATCCATTAGTGGCGAAGATTCACACTAGAAGACATCTTGATAACCTATAGGGAAAAGAGAGAAAGAATGTTAGAATAGGAATAGATGCATAATCATAAGGACTTGCATGATATGCATATGGTTCCCACTAGTTTCAAAGAATCCATTACCCTCATAACGAATCCAAGGAAAATTATGACATAATGTCCTAGTGGGTCGATATCCGACATTACTAACAATGACCTTGGGTTTACCCAACAAGCCACCTTAGGTCAATCGGTAGGTATCGGTCATACCAATTACATCATAGATAGAAATCCGACATTCCTAAAAAATGACCTTGGGTTTGCCCAACAAGCCACCTTAGTTCAATCGGTAGGTATCAATCATACCATTTCCATCTTAGGTGCAACTATCAACTAGTGCTATCAACTCGTGATGTATGCACACTCATTGGGTTATCAACTCTTGATGCGCGTACATCTGATGTACACTACCCAATTTCGCCTCTGTCCACGTTGACCTTGAGTTTACTCAACAAATCAACGCTTCTAGTGAAAACCGACCCATTAATCCGAAAATCTTATTTTCATGGTTCGAACATATTCGTATAGAGTGAGCTTGGGTTTACCCAACATCCCAACTCTATAAGAACTCTGGTTCTCCCCATATTAATGGAAGACGTGAGTTTTCATATTAAGTGTGAGGGTTTTCAAGTCTCATCTACTTCTTCTCCAAGCTATAGGATTATAGTCACCATGACTATATGGAATGATTTAGGGCATTTCATCAATCACATTAAATCTATACCTAAAATCATCCATCATCCCACCTATGCATGTTATAAGTCGACTTGTGTATGTATAAGTCGACTTATGCCTCTGAGTAAGTCGACTTATGCAAGTGTAAGTTGACTTATGCAACTGTGCACGAACAAGTCGACTTGTACCATTGTGCAAGTCGACTTATGCGTCTACAGTGCACGGACAAGTCGACTTGTTCATTGTGTAAGTCGACTTATCCGTGTGGAATTACTATCTAATCGGCTAATTTCTCAATCCGTGTAGTTCAAATTCACAATACCAAGTCTAATACACTTTAGCTTGATGTACCAAAGAAACACTTTCATTGTAGCTGACCATATATAGTCAAAACTATACATGAAAAACTTGAAATCGATGAATACGCTGTTATTCACTTAGATTTCCAAATAATTTGGTGAATATAAAATTATCACCCTAAGTATCTCTAGGTAGTCTACACTTTATCAAGATTACTTCGGCACTGGTCACAAAATTTGTGACGGCCAAAACAATCAAGATAAGGGAATATACTAACGAGACGCTAATGAGACACATTTAACATCCGAAAATTGTTTGGAAACCTAATTTCAAGAAATTCAATTTGGAAAGCATAAAAAATCAATATAACACATTTTCAATCATATTAAAAATGATCCAAGGCATTAGAACTGAAATCTACACAATTTCTTATTTCAAACAAAACAGCTCCAGCAACTTTCTCAAAACTGCCAAGCTCTGTATTTTGCTTGAAAAACTCATTGAAACAATTTCAATAAATTCTGATAATATTACAGAAGTTACAACACGTTCACAACATGGTCCATGAATTTTTTCAGGATTTATTTCCATTAAAAACTCATTCAAACTTAGCAACTAAGCCAATGTAGAATCTGTGTTCCTCAACACAGTTATTCCCAGCAGCACACAATAAATTCTCAAATAAATAGTAAATCACCTCGAAAACATTTTTCCTTTCTCATAGACATTAATAAACATCTTAGAGACATTTAGGTGAAATAAAATCCGAAAAAACAATTTCTACAATTTATTCTCGAATTTATAAGCATGCTTGTTCAATGAATGTGTACAAAGACAGCAACCAGAACATTAGGAAATAAATTAACAAAACCATATCAAATCAAATTGATAAATTCCGAGCTTCCACAGAAATATACAAAAACATCTTGTGAACATATCTGGGCAAGAAAATTTTGAAAACATGATCTCTATACTGAATTCGAAATTCACTCAATTAACATGCATCATCGTCACAAGCAATAAGGAACTCCGACCTAGTCATGGTTTCTTCGTTATATACGACACAAGTGGCTTTGATACCACTGTAGGAAAATCCCGGTGTGAGCATCACATGCCCACAGTGCGGAAAACAAAAATTTTTGTTCTGGGACCTTCCCGAAAGCTAGGATCCATGTATATATATAACAAACTCAAACCAAACGACCAAAGGAGACCGTCTCTAACGGTATCCACGCAGAGATCGGAAAACCTAACCGGGACAAACCCTTTGACCCGGGAATAGCTAGAACAAAGTAAAGACTGCTAGATCTTACCTTTGTTCTGGAGAGCTTGGAAACTCACGATGAAGTGGAACGTTGGAGGAGAGAAGATGAAGAGAGTCGATGATGATATGCTTGAAAGACTTAGGATTTTCTCAAAATCCTTCTTCCTCTTTCAAAACCCACGATCACTCACCTCTTCTTCTTTCTTTTAGTCTTCTTTTCATTTAATGTAAAGATGACTAGGCAAAGATGGAAGCTTCTTTTGCCTTTCCACGTTTTTAGCTTCATTTTATATATATATATATATATATATAAAGTTAAAGATGAAGCTTCCTCCTCTCCTTCCACGTATCAACATATATATATATATTAATTAATTAATTCTTTAATTAATTAAATATATATATATATATAAATAAATGCTGAAGTGGTCCAGTCACACTGGGGTCGGTCCTACCGACCTACCGGGTCCCAGTATGAGAAAAACCCCCGGAAACATTTTTCAGCAATATCGATGTCGCGATCTCATCGGGACATATCTCGATCTCATCGGGATCCATTTAATCCGTCTACTCTCCATTTATTGGAACTCTGTCCAAAACTATTTTACGAGTTCTCCGAAACACTCTTATGCGTGTGACTCATTAGGTTCCCGGTTATGTTGGCCACTTAGATCAACACATAATCTAAGCAAGTCATGAGCGGTATCTAGCAACACATCATGACCCCCAATTGACCGGAAAGTAATTGGTTTAACGAATGAATATATATTCATCACAGACCATATCACGAACCCTTCCATAGACAATTACCGTGCAATTCGTCCTTTCACCATGCTATACCCCACTTGGTTATGAGTATGGGCAATGTGTCAACTCTTACTAGACTGACTATGTCAAATCTAGTCCAAGTGATTTCAGTTCTTATCCTGGGACTCATTACTTAATACTTAATATGTCAATGAAGACACTCTTCATGACATATATACTCTGATCAGAGATTTCCAAGTAATGACCCTGACAAGAGGCCATGGGTATCATCTTCTGCTATCACAGAAGTGGTGAATCCTCTATTGGCTACTCAATTACCTTCGAATACCTCAAACTGTACCCAATCACCACCCTATGAGCGACCTCTGTAAGGAAACAAGGAATGGAGTCAAAGCACAGAATCAGTATCCAAGATATCCTTGAGTACCTCAATTCTAAGGATACTTGCACCATTGCTATGATGAGATTATCACTGACATTAGAATAGTACATCCATGCGATGATCTCATAGCAGGTCAACCAATGTACTTACTACCTCTAGTAAGCATCCACATCTCAACCCTAAATATCTCATATGTACGGTTTCGAGATCCGCTGATCAAATCAAGGAGCTTGAGATGTGCTAGTCTTTCCGGATTACCGATGTCCAGTCTCAGTAATCCTATGACTAGGGATAATTTAGATACCGACATAATTGCACATGATAGGAATCTCAGTAGTATGATCACATCATAATTTCCTTCTTGCTATGTCATATATCATGGACTTCATTAATTTGCTTATTGATCAATATCAGTTCATAAATAATGAACAGCAACATAATGAAAAATGCCTTTCTTTATTTATTCATAAAAACTGTACACAAATTTGTACAAAATGCGCTAAAGGCAATTGCCTTCAGGGCACTACTCTAACAAAATTTTCAAGGAAAGAAAGTGACTTACTTAAAACTACGTAGTTTTGATATAGGTTTTAAGTAAGAAGCAAGTCTCCCTAAGTCATTAAAGAAGCTTACGAAATTCACCAAGGAGAAAGCAAAGAAGGAGGTTTCAGTTAAGAGAGAGGAAGAAGAAAAAGAGGGAAAAAAGGTTAGGGCTTTGGTGTATTTTACCTTAGAAAGGAAGGTTGGAGGGTTTCTTTAAGAAGAAAAGGAAAGAGAAAGAGTTTAAGCTTCTATTGGAAGCAAATCAAATTTCGTGGGTTATCTTCTAAAGTAAGAGTATTTCGAAATTCTTGGATATTTTAGGTAGGTTTTGTTTTAAATAGTTTAGGAACGGCATGGGTAAGGTTATATAGGTTTAAATTCTTGATTTCCTATCCTTAGAATTTCCAATTTTAGTATCCTATGTTAAATTGGGATTTTTGTGCTTGATAAAGGTGAAGGGAAGCAATTGGAGGTAGAAGAAAGGCAAATTGACCAATCCTAGAGCTAAAGGAATTAAGGTGGGTGATTGCTTAATAATTGAGTTAATAGGCTTATTAAAGTGTTTATAGTAAATGCTAATTATGCTTTCCAATGACTTAAGAATTTTATATTAATTACTCTTTGTGATGATTACAATTTGCATGAAGTGTCTTTTGTATGTAAGTTTATGTTGGAAGTGTTTGAAAAATGATTTGTTAAGTGAAAAAGATTCGGATATGTGATTTCGACGATTATGTGAAAAATCAAGTGAAAGTGAATTTTTGTAAGAGCCATTTATGGCTAATGTGTATAAATTGTGTGAATTATTTGATATGCATGTTTTCTTTGAGTTTGTGGTGGTCCCATAAGAGTCAGGTGCACCTGTCTAACCATAGACTTCTCCCGCCTGCCCGCTAGTGGCATTGGAGCTCCTCACGGACTCCCATAAGTTCACGGCTACACATGACCGCTTCACGGGAATGTGTAGTACGTTCCGTTTCGAATCCACCCGAACCACTTTTCTGTGATTATGTGATAGGTTGATTTGTAACTTGTTTGATGTGATGAATCTTTATAAAGAGTTTTGAGAAATTGAAATTGTTGTTATCAATGTGATATTGATTTTGGAAAGGAACGATTATATAATGTTTTAGCTTATTTCTTGATTATTAAGTTGTTACTCACTGAGCTGTCGAGCTCACCCCCCCCCCCCCTTTTTCCCTCCACAGGTGATGAGCGAGAAACAGAGACACCGTATCGGGATTGAGGCATTACTCCGATGCATTTTTGTTTTTGAAATCATATGTTAGAAAATAAGGCTTTAGATAGCATTTTGGAACTAATGATGTATTTTGTATTTTGTTCTTTGAGACTTTGATGTATTTGGGCTAAAATACTCTCTAAAGCTTTGTATTAACTTATTTCCAAGTAAATGTAAGAGTTTTGAATTGGCAATGTAACTTGTGAAAGTTCCCTTAAAATGTATTGTGGTATGATTGAAGTTGACAAAAAGAAAAGAGTAAGTTGAGGTTGTTTTATGTTTGACAATAATTAGATCCCTAGTAGTGTGTTGCTGCCATTTTAAGCTAGATTATAAGTTTATATGGATTGCTTGGTGATTGGGAGATTTAAGATGGTGTGGATTGAGGTTTTTATGCAAGTACTTGAGTTGGATTGAAGATTTTGGCTAGAGCAATTATAGGGGGTGTTGTCTAATTTTTCTTAAAATGGGCAGAAACTTCGCTTAGGTTTTAGACCTTTTTAGAGCTTGAATTCGTTTAGGAGGTCTCTCAAAGATTGTATCATATGGTTAGAGCTCTCTAATGGTGTATAATGTGACTTATTTAGAGTTAGAAATAAAAACTTATGGGGGTTAGACCTAGTTCAGTTACTGTTCATTTAGCAAATTTGGGAAGAAACTTGGTTTGAATTTTAGAACATTTTAGAGCTTGAATTGAATTTGGATGTCTTCTTGAAGAATGTAATACTTGTTTAGAGCTTTCCAATTATGTATAATTTTCCAAATTTAGAGTTAGGATGAAGAAGTTATGAGGGCTGAAAGATTTCAGTTACTGTTAATAAGGGTCATAATTGTGCAGTACCTTTGGAAGGGTTTTTCACCCCCCTTAGAGTCTGCTTTTATTTTTGTACTCTTCATAGAAAATGTATGTAACATCCCATTTCTAGTGGAAAGGGTAGAATGGTAAATGTGAGTGGCTCATGAGAGTTAGTGATGCACTTCCATGTTCATGCATGATATGCCATACACTTGCACTTAAATAGTGAATTTATTAGCACATGAAATAATTGTACATGCATTCATGAAAATTCTGGGTATAATTGGATTAATCTATGAATTTTTAGAGTTACGGATGTTTTTGCATTGAAAATATTAGTAATTGGTGGAAATATTGTATTTGTATATGTTGGTGAAGTTATGGAGTATTGAGAAAGATATATTGATAATAGGGAGCAAGAAATAAATTAAATGAAGTTTTGGAGATAGTTGGGTTGTAAAAATGGCAGTCAAGGGAGTTAGTTCAAAAGAAACTAAGTTGGAACTTGGGTATTGGGTAAGTGACAAGTGTCACTTAGGCCTTGTACTCTAGCTAAGAGTAGGTTTTATTCCTTGAGAATTGTGAGTTAAGTCTTGTCCAAGCCCTTCCTTTTATCATCTTCCTAAAACTTCTCTCTCTTCGAACACAGAGTTTTCCATCAAAATATCTTCTAAGGGACTTCTGTGTTTTTCCTTTCCTTCACCAAACTTACTTTGTCTTTTGTGTCATCTGCTCTAAGGAAAAACCAGAAGCTGATCATTTCTCTCAGCGAAGTATGAAAACGTGTGGAGTTTAGGGCTTGAAGATTTTGGGGTTTTCAGCAGGTAAATGTTAAGGAAATCCCTTGCTGTTATGGATTTGTAAAATAAAGTTGTTAAATTACTGTCATCGGCATGAAAAAGTACTTTATGTGTTTTTTCATAAATACTGGGTAGTTGGGGAGAAATAAATTCAGTTATGGTGTTAAATTAGCTTTGAGAAAACTTTTGGTGTTTGGTGACGTAAAGTGTTGAAAGTTAGAAAATCTGGAAAATTTCTCACTGAGTATGCTTCAGTACTTTAGCCATAACATTTTATGTGGTTGTCTAAATGAGATGATTTTTGATTCTGAGTAAACTAGGAATATATGGCTACAATTTGTATGAAGACATCGAATTTCAGTTCTATCTCTAAGAGTCTCAAAAGTTGTCTCGAAGTTGAGAACTGGGTGCAGGATGTTGAGAGTTGAGCGAAAATTCGTGTTCCAACTTTGGGAGGAAATATGGACCTGATTTAGATAGATTTTGGTCAAGTTTCCTTCTAAAAAGTTTTAGATCTTTCTTTTATCTTTCCAACGGTATAAAGTTTGTAAATTTTGGATATCGGAGTCAAAAGTTATAAGTGGAGATATTCTAAAAGAAAAGCAGACGATGGAAATGAGACGAAGGAAAAGCAGACGATGGAAATGAGACGAAGGAAAAACAGACGATGGAAATGAGACGATAGAAAAACCAAGACGAAAGCAAGAACTGATTGGAGTCTTTTGGTCATAACTTTTTCTCTAGACCTCCAAATGACCTGATTTTTGAAGCATTGGATTCCTAACACATTTCTTTATCCCTCCACAAAAAGTTATGGTTTTTCGTACTAAATTAGAAATGATAGATTGAATCAAAGTAAGGGTATCGGTGGAAGGAGCATGAACTGAATATTTCGCTGAACGTATTTCAGTATTTTGACGATATCTTGGTCTATAGGATTCCAATTGAAGTTATTCTTGATTTTTAGAAAACTAGAGTAATAGGGCTACAAATCATATAAAGAAGTTGAATCTCGATTCAGTCTCTAAGGTATTCAATTTCTGGATGGAAGTTGGATATAACACACTGTTTTGGAAAGGGATAGTCCAAAAATGGTTGAGGCATATCTTCCAAATTACTGAACCGAATTGAGTGAAATTAGGGGCAATGGAAAGATACAAGATAGAGGAACACTTTTCTAGAAGAGAGTGAGCTCAAATTTCACAAGTTTTGCCTCCTGATTGAATGTGAGCAGTGAACCCAAAAGGGTATTTGAGAGAAAGTGCGAAAATGCGCCCGGTGACAAACGAATTGATTTCAATGGTTCTAGAGAGGCAGAAACCTAGTGCTAGTTATGCTTAAATGAATTTTGGTATGGGATAGTGTTGAGAAGAATCAAAGAGCGATACCCAAGATTTATCATGAACATGCATTGTACATAATACATCTCATACATGTGCATTGTTGAACACTCTTAATGGTGCAAATTTTGATATCATGTATGCTATTTGTTATAGAGGAGCAAGCTGGGCGTCAACTTCCAGACGTTCTTTGGATCATTAGGCGTTAACCGGGAGCAACCGATGAGTAACCTAGTTGGTTCCTCAATTTCGATTGTTAAATGCTCTGTGAACTGTTTATAAATGTGAATTGTGCGATTATGGGAATGGTTAGGATTGAAATGCATGCTTCGATAAATTGGAATTGATCGCTACGTGCTTTTGAGAAATTGTGATAAGCGGGCTTTCATAACCATATATTTGTGAATTATTGAGCATTTGCATTCCATGCATAAATGTATGAACAGATAATGAGCGTTGTGACTGAGTCGCCATTAATCTTGAAAAGAGCTTTGAGCTCGAACACTTTATTCTTGAATGGACCTCGAGCTCGAGGGAGTTAGTGCATCTGCATGAGGGCTCTCTACTCCCTAGGACGCATCCATCGAACGATCGACATTGATTTAGCCCTCGGTCACAACATGAAACAAAGCTGGAAAAGAGTCACGTATGCATTGCAAACAAATGATTAAGCGATTTGTGATAATTCTTGAGTTACGTGATGGCATGAGAAATTGCAAAGCTGTTATATGATAATTGAATATTTTGTGATGTGTCAGACGAAGTTGCGTAATGCATGAATTGAGTGAACCATCGATGATGGTTTCTCATTGAGTTCACAAACTCACCCATAATTGCATCTATTTTTCAGGTCTGATAGATTAGACCCCTAGCTCCAGAGATAGATTTTTTCTGCCACGTGAGCGCTTTGGCAAGAGAAGCGATGGCACACAGGTCGGTCAGCTGGGATTGATTTTGAGGATGACATAGTATAGACTTTTGTATCAGTTTCTTTTTTGGGAGTATTGTATTTAGACCGTAGGGAACTGATAAACTTGTCTATATTTCTGTTTGATGTTATGAATGAGAATAGCATTATGGTTTTAAAAATTCAGTGATTTTGATATTACGGTTTTATTGTATTGATTCCATGTGGATTATAGAAATGATCGAACGTAGTGCACCCTTATTGTGGGATATGTGTCGGTACGACCCACGAGCTTCCCGGTGCGTACCCTGCGGTAAGGGGGCGCTACATTTAGGTGGTATCAGAGCATGGTTTGGCATCTTTTGGGTATAGTGTATTTTTATGTTTGAATTTCAGTGAGAAAAGCAGAGATTGATCAAAATTCTTGTTTGTTATAGGTCATTCGTTCTTGGAGATCAAGTTGATCAACCAGTTGACCTAAGATCAGTGGGAGCTAGTAGGGAGTCCTCTATGCCTCATTCTGAGGAGTTGCCTCCTAGAGTTCCGTGAGACGGAGAGGAAGTATGACCCACTAAGCAAGCGGGGTTGTTGATTTCTATGGCCTGAGACCTGCTGAGGTGAGGATGGTGGAGAGGGCCGAGAGAGTCCTCGATCAGATGGACTGCGACTCTGATGAGCATTTCGATTATGCAATCTCTCTCCTACAGGGTTTGGCTTATCAGTGGTGGAAGACTGTCCCATGTAGTACCACCAAACCACAGATTCGACATGATGCGATTTTACGAGAGCCTTAGGGACAATTGTATGCCCAAGGTTTATTTGGAGTTGAAAATGCGGGAGTTTTGGAGTTGAGGCAGGTCGGATGCGATGGCGAGTGCGAGGTGAGGTTGATGAGTGATGGGGTATGCTCTCGAGGCCGACAGTGAGGAGATTTGAGGGCGGACTCAATCTGGAGATCCGTACTAGGTTAGCCCGATCTGATATGGGCACTTTTATCAAGTTGAGGGTTGTTGCAGTGCGAATTGAGCGACCGAGGCAGTCGGTGAGGCGGGTCAGGTCCAGGGCAAGAGGCAAGTGATAGCCGAGGCGGTGCTAGCGAAGGTTCGATGGCGCCAAACAGACCCTTTAGGTCCTCTGGAGGAGCTAGACAGTCTGGATTTGGACAGAGAGGCAGATTTGTACAGACTAGTAGGGGTAGTGGCAGTGCCAGAGGTTCAGGGCAGTTTCCTCCAGTCTGTGAGCATTGTGAGAGGACACACAGTGGGGAGTGTCGGTGGTGTTGGAGCACGAGATCTGCTCGATGGACCACTGGTTAAGAATTACCACGAGACCTTGGGAGCCCAATCCACTTATATTTGGGAGATTTGGCGTGATACCACGATCTGTGAGCCATGGAGGTGGATCGGGATTTAGGGGCCGAGGTCGAGGCCGAGGCCGAGCTGAGGGGTCCGTAGCGAGGACTGAGGGACTGAGCAGCAGACAACAATCCCAGGCTAGAGTCTATGCCATGACTCGGCATGAGGCTCAAGATTCCCCAGATGTTGTTGCAGGTATGCATCTGATTTCTGGCTTTGAAGCATATGCATTGTTGGATCCTGGATCCACTCATTCATTTATTGCACCGCATATGGCATGTATACTGCATGGGAATAGGGAGAGATTACTGCATGGGCTAGAGGTGAGTACACCTCTAGGTAGTACGACTGTTTTAGGTGAGGTCTGCAAAAGGTGCCCGATTCAGATTGATCGAGCAGTTTTGAGTGCAAACTTGATTATATTGCCTCTGAGGGAGATAGATGTGATTTTGGGGATGGATTGGTTGACTGCGCATAGGGCCGTCATGGACTGTTATACCAAGGAGGTTTTATTAGAGTCTCCTGGTCAGTCTAGAGCTGTTTTTCGAGGAGTTAGTCAGGCAGTGCCAGCCAGGATGATTTCCTTTCTGAGTGCCCTGAGGTTGATGCAGGGTGGATGTGAGGCCTATCTGGCCCATGTTGCGGATACCAGAGTTGAGCAAAGATTGCAGGATATTCCCGTGATCAGGGAATTTTTCGATGTGTTCCCCGATGAGTTACCGGGTTTACCGCCGGATCGAGAGACGGAGTTTATGATTGACCTCGTTCCAGGTACCGCTCCTATATCTATACCTCCATATAGGATGGCACCGGTGGGCGAGGGAGCTTAAAACTCGATTCAGGAGCTTACGGACAAGGGTTTATCAGACCCAGTGTTTCTCCATGTGGAGCTCCAGTACTGTTTGTTAAGAAGAAGGATGGGACGTTGAGGTTGTGTATCGACTATAGGCAGTTGAATCGGGTGACAGTGAAGAATAAGTATCCACTACCTAAGATCAATGATTTATTTGATCAGTTGCAGGGGGCTCAGGTGTTCACTAAGTTGGACCTACGATCGGGTTATTATCAGTTGAAGATTTCAGAGGCCGATGTGCCTAAGAGTGCCTTTAGGAGCAGGTATGGGCATTTCGAGTTTCTAGTGATGCCGTTCGGGTTGACTAATGCCCCGGCAGCTTTTATGGCCTTGATGAATAAGATTTTTCAGCCCTACCTGGATCAGTTTGTGATAGTATTCATTGATGATATTTTGGTGTATTCGAGGAGTAGACAGGAGCACGCCGAGCATCTGAGGATTGTTCTGCAGGTCATGAGAGAGAGACAGTTGTATGCCAAATTCACTAAATGTGAATCCTGGCTTGATGAGTTCGTGTTTCTGGGGCACATTGTGACTGGTGAGGGTATTCAGGTGGATCCTCGCAAGGTCGAGGCAGTGCTGCATTGGGAGGCTCCTAGGAATGTATCTGAGATCCGGAGTTTCCTAGGATTGGCCGGATATTACCGGAGGTTTGTCGAGGGGTTCTCGCTGATCTCAGCCCCTCTAACAAAACTTCTGCGGAAGAATGTGTCATTCAGATGGACTGAGGAGTTCCAGAAGAGCTTTGAGGAGCTGAAACATCGACTGACGACTGCACCGGTGTTAGGCATTCCATCTGGGACTGGAGGCTATGCGGTGTACAGTGATGCTTCGCATCAGGGACTAGGATGTGTATTGATGCACCATGGCAGGGTGATAGCTTATGCCTCAAGACAGTTGAGGTCTCACGAGGTGAATTATCCAGTGCACGATTTGGAGTTAGCTGCAATTGTATTTGCTCTGAAGATCTGGAGACATTATTTGTATGGGGAGACGTTCCAGATTTTCACTGATCATAAGAGTTTGAGGTATTTGCTGAGTCAGAGAGAGTTGAATTTGAGGCAGAGGAGATGGATTGAGCGTCTGAAAGATTATGATTGTACTATTGAGTACCACCCAGGGAAAGCTAATGTGGTGGCAGATGCTTTGAGCAGGAAGTCTAATGTTAGTGCAGCTCAGATTCAATTATCGAGGTTACCTAATCTGATTCATTTGAGAGCTCTAAATGTAGAGTTGAATCTGGAGCAAGATGAGGCACTAGTTGCTACTTTGAAGTTGAGGCCAATGTTACATGATAGAATCAGAAGATTACAGAACCAAGATTCTGATATGGTAAAGCTTATAGAGAAAGTGAAGGCAAATCCGGAGTCCGAGTTTAAGTTGAGGGAGGAGACTTTGTGGTTGAGACATAAGCTATGTGTACCTAATGTGGATAATTTGAGGAAGGGGATCCTTGAGGAAGCTCATATGGCCGCCTATGCTATGCATCCTGGTATTACCAAGATGTATAACACTTTGAAGCAACATTTTTGGTGGCCTGGAATGAAGAAGCAAGTAGCTGAGTATGTGTCTAGATGTATGACGTGCCAGCGAGTGAAGGCGGAGCACCAAGCTCCCGTAGGGAAGTTGAATTCATTGCCCATTCCAGAGTGGAAATGGGAACGGATCACTATGGACTTGATCATGGGTTTGCCTAAGACTCCGAGACAGCATGATGCTATTTGGCTCATAGTAGACCGGTTGACTAAATCGGCCCATTTCTTACCAGTGAGAGAGAATAACTCACTTGATCAGTTGGCCCAGAAATATGTAAATGAGGTGGTGAGGCTGCATGGAGTACCAGTGTCCATAGTATCAGACAGGGATCCTAGATTTACTTCGAGATTTTGGAAGAGCTTGCAGACTGCCATGGGAACTAAGTTGAACTTCAATCTGACATTTCATCCTCGAGACGGATGGATGAGTGAGAGGACAATCAAGACTGTTGAGGATATGCTTAGAGCTTGTGTATTGGAGTTTAGAGGAGCTTGGGATCAGTATATGGAATTGATAGAGTTTGCCTACAATAACCATTACCACAGTAGTATCGGAATGGCACCGTATGAGGCACTGTACGGTAGGAAATGTCGGTCGACATTGTATTAGGATGAAGAGGGCTTGAGAATGATGGAAGGCCCATAGTTGATACAGGACACAGTGGATAAGGTGAAGTTGATCCGAAGCCGAATTAAAGCAGCTCAGGATAGGCA
Organism: Erythroxylum novogranatense; assembly: GCA_029891385.1. Lineage (NCBI taxonomy): Eukaryota > Viridiplantae > Streptophyta > Magnoliopsida > Malpighiales > Erythroxylaceae > Erythroxylum > Erythroxylum novogranatense. The sequence goes on from CM057229.1 coordinate 58,240,476, forward strand.
AAAGAGTTATGTGGATCAACACCGACGTGATATGGAGTTCAGTGTAGGAAATAGAGTATTTTTTAGAGTATCACCTTGGAGGGGAGTTTTGAGATTTGGTAAAAAGGGCAAGTTGAGCCTTAGGTACATTGTTCCTTATGAGATCATTGAGAGGATAGGACCTTTGGCCTATAAGTTGGCTTTACCGAATGAGATGTCTCAATTACATAATGTGTTCCATATAGGTATGCTCCGAAGGTACCGATCGGATCCGACACATGTGATTCCGACTCAGGAGATTGTGGTTGCTAGTAATTTAAGCTATGTCGAGGAGCCGATCAAGATTGTGGGATCGTGAATTAAGCAGTTGAGGAACAAGGTTATTCCATTAGTAAAAGTTCTTTGGAGAAACCACTCGATTGAAGAAGCAACATGGGAGACAGAGGAGCATATGAGTAGACAATATCCCCACCTTGTTACTGTTCCATTGGCTATTGTATAGGCAGATACTTTGAGAGGGTTTTTACCTCTTTAAACGACTGAATTGATTTTTTCTCCCTTCATGAAACTTGTATATCATCTCTTTATCTTTCCAATGAGGTACAATGTACCATTTTTGGACTTATGTGTTAAAAGATATAAATTTCCGAATTTCTGCCATTTTGTGGAAAATTTAAATTTAGAGGCAGAAACTTTGAAGCCAGTTTTGACCCCCTTAAAGGCCAAACTAGTTTTTCAATCCTTCATGGAAGTTGTAGAGCTTCCTTTTAACTTTTTATTGATACCAAATTTGCGAGTTTTGGAATTTTGTATGAAGAGTTATGAATTTTCAAACATTTCAGGTGTAATCTTTGGTTTCCAAAGAAAAAAAATCATCATATGTATACATATATATAGGGAATTTTGGACGCATGACGCTCGAGCAAGGCGGCGCCTCCTGCGAGGGCCTTGCCCCGCTAGCAACTCTTGACGGCGTGAGCGTGGCGACCCTCAGCCTTGGCGCGACGCCGTTTGTGCGTTTTTGGTTTTCTTTCATTTTCTGATTTTTCCTTTTTCCCAAATTAAACCTCCTCACTCTTTTGCTTGTAATTTTTTTTGTTTGGCCTCCGATTCCCTCGATTTTTGAAGCATTAGTTTTCTAAGAAAAATTTCTACCCCCTCATCCAAAAATTTAGAATTTTTGGGATTAAGTTGAATTCTTTCAGATTTTATCAAAGAGAGACAATTAGTCGAACATATTGAACATGCTTCCGTATTTCAGTGATTTCTTAATCTCGGGAACTTCGATTGAAGTGATTTTCATTTCTAATTATTATAGAGACATGGAATTTCATTTTAGCTTAGGAATTGGATTTAATTATGGGCCCTAAGCAGATTAATTTTTATTGGAGGATTACTAGGATGAATTTCTCGAGCTTGGTTCTGATGACATTAAATTAAGTTTGTTTTGAGTTTAAGTTCGTGGTGAGGAATTCCTCCCTCGTGGGATGAGCGTCCAGATGTCACGCAGGACGTCGGACCCGCGACTCACTGGGGAGGGGTTCCAACACTTATGGTATCAGAGCTTTCGGTTTAGGTTCGGGTCGAGGGAGAAACTTAAGGTTTTTATGACCTATATTGATTTTACATGCCTAAATTTTGATTTATGATTAAATGTTGATTTTGCATTATTTAAACCAGATTTTGCATGATTTAAATCGTATGATACACTTTGACAAATTGTTTTTGCATGAACTAAAGTTTTTCACTGGTTTTATTTTGAAGGAGTAATTATGCCACCTCGCAGCAGAGCTCGAGGAGCTCGGCTTCATTCTCGCTCTCACTAGGGGAGCACAGATGAGTCCCACGTCCCACAAGATGCAGGGACACACTCTACTCTTGGCTCTGAGGCACCTAGTGTGCAACCCGAGGAGCCGCCTCCTCCTCCTCCTCCTCTTATGCCTGTGATGGATCCACAGTTTTTCCAGGCCTTTGCCCAGGCTTTCACCTTTGCCATGGGTCAAGGGTCTCAGGCTCCGGTGCCAACTCCAGTTGTTAGGGGCGGGCAATATGATAAACTGTGAAATTTTAGAGCGGTGGACTTTCAGGGTACCACCAATCCGGAGGAAGCTGAATCTTGGCTGAAGAGGACAGAGAAGGTACTTCTTCAGATAAAATGTTCTGATGAGGAGAAGCTGGAGTATGCTGTAAGTTTATTGCAGGGTGATGCTCTCCACTGGTGGGAGTCAGTCCTACAGAGTCAGGCTGTGCCTCCAGTGCTTTCATGGAGGGAGTTTGGGGAGTTGTTCAGAAAGAAATACCTCTCCCGGGTCTACATGTAGGAAAAAGCCAGGGAGTTTCTCAATTTGACTCAGAGGGAGACGTCTGTTAGCGAGTATGAACTGTGATTCACCTAGTTGTCTCGATATGCAGCTCATATTGTGGCCAGTGAGGAAGACCAGTGCAGAAAGTGATGGGTGTCGAATCCACCAAAAATAAATGATTCTATTGCGCACAGTGGTAAATGGGGTCGATCCACAGAGAATGGAATAATTGATTCTATTTAAATGCCAAAGAAAGAATGAAAATAATTAAAATGGGGGGTTTGGAGTTTTCTACTGGAACTACTAATTAATCTAACCACAAATAAATGATTAACGCAATGAAAATCAAATAAAATAACAACTACGATTAGACTAACAAAGAACACAAATAAAATTGATTAACTCGATAAGCGACAACTAGCAGAAATTCCTAATTATTATCACGAGACCACGATCATCGACTCAAATATTTTCTTTGGTTTAATAATAGGTTAGCTATGGTTACCAACTTCCTCTGGCTCCCTCGTTTCTTCTTAATCTTAGAACAATCAAAGAGACTCCTTTAAGCTGTTCCCTAATTAATTAATAACCCTTGAGACTCTCTAGAGATTCAATTAATTAACACATTAAACTCTAAAGAAACACTAACCCTAGCGACTACATGACCGACTCATGCTTCATCTAGTTAGATCGCAAGTTCCTCACACGAAATCAGAAAAGTACTATGTCCTAGTGCCAATTGCCACAAACACCGATCACCCAGTTAGACTCCACCAAGTAAATCAGTTGGCGATATGTAAATTAACTAACTCTACAATCAGGCCTCAATCGTAAAATCAATTAATAAACAATGACAGTAAATCAGAAACAGTACGAATATTATAAACCAAATAATCAGAACAATAGGTCTCACGAGTCAAAGCATAACAATTAGAATTCCCCGACTAAAAATAACTTAGCTACTCATAACGGAATTAAACCTAACAAAGTTCTTAATTAACATATCTAAAACAAAGAAAAGAAGAAAAACTAAAAAAAATAAAGTTCTGGAAATTGATCCTTGATGATGATGCCTTGCGTCCCCCACTACTTCATTAAATCTCAAAACCAAAAGAAGAGTCCTCGCTTGGCTGCCGTCACCCTCTTTTCTCCTAGGTTTTTGTCTTTTTTTTCTAATTCCGTGGGCCCCCTATTGATGGTCTCTTTTCCTAAACAACGTGGGCCCCTTCTTGATGGCCTCTTTCCTCAACAACGTGGGCCCCTTTCCCATTAACCAAAAGCTTTAAAATCTTCCTCTTTTGGGCTGCCACGTTGCTTTATTTTTAATCTTCTTGCTTTCCTTGTTAATTCTCCATGTTATCACGAAGATTGCAATTCCTGTGGTAACAGGGATCACATGCGTGATCGCGGATAGGCTTCTGTGCGACAAAGAGTTGTTAAATGCAGGGATTCATCCTTGATTTTAATTGTTGTTTTCCTCTTAATTCCCACGTTATGCGAAGATTGTAATTCCCTACAAGGAAATATTAAATCAAATTAAGTCCCGATAATTTCATCAACAAGAGGAATAAAAGGAATAATTAAAACATAAATATTAGACAAATATGCACTTATCAAATATCCCCACACTTAAGCGATGCTTGTCCTCGAGCATAAAGAGAACTAAGACATAATGAAAACCGCTCAATAAATGAAACATGCACAGTGGTAATGTAAACTAGGAATGAGGCGCAATCTTGTCCCAATGTCAGCGAAATGTCAAATAAATGCAACAAGTTTCCCACGAGAAGATCTGCACGAAATCAAATTGAAGAGCATGCATGAATTACAATTTTAATTAAAAACCAATCAGGTCTAAGAATCACACTTCACTTATCAGGTGGTTAATATATACGAGGAACTCCGAATCTAAGTGGTAGTTATGGGAAGATCAGGTTAATCTTAATTAATTGATTAGGTGCTTTTACCTATAAATTACTCGGAATTGTCATTGGCCTTTTTTACACGAATGCAAACATTTGTGATGAATGTCACCGGTTACTCGATCAATCCTGCGCCAAGTGGCTTTAGCCTTACTCGTAATTACTCAGATGCTTGCAATGCATTATTTTCTCTTTTTTTCTTTCGAATAATCAGAGGAGTAGTTGGTTGCCTCACACGTCATAGTTGTTCGAGACCTTTTTACGCGAGCGCAAATATTTGTGATGAATGTCGCCCGGTTACTCAATCTCGACCAACCTTTAGACGAATTTTTGGCTTCGCTCACAACCACCTTTGGCGATTAGGGGAACGAATCTAACACCTTTTTATTTTTATTCTTCATTCCCTTTCTCACCATAATTTCCCACATCAATCCAAAGTTCAGCACATATACCAACTCAACTTCTAAGCTTAACATGACTCTAGACAAGAAAGGCACCGATTAATCACACAATTTTTTTTAAATTCTAACCAATTAACTCGGGCTCATAACTTGACATATAGGACAAAATCATTAACATTTAATTAACATTAAGCAACAAGGACTCAACCATACTCTCGACTCCTTTAAAACAATCCACCATTACCTAAGGCTTTGCAATTCATCAAGCAAAGAGGATTTTTTTCCATACGGCATCAACAGTTAAAGTCCAAAAATACCAAATGGCAGCGGAGGGCACGACCAAAGTAATGCATCAAACAAAAGCAGCATGCATCTCAAAAGCTATAAATCACCCCCCCCCACACACACTTATATCATGCGTTGTCCTCAACGTAAAAGTAAATGAAAAGAGTGGCGAGGACTTTCACGAATCAAAGGCGATGGTCTTTGGGCTGGTTTGGTGGTGAAGATGAGGGCTTATACGTGAGCTCATTTAGGCATCCCACCAGTAGGGTACAGCTAGTACAGTGAGGGATGAGACCCAACATATGATCATATAAAGGACTCCCACCGTTGTAATCCAAGAACTCCAATTGATCGAATCTGAGCCCTCACGAAAGACACAGGAATGAGGAAAAATCAAAACAAAGAAAGAAGGAAACAAACGAGACAGAAAGAACACAAAACAAAGCAAAAGAAAAGAAAGAAAAATAAAAATAAAAATATGGGCTGCCTCCCATTAGCGCCCTTGTTTAACGTCCTAGGCTCGACGATCCTCGTTTCGATGTTAACCCTCGTCTCGATGTTGGAAATCAACAATGGTCCCACCAATTGCCTCCCTGTACTCTCGAAGCACTATAATTAGTTTCTCCTTTTCCAGGTCGTCGAGCATGCTGGATACGATCACGGGTAGGGTCTCACCGTCACCTAAATATGCGTATTTCAAATGCTCGGGAAGCGTTTTGAGCTCCAGCTTTGGGGCCTCATCAAGTATATCATCAGAAACTTCAGACCAATCAGTAAATCTATTAACTCCATCAACATACATCCTATGACACGAAGCATAATTCAACTCATCATCATAATTTAAAGCAGAAGCCTCATGAGTCAAATCTTCAATGATATCAACATTATAAACACAAGACACATCTTCAGCACTTTTCATAACATCATACACATTGAATTTCATCACTTCACCATCAAACTCTAAAGTCAATGAACCACTATGCACATCTATCTTTGCCTTAGCCGTGCTAAGGAAAGGCCTACCCAGCAAGATATCAGAAGACTTAGATGAACCATCATTTTCCATGTCAATAACAAAGAAATCAGTAGGAAAAATTAATCCATTAACTTGAACTAGCACATCCTCTAAAACACCTTCAGGATAGACAATCGATCGATCCGCCAATTGAATTATGACTATAGTACTAGTTAATGGACCAAGACCCAGGGAAGTATAAACAGATAAAGGCATCACATTAATAGAGGCTCCTAAGTCACACATAGCCTTACTTATACCAATATTCCCAATTTTGCAAGGAATAGAAAACATACCTTGGTCGCGACACTTAGGAGGTAATTTCCTCTGTAAGACAGCTGAAACATTTCACCCACACTCACCCATTCATTACCTGTTAACTTACGCTTGTTTGTGCATAATTCCTTAAGGAATTTGGCGTAGCGTGGAACTTGTTTAATGGCCTCTAAGAGCGGGATGTTTACTTCAACTTTTCGGAATAACTCCATGATGCTTTTATCTTCCTTTTCTTTCTTTCTTTGAGCCAGTCTCTGGGGGAATGGGGGTGGAACCACTAGAGGTTTGGGTTTCTGAGGATTTCCAGCCGAAACTGAATCCTGTATGTGGTCACGTGTAAGCTCCCTTTCGGCTTCCTATTCTGTCTTTGCACGGGAACCTTGGACATGGTCACGTTTAGGGTTCTTGTCGACTGGGGGCTGCAATTCCTTACCACTTCTTAAGAAAATCGCGCTCACATTATGTCTCGGGTCGAGTGTCTGAGACGACAGCTTGCCTTGAGTCTCCATTCTGCTAACGGAGGATGCTATCTAACTCATTTGAGTCTCTAAAGTCTTCATACCCTCTTCTATCTTTTGAAATCTGGTTGTAGTGTCCTGTTGAAATTTTGCAGTATTAGTAGCTAACATATGAACAATTTCTTCAAGAGGTTTACCTGAGCCCGAAGGCTGTTGCGGTGGTGGTGGTGGTCCGTGATGGAAGTTTTGTTGGTTCGGTTGGTTGTTAGCATAACTGAAATTTGGGTGGCTTCTCCAACCGGGATTGTACGTGTTTGAATAGGGATCGAACTTCCTCTGTTGGAACCCAATAGCATTCACATTCTCCGGTGTTTCATCGTGGAGTGTTGGGCATGCATCGGTTGGGTGAGCTAGGCTAGTGCAGATGTCACACGCCCTCGCAGGTGGAGGAGTACCTACATTCAATTTCTCGACCAAAGTTGTTAGCAAAGATTTGACGTCATTGAGAGAAGTAACATTTACCTCGTTCACCCTTCGCGGTATATCTGGTCTGGCACCGAATTGTTGGGAGTTTGCTGCCATGGTTCATATCAACTCCCGGGCTTCAGCTGGGGTCTTACTGACGATGGCCCCACCACTTGCGGCGTCCATCATTCTGCGTTCCATTGGAATTAGACCCTCGTAGAAATACTGGATGATCAATTTCTCGGATATGCCATGCTGCGGGCAGCTTGCTAAAATTCTCTTGTACCTCTCCCAGTACTCATAGAGGTTCTCTGAATCCTTCTGCTTAATGCCACAGATCTCTCGCCTGATGTTGGCGGCTCGGGATGCTGGGAAATATTTCTCTAGAAACTGTCGGGACAATCAACACTTGGGATATGCCATGTTGTCTTCTTTTTCTAATTTCGTGGGCCCCCTATTGATGGTCTCTTTTCCTAAACAACGTGGGCCCCTTCTTAATGGCCTCTTTCCTCAACAACGTGGGCCCCTTTCCCATTAACCAAAAGCTTTAAAATCTTCCTCTTTTGGGCTGCCACGTTGCTTTATTTTTAATCTTGCTGCTTTCCTTGTTAATTCTCCATGTTATCTGAAGATTGCAATTCCAGTGGTATGAGGGATCTGTGCGTGATCGCGGATAGGCTTCTGTGCGACAAAGAGTTGTTAAATGTCAGGGATTTATCCTTGATTTTAATTGTTGTTTTCTCTTAATTCCCCACGTTATGCGAAGATTGTAATTCCCAAGGAAATATTAAATCAAATTAAGTCCCAATAATTTCATCAACAAGAGGAATAAAAAGGAATAATTAAAACATAAATATTAGACAAATATGCACTTATCAGAAAGTTTGAGGGAGGCCTCCATCTGGGCATCAAAGAGAAGGTGATCATTCACAATTTCTATGATTATCGGTATGGTGGTGGATCTTTGCACTCTAAGTTTGAAAGTGGAGAAAATCGAGCAGGAGGTGGCGGGAAGAGAAAAGAGAGCGATCATCCGGAAAGGGGTAGTGTCTGGTCGGTAGCGAGGGTGGGAAGAGTGCCCGGACTCAGAGTCAGGGTGGCAGTAGTACCCTTCAGCAGATCAGGATAGGGTCAGTACAGGCTTCCTCAGTGGGAGGAAACAGCATAATTGAGAGAAGCAGGAACCAGAATCCTCAATGTGAGCACTGTGGGAAGCTGCATTGGGGAGAGTACTATAAGCTTTTGGGTGCCTGTTTCAAGTGTGGAGAGAAGGGCCACGAAATTAAAGCATCCTCGAGATGACTAAAGGGAAGGATCTCGACCTCGGGCTCGGAGGAGAGAGAGAGGCAGTAGGGACAGACCATTTGTTGGGGTGGTGTAACATCCACCCCGATTGGAAGGGTAAATTGGTCAATTGGTACAGGCTAGTAATTTGTATTGCATATTTTGATTGAGCTTTTAATTGGCCTCTAAATTTAGAGGAATGAGTCAATTGGCACATGCAGTTATGTGTACATGCATTCATGGCATTCCCAGCATTTACTTGTGACTAAGATGCGATTTGTGAATATTGTGAGATAACTGTGTATGAAATTGAATTGGAATGTCTTAGGATTTATTTTCAGTGGGTTAGTGACCCTTAGAAATTTTCTGGTTAAATTGGGAGAAATTTTCCAGACCTGAAAATTTTCCGAGTAGCGGACTGACTGACTGTATAGTACCGAAATAATTGTCTAATGGCAATGGGGAAGTTTGATTTATGATTTTAGAAATTAGCTTGTCGAGCCATTAGAATTTGGAGACGAATTTGACTGGAAATGAGAAGGGATTTAAATGTATTGTGAGGAATGACATGTGGCATATTTGAGTAACCTTTAAAATGCCTTAGGTTCTAAGATTAAAAGAAAGGAAATCCTCTTCTCTCCTAGGGCACGATTGTTTATTCTTCCTTGGAGATTTTCGTTCTTCCTCCCTTTGTGATTTCCATTGCTTGCTTGCTTGCTTCTTCTCTACTTGCAAAGCCAAGCTTTAACCCTAAGGAAGATGAAGATTTTGAGGTTTTGAGGGGGAGCTCGTAAGTGTTAAAGAAATTGGAGGATTTGTCGAGAGTTGAAGATTTGAGCTTGATTTGGTAAGTAAATTGATTGTATGTTGGTTATTTATTAGTTAAATGCATGCATGGGTTTAATTGTGAAAGATTGGGGTAGTTATGGGTGAGTTGTGACTGGTTTTAGAGAGAGAAATGAGAAAAAATTTATCGGAGAAGACGATCGAGACTTCGCATGTCATGACGAGTAAGCGATTACTTCATGTGGCGAAACTCAGTTAGACGTCATGGCGGCGTGCAAATTCTGCTGCGACAAGTCCATTTCTTATGCGTCGCGGCGAGTCAAAATGAAGGTGTTCGCCGCGGCGAGAGACCCTTTTTATGCCGCAGCGAGGAATCCTTGGTCGCGGCTAGGGACATTTTTCTGAAAGAATGTGTTTTAGTTTATGGGGCATAACTAATAGTGTAGACCTCCAATTGAGATGATTCTTGATTCATTATGATCTAGAAAATGAGGTCTATAATTGAAGAAAAGAAAGAAAGTATTGAATGAAAATTGAGAATAGGTTCTATTACAACCTAGGGGTTATTTCTTGATAATTGGGGTATAATTGTGAGATTTTTGAATGTTAGAATTGAAATTGGTGGAGTTCCGTAATATGCCATTGAAATGAAATGAGCTATTATTGATCAACTGAATGAAATGTTAGATTTGGTCAAAAAATAGTGGAAATTGGGAAATAGCGCCGGGACGGTCATGAATAGGCATCATGCATCTTTTATTTAAGACATGTGCATTATTGAATCTTTCTGATTATGCAATTAGTAATGAATGATTATTTGACTGTATAGAGGCGTCGTTGGAAAAGCATTCCATGGATTATGCTGGAACTTCCAGGCAATAGCTCGGAAGTGCAGGTGAGTAACCTAGTTGGTTCCTCAACCTTTATGTGTTAATATTACATGCTTATGCCATATGGAGATAATGGAGGGTTTATGTGTTTGATTTGATTGATTTCGGACATAGGGGTCTGAAATATCTGGAACTTGATATCGAAGTGGTATTTGTGTATAACTGTTTTTAATTGCTTCAATGAAATGAACTGTGAACGATTATGTTTGAAATCTCGGACCAAAGGTCCGAGCAATGGGGTGATTTGACATTGAAGCAAAATTGCTTATGAATGTGAAAATTTTTATGATTGAAATACCGAACCAAAGGTCCGAAGATATGGGAATTTGACATTGAAATGTAAACTGGCTGTAAATGTAAATTAGGTCATATGCATTCATGCATCAAGGCATGTTCAGATAATGACAGTTGTGACCGGAGCAACCACCGTATTTCAGAGCTTTAAGCTCAACGCATCAGGGCCTCGAGCCCAACGTAATTTTAGAGCCACAGGCTCAACGTATCAGGGCTTTAAGCCCAATGTAATTCAAAGCCATAGGCTCACCGTTAATGAGCTCAGACGCACGGTCATAACAACGTAATAAAATGGAAAGTGTCACATGTGCATTGCATATACAAATGATTGAATGTGAACTGTGTGAAAGGCGATACGCCTTATATTTGTGAAATATTAGTGCATGTGATATTTTTGAATGTGATATTAATTGATATTCTATAAATTGCGTGTATATGCATGAGTTGAGTGAACCATCGATGATGGTTTCTCACTGAGTTCACAAACTCACCCAACATTGCAAATATTTTTCAGGGATCGAAGAATACCCCGTTAGACACACGGGAGTATGGTTACTACATGCAAGTCAGAGTTTAAGGTTGGGATCAGTTCACGTCTGCATTAGCGTCATTTTGATTCATGTGTAAATTTGTATTCCTGCAATTTCCGCAGGATAGTACTGTTATTATAGAGGACCCAGTTGGTGAATGATGAAATTGTAATGTGATTATTGAAAACGTTCAAAAATGACTTTGGGCCTAATTTGGCTATGACTTTTTGTTCATAAATTGATTTAAATTCTGCTGAGTGCCTTTTAATGATTGAAATTGTGTTGTGGTCGAAATGTTTTCGTATTAAGTGGGCCCAAATTGATTACTGATTTTCGCGCTTGAGATTGTTTTCTAAAATAAAAATGTCATACTAGGTATTTGAACAGTTTTGACTGCCCTAGCATACCACCCTCGTGAGATACGGGCTCGGATATCACCATCGATATCGGGTTCGGGTCTTACGGGAGTGGGATGCTACATTTGTGGTATCAGAGCCCAGAAGTACTGTTGGGACCCGATCCAGGAACCGAATCCCAACCGAAAAATCCAAAACGGATACGAATAACGAGGTGAATTCAAATTGGATAAATGGAATTCGATAACGACAAACAAAACGAATGGAAACGGCAATTTCGTATCGAAATTTCGAATCGGAAACAAAAAAATAGATGACGCGAAACGAAAAATGAAGCGGAATCGAATCTCAACATATGGAAACAGAATAAAACGAAAGCGGAAGCAATATCTAATTGAACCAAACGAACGGATTTCGAAGCGAAACGAAATACAAAAGTACAAAAAAAAACGAAGCGGAAACTTAAACAAAGCAAAATGCAGAAGACATCATGCAAAGCGAAGCACAAACTAACGGGAAGACGAAGCAATCAAAAGGGAAACTACAAACCGAAACGAATCGAATCGGAAAATACAAAGCGAACGAACGGATCAATTTGAACTGAAACATATCTGACATCCGAAGACATATACGTCGAAGAAAACAATCGCGTTGGAAACCTAGACTATCCAAATCCGGTATAAATTTTTTTTTCTTTTTCTTATACTCATATTTATTCAAACTTATGCAAAGTCCCTACAATTCCCTTGTATTGGAAATTATCCTTAAACAAATTCTCAATTCATACACACTTTCTTATACATTCATATAAATCCCAAAACTCATTCTTTTATATTAATTTTTACCGAAATTTCGGCAGCAGAACGGCTGCACGTGACCAAACCCAAACCTGCAAAGGTTCAAATACACTTCTAAAAGCCCAGTCAATCATACAATCATCAAAATTGACCGGACCCTCCGTCCGGAATCTCAGCAGAAACAAATGCAATCTTAGTTCTAAACACTCAATCATTCTTCCATTTCCAAATTCATACTCAATTTCATATACAATTTCATACTCTCATACATTCATTCATAATCTTCATACATTCTGAAAATACATCATAATCACTTAACGGCAATTCAAGTCATTTACAAAATATTCCAAATCTCAATATTTACATAAAAATACAAACGATGCAAAAACTGACCAAACGTCTTCACATTCTTTCATCCGATCTCCTACTCGAAACCTGGAGATGGGGATGAAAGGGGAGGGTGAGCTCGGAAGCTCGTGGATAACACATTTATAAATTGACAAATAAGCAGAAATCAATTTTTCATAAACTTTTTTCCAAAAGGGCTAATTTTTCAAACTTTGTAACTTTTCAAAACGGTTTCCTCAAACCTTTCAATTCTTCAAACTTTTCATAATAAAATTCACTTTTTCCTTTCTCAATTTTTTTTACATGAATGCAGCACACAGAAACAAATCAAAATACGTAACATATCATAATGGTGCGGTTCGATCCGAATAGAGCGTACTACATTCCGCATAGCGGTCATATAAAATGAGTGAACGAGCGTACTACACTTTTCCGCATTGCAGTCCAGTGTATCCGTGAAGGGAGTCCGAAATCGGAGCTCCGTGCCACTAGCGGGCAGCCTGGAGAAGGCTATAACGAATAGAGACAGTGCACTGACTCACTAGGGACCTGACCAAACCCACTTAATCACATAATTCAAAACTGACACTTTCGGATTGCCCGAAGGCACAAATCGAAAATTTGATTTTCATACGTTCACATAATGCATACAATTCAATCAATTCATCATTCAAGTACTAATTTCAACACTCAAATCATTCAATCAATGTTTTCAACAATGTGCATAATTCAATAATGCATTTATAACAAATGAATTTAAACAGTACTAATTTCTCAGAAATCGTTCGGAAATCATATTTTCAAACATTAATCAACATTGTTTCAAACATTTACAAAAACAATAATTCATCAAAAGTCCAATTTTTTCGTTCTTTAAATCTTTCAAAATTGCTTTCTTTAATTTTTTAAATTGCATGTATAGCTTACAAATCAAAATATAAATATGCTACCCACCTCGAATTAATGCCCAAAACTTGATTTCAAGCTCCAAATGATCCTTGCTTCTTTCCTTCTTTCAATTAAAATTGACCTAAGCCATAATCATTCAAATTCCACATCATAATTTGCATAATTCTCAAAATTAACTATAGGGAACCCAAATTTATCATTTTTCCAAGCTTTCTAAAACAAGAGTTTCTAAAATCCCTAAATTCAAACTTTGACCTAAACCAATTCACTCAAATTCAATCTCATAAATAACTTAATTTTCAAAATTGATGTCATAATTTATCAATTCATACTCATTTCAAGATATCTGAACCACCAATTTCGAAAATCCCCAAATCTCAAAATTGGCCTAAACCAATTTAACTAAATTCAATATCATAATTCACAAATTCTTCAAAATTGGTTTCATATTTCACAAACCCATATTCTCATCTATAATTTTACACCAAAATTTCACAAAATTCTTAATCACAAAATTAAGCCTAAACCTTAATCAAATTTCCATCCAAAATTAAACACAACCTAAGGCATATATATCAAAATCAACTTCATAAATCACAAACCCATATCATTATCCATATTTATAAACCAAGAACTCATCAAAAATCACACATTAAATTTTCGACCTTACCTCATTTTTCACTTAAATCTGACTTTTCTTAGCTTGGAAGGAAGCTCTTGTGCTTCTCCACCTTTTTCTCTCTTGAACCATCTCAAAAATCCCTAAGAAACAAGTAGAAAAAATCAAAACTAAGCTTTCTCTTTCATCTTCCACCATAGCCAAAACTTCTCCATTCTTCTTCTTCTTATTTTTTTTCTTCTTTTCTTCTCATTTTTCAGCCAATTTCGTGGCTTTATTTGGCTAAAAACGACATCTCCTTTTGTGTTTTAAAGCCATGTCACTAATGGAGGTCAAATGACCATATTGCCCCTCCATTCAAAGCTTAAAGTCATGCTTACTTGCGGGTTGATTCGCACTATCAACCTGAAGGAATTTGTTAAAACTTCCTTCTGGAGAAATGTTCCTCTCAATCATACGAATCCAACGCCACCGACCGCTCTCAATTCGGATCACTACACCAAAAGTTATGCGCAAAACAGTTCGGGTATATCCATATTCTAACACATTTTCCATGTACAATTATTTCCATCCAGAAATTAACATTCTTAATCCCAGAATTGAAACTCGATGTCTTCATAACAATTGTAGACTTATGTCTCTAGTTTAATTCAAATCAAGAATTGCCTCATTTAGATTCCCAGGTAAAAAGTTATGTTCAAAATACTCTCAGATGTTCCCAATCCAAAAACTACACACAATTCCAAACTTCCATTCACAATTTGAAGGTCTTAGGGACAAAATTGACATTTTATTTATGCATATGATTTGTAGCCCCTTGTCTTATATTTATTTCGCCTTAAGAATCGCTTCAATTGGATCTCTATAGATCCTAAATTTCTCAAAATACTGAACTATGTTCAGAAAATTTCCCGACTCATTTTGATTAAATTAATCACCATTAATTTAATCTCAAAAATTCACAAATTTCTATGAGGATGTAGATAATTGTCTTAGAAATCCAACGCCACAAAAATCAACTCAATCGGATGTCGGACGGAAAAGATATGAGCAAAATAGTGAACAAAGGTCGGATTGGAAAAGGAAAGTCAAGAAAACCAAAAGAGCAAAACGGTGTCGTGCAAGGGCGAAACGCCCGCGTTTTAGGCGAGGCGAGGGCAAGGTCGCCCTGGTGATGCGTCACCCTAGCGACGCGAGCCGGACGCTCACCATCGCTAAGGCGATGCGTCACCCTAGCGACGCGAGCCGGACGCTCACCATCGCTAAGGCGATGCGTCGCCCTAGCGACGGGGATACTTCATTTTTCATTTTTTTTCACATGAAAAATTCGAAACTTCCAAAATTCATAACTCTTAATCCCGAACTCCAATTTTGACAAACTTAGTCTCTATAGAAAGCTTGAGGGAAGCTTTACATCTTCCACGAAGGACATAAAATTCAATTCGACTCCTAAGGGAGTCCATTCTCCGAGTCAAAGGTTCTGTCCTCTAATATTCATGTTAAAACCATAACATAAACTAGTAAAAATCATAACTTATTATTCCTTGATCGAAAAATTGCATACTTTATATCGAAATAAAGATCAAAACAAATCCTTCAATTTTCATGAAGAACATCAAAGCTCAATTAACCTCTAACTAGGTTAATTTCTCAGTCAAAGATTCAGTCATAATTAAAGTCAAAAGTCAACCATATCACACATAACTTTGACTGATCATAACTCCCACTCCCGACATCGAAAAATTGCAAACTTTATGGCTACAGAAAGCTCTTAACATAATCTACAAGTTTCAAGAAGACTATTTTATCAAATTTTGCCTAAATAAAAAGTCAACCCTCAAAGGCCAAAAAGTCAAACTTTTTACAATTTTTCATATTTTCACACTTTCTCTTTTTAGTTCTTGCCATTTAACTTTATTTCAATCAACTCATCCACTTTTGCATATTTCTTATTTTTACTCAAAAATTGGGGTCCAACATTTCTCCCCTTCTTAAAAAAATTTCGTCCTCGAAATTCATACTTACTTAAACTCCAAGTAACTCATTCTTGCATAAATTTCTTTCTAAACAAAGATCATCAAGTACTTTCTTACTAATTTCTTTCCAAAACTTATAATCAATCACTTTTTTTATCTAATTTACTCATCATACATATTCTCAATCTCTTCACAATTTTCACTTCCTTAAATCACATACCACTCATATCATATCAAAACACTATATTCATAACTCACTGTTTCTACACTTATGGACACAAATCAATGGTCCATTTCTTAAGAACCCTAATATGGTTCAATCATCGTTTAATCTATCTCATTATGTCATCATTCTTTCATCTATATCAATTTGTCACAATTTCTGAAGAAATTCTAATCTTAAGTTCCTCAACACATCCCGAAAATCAATCATATTTTTAACACCCAAATCGAACCAATCACTTGAATTCATCAAATAGTCATACGCATCAATTTCAAATTCCTAAAAAAAAACAATCATACTTCTTTCATCAAAATCAAATGATCACTTAGCATATCATCACTAATTCAACCTTATCCTCACACATTCTTATCAATCTTATATGCCCAGTTAAGATCCTATTACTGGGCTCTGATACCATAAATGTTGGGACTCGATCCGGGAACCGGATCCCAACTGAAAAATCCAGAACGGATACGAATAACGAGGCGAATTCAAATTGGATAAATGGAATTCGATAACGACAAACAAAGCGAATGGAAACGGCAATTTCGTATCGAAATTTCGAATCGGAAACAAAATAATAGATGACGCAAAACGAAAAACGAAGCGGAATCGAATCTCAACATACGGAAACAGAATAAAACGAAAACGGAAGCAATATCTAATTGAACCAAACGAACGAATTTCAAAGCGAAACGAAATACAAAAGTACCGAAGAAAAACGAAGTGAAAACTTAAACAAAGCAAAATGCGGAAGACATAATGCAAAGCGAAGCACAAACTAACGGGAAGACGAAGCGATCAAAAGGGAAATTACAAACTGAAATTGATCAACTCGAAAAATACAAAGCGAACGAACGGATCAATTTGAACTGAAACATATCTGACATCCGAAGACATATACGTCGAAGAAAACAATCGCGTTGGAAACCTAGACTATCCAAATCCGGTATAAATTTTTTTTTCTTTTTCTTATACTCATATTTATTCAAACTTATGCAAAGTCCCTACAATTTCCCTTGTATTGGAAATTATCCTTAAACAAATTCTCAATTCATACACACTTTCTTATACATTCATATAAATCCCAAAACTCATTCTTTTATATTAATTTTTACCGAAATTTCGGCAGCAGAACGGCTGCACGTGACCAAACCCAAACCTACAAAGGTTCAAAATACACTTCTAAAAGCCCAGTCAATCATACAATCATCAAAATCAACCGGACCCTCCGTCCGGGATCTCAGCAGAAGCAAACGCAATCTTAGTTCTAAACACTCAATCATTCTTATCCAGAACCATAACTCAATCCCATTTCCAAATTCATACTCAATTTCATATACAATTTCATACTCTCATACATTCATTCATAATCTTCATACATTCTGAAAATACATCATAATCACTTAACGGCAATTCAAGCCATTTACAAAATATTCCAAATCTCAACATTTACATAACAATACAAACGATTCAAAAACGGACTAAACGTCTTCACATTCTTTCATCCGATCTCCTGCTCGAAACCTGGAGATGGGGATGAAAGTGTTAGAGTAGTGCCCTAAAGGCAATCGCCTTTAGCGCATTTTGTACAAAGTTGTGTACATACTTTATGAATAAATAAAGAAAGGCATATTTCATTAACTTGCTGTTCATTATTTATGAACTGATATTGATCAATAAGTAAATTAATGAAGTCCATGATATATGACATAGCATGAAGGAAATTGTGACGTGATCATACTACTGAGATTCCTATCATGTGCAATTATGTCAGTATCTAAATTATCCCTAGTCATAGGATTACTGAGACTGGACATCGGTAATCCGGAGTGACTAGTACATCTTAAGCTCCTTGATTTGATCAAGTAGTGGATCTCACAAGCTGTAAATATGAGATATTTAGGGTTGAGATGTAGATGTTTACTAGAGGTAGTAAGTACATTGGATGACCTGCTATGAGATCATCACATGGATGTCCTATTCTAATGTCAGTGATAATCTCATCATAGCAATGGTGCAAGTATCCTTAGACTTGAGGTGCTCAAGGATATCTTGGATCTTGATTACGTGCTTTGACTCCATTCCTTGTTGCCTTACGAGAGGTCGCTCATAGGGTGGTGATTGGAGTGCGACTTGAGGTATTCGAAGGTAATTGAGTAGCCAATAGAGGATTCACCACTTCTGTGATAGCAGAAGATGATACCCATGACCTCTTGTCAGGGTCATTACTTGGAAGTCTCTAGCCGGAGCATATATGTCATGAAGAATGTCTTTATTGACATATTAAGTAATGAGTCCCAGGACAAGAACTGAAATCACTTGGATTAGATTTGACGTAGTCAGTCTAGTAAGAGTTGACACTTTGCCCATACTCATAACCAAGTGGGGTATAGCATGGTGAAAGGACGAATTGCATGGTAATTGTCTATGGAAAGGTTCGTGATATGGTTCATGATGAATGCATGTTTATTCGTCAAACCAATTACTTTCCGGTCAATTGGGGGTCATGATGTATTGCTAGATACCGCTCATGACTTGCTTGGATTAAGTGTTAATCTAAGTGGCCAACATAACCGGGAACCTAATGGGTCACACGCATAAGAGTGTCTCGGAGAATTCGTAAAATAGTTTTGGACAGAGTTCCAATATATGGAGAGCAATCGGACTAAATGGATCCCGATGAGATCGAGATATGTCCCGATGAGATCGCGACATCGATATTCTTTGAGAAAGGTTTTAGGAGTTTTTCCATAGGGACCCGGTAGGCGGTAGAGGGACCAACCCAGTGTGTTGGACCACTTCAGCATTTATTTATATATATAATTAATTAATTAATTAATATATATATATATATATATGTGTGTGTGTACGTGGATGGAGGAGAAGGAAGTTTTATCCTTTAACTTTATATATATATAAAGGCTATACGTGGACAAGCCTTGTCACCATAAGCATTAAATGTGTTTTAAAGTGTTAAAAGACATAAAAGGCTTGAAAAAGATAGCTTGAAGATTTGAGATCGTGGGTTTTTCAAGAAAGAGTTCTTAAAAACCTAAGGTGAAAAAGGAAAGTCTCTTCTCACCATCGATCAAGCACTCTTCTTCTCCAAGTTTCTTCCTTCTTCATCGTTTGTTTCCGAGCTCTCCAAGAACAAGGTAAGATCTAGCAGTTTTCAACTTGTTCTAGCTATTTTCGGGTCAAAGGGTTTGTCCCAGTTAGGTTCTCCGATCTCTGCGTGAATATCGTTAGAGACGGTCTCCTTTGGCCGTTATGGTTTGAGTTTGTTATATAGACACATGGATCCTGGCTTTCGGGAAGGTCCCGGAACAAAAATTTTTGTTTTCCGCACCGTGGGCATGTGATGCTCACACCGAGATTTTCCTACAGTGGTATCAGAGCCACTTGTGTCGTATATAACGAAGAAACCATGACTAGGTCGGAGTTGCCTATTGCTTGTGACGATGATGCATGTTGATTGTGTGAATTTCGAATTCAGTATAGAAATATAGTTTTCAAAATTTTCTTGCCCAGATATGTTCACAAGATGTTGTTGCATATGTATGTGGAAGCTCAGAATTTATCAATGTGATTTGATATGGTTTTGCTAATTTATTCCCCAATGTTCTGGTTGCTGTCTTTCTGCACATTCAATGAACAGGCATGCTTATAAATTCGAGAATAAATTGTAGAAAAAAACATTTTCGGATTTGCTTTCACCAACATGTCTCTAAGATGTTTATAAATGTTTATGATAATGGAAAAATGTTTTCGAGGTGATTTACTATTTATTTGAGATTTTATTGTGTGCTGCTGGGAATAACTGTGTTGAGGAACACAGATTCTACATTAGCTTTGTTGCTGAGGTTGGATGAGTTTTTTTTGGAAATAAATCCTGAAAAAATTCATGGAACATTTTGTGAACATGTTGTAACCTCTGAAATTTGCTCAGAATTTATTGAAATTGTTTCAATGAGTTTTTCAAGCAAAACACAGAGCTTGACAGTTTTGAGAAAGTTGCTGGAGCTGTTTTGTATGGAATGATAAATTGTGTATTTCTCAATTCCAATGCCTTGGATCATTTTTTATGTGATTAAAAATGTGTTATATTGATGATGTATGCTTTCCAAATTGAATTTCTTGAAATTGGGTTTCCAAATATTTTTCGGATGTCAAATGTGTCACATTAGCGTCTCATTATTGTATTTCGTTGTCTTGATTATTTTGGCCGTTACAAATTTTGTGACCAGTGCCGAAGTAATCTTGATAAGGTTTAGACTACCTAGAGATACTTAGGGTGATAGTTTGATATTCTCAAATTATTTGGAGATCTGAATGAATAAGAATGTATTCATCAATTTCAAGTTTTTCATGTATAGTTTGACTATATATGGTAAGCATGGAACAATGAAAGTGTTTCATTGGTACATCATAATAAAGGATATTACACTTGGTATTGTGAATTGGAACTGCACGGATTGAGAAATTAGCCAATTAGATAGCAATTCCACATGGATAAGTCGACTAATAAAGATATAAGTCGACTTGTCAAAGTGCATTTATCAAAGACGATAAGTCAACTTGCACAATGGTACAAGTCGACTTGTTCGTGCACAGCTGCATAAGTCGACTTACACATGCATAAGTCGACTTACACACTAGCATAAGTCGACTTACAAATACACAAGTCGACTTACAACATGCATAGGTGGGATGATGGATGATTTTAGGTATAGACTCAATGTGATTGATGAAATACCCTAAATCATTCCATATAGTCATGGTGACTAGAATCCTACGGCTTGGAGGAGAAGAAGATGAGACCTGAAAACTCTCACACATCATATGAAAACTAACGCCTTCCATTAATATGAGGAGAATCAGATTTCTTATAGAGTTGGGTTGTTGGGTAAACCCAAGCTCACTCTATACGGATATGTTCGAACCATGAAAATAAGATTTTCAGATTAATGGGTCGGTTTTCACTAGAAGCGTTGATTTGTTGAGTAAACTCAAGGTCAGCGTGATGAGGCGAAATTGGGCGGTGTGCATCGATGTATGCAGCATCAAGAGTTGATAACCCAATGTGTGTGCATACATCACGAGTTGATAGCACTAGTCGATAGTTGCATCTATGAAGTAAATGGTATGACCGATACCTGCCGATAGATCTAAGGTGGCTTGTTGGGTAAACCTAAACCCAAGGTCATTTTAGTAATGTCGGATATCTATGATGCAATTGGTATGACCGATACCTACCGATTGACCTAAGGTGGCTTGTTGGGTAAACCCAAGGTCATTTTAGTAATGTCGGATATCGACCCACTAGGACTTTTTTTCATAATGTTTTTTGGATTCGTACTGAGGGTTATGGATTCTTTGAAACTAGTGGGAGCCATATGCATGTCATTCAAGTCCTTATGATCATGCATGTAATTCTATTCTAACATTCTTTCTCTCATTTCCCTATAGGTTTTTGAAGATGACTATAGGTTATTGAAGATGACTTCCAATGTGAACTTGCGCTCGCTTATGGACTCGAACAAATTAACTGGACCTAACTTTCTAGATTGGCTGAGAAATCTGAGAATTGTTCTCAGGTCAGAGGAATTGGGATATGTCCTAGATGTTTCACTTCCTGATCCACCTGTTGCTGATGCTTCTGATGAGGATCAGAAAGCATATCGTAATCATCTTAAAGACAGTGACATGGCTACCTGCATTATGCTTGCCACGATGTCACCAGAGCTGCAGAAGCAGCATAAGTCTATGAATGCTCATACCATAGTGTTTCATCTTAGAGAGCTGTTTGATGAGCAAGCTCGGTCTGAAAGGTTCGAGACCTCGAGGCTACTCTTCACTACTAAGATGACTCCAGGTTCATCTGCAGTGCAGTATGCTCTAAAGATGAATGGGTATATTGAGAGGTTGGCCGTCTTAGGTTTTGTTATGGATTATGAATTAAGTGTTGACTTAATTCTAGTTGGATTGTCTGATAGTTATTCACATTTTGTGTTAAACTATCGGATGAACCAAATATCCATGACAATCCCTGAGTTGATCAATCTGCTCAAGACAGCAGAGCAAGCTATCAAGAAGGATAGCAAGCAAGTGCTTATGGTGGCATCCTCTTCTTCTGGTTCAAATAGAAAGAATCTGAAGAAGAAAAGGTCTAAGAAACCGAAAGGAAGTGTAGCCAAGAAGAAAACCAAATAGACTGCACCAAAAGGAACTTGCTTCCATTGTGGCAAGACTGGCCACTGGAAGCGAAATTGTAAAGTCTATCTGGATGAATTGAAGCAGAAGAAGGCATCAGATGCCTCGACTTCTTCAGGTATATTTGTCATTGAGGTTAATATTGTTTCTGACCATAACATATGGGTATTAGATACCGGTTGTGGCTCACACATATGCAATGATATGCGAGGCCTCGAGGACGATGAGCGACTCGTGAAGGAGAACTAGACCTGCGTGTGGGAAATGGAGCAAGAGTTGCTGCATTAGCCGTAGGCACTTACTTTTTGTCACTCTCCACTGGGCTTGTATTTAAATTGGATGAATGTTATTTTGTACCTGTATTAACAAAGAACATATTGTCTGTTTCTTATTTAAATAGAGCTGGTTTCCATTTGACTTTTAGTAACAATGGTTGTTCTATTAGTTTGAATGGAATGCTTTATGGTACTGGTACATTATGCAATGGAATTTACATATTAGATATGTTACATCCAATTATGAATGTCAAAGACACGAAAAGACATAAACGAGATAATTTAAAATCAACTTACTTATGGCATTGTCGCCTTGGCCATATAAATGAGAGACGCATAGCTAAGCTCCATAAGAGTAGAAGTTTAGGGTCATTTGATTATGAATCATATGACACATGCGAATCTTGTTTATTAGGCAAGATGACTAAATTACCCTTTAAGTGAAAGGATGAACGAGCGACTGGAGTATTAGACATAATACATTCAGATATATGTGGTCCGATGTCCATCCATGCCAGAAGTGGTTGTCTTTACTTCATTACCTTTATCAATGATTATTCTCGATATGGGTACTTGTATCGATGAGATACAAATCAAGCATTTGAAAAGTTCAAACAATTGAAATGAAGTAGAAAACCAACTTGGGAAAAGTATCAAGACATTACGATCGATCGTGGTGGGGAATACTTAGATCAACAGTTTTGGATTATCTCGGAGATAATGGGATTTTATCTCAATGGACTCCTCCTTACACACCACAAAGATAATGGTGTGGCAGAAAGGAGAAATCGAACCTTGTTAGACGTGGTACGATCAATGATGGGCTTTACAAAGTTACCAAAATCCTTTTGGGGATATGCACTTGAGGCAATTTGTTTACTTGTTAAGCGAGTTCCATCAAAGACAGTTGATGTTACTCCATATGAGATGTGGACTAACAAAGACCCTATCTTACTCATTTGAAAGTTTGGAGTTGTCCCGCTTATGTGAAGCGGATCTGATCGAGATAAACTTGATGCAAAATCGACAAGTGTTTGTTAGTAGGATATCCTAAAGAAACAATGGGATATCAATTCTACCATCTTGAGGAACAAAGGTGTTTGTTTGAAGCATGCTGTCTTTTTAGAAAGAGTTTCCTTTACAAGAAGGCAGTGGGAGCAAAATTGAGCTTGAAGAAGTTCAAGATGCTCGAACAGAGCGCAGATCAATCGCTCGAACTCAAAGCGTGACTCATACTGAGATGAAGTAATGATTCAACCTTCTACAACACATGAAGTTCGTAGGTCACGTAGGATACGCCTGTTCGAGAGATATGGATTTCTTGTGAATGAATAGAATGACGTATTGCTCATAGAAGATGATGAGCCTACCACCTATGAAGAGGTTCTGAAGAGTTCAGAGTCTGAGAAATGGCTTCAAGCCATGCAGGCTGAAATGGATTCCATGTGTGAAAACCAAGTATGGACTTTGGTTGAGGCACCCGAAGGAATCAAACCCATAGGGTGCAAATGGGTTTTCAAAAAGAAAACCGACATGGATGGTAATGTAATTACCTATAAAGCAAGGCTTGTGGCTAAAGGCTTTCGTCAAAGACAAGGAGTTGACTACTGACGAGACCTTGACCCGAGAGCAATGCTTAAATCCATTAGAATACTCCTAGCCATTGCCACTCATTATGATTATGAGATATGGAAAATGGATGTGAAGACAGCTTTTCTAAATGGAAATCTAGCTGAGGATGTGTATATGACACAACCTGAGGGCTTCACCTCCTATGATGGCAAAAAGGTATGCAAGCTTCAGAAATCCATCTATGGATTGAAACAAGCATCCAGGAGTTGGAATATCCTTTTTGATGAGGTAATCAAAGAGTTTGGTTTCTCACAAAATCCGGATGAACACTGTGTGTATAAGAAGATTAATGGGACTGCAATCGTATTCCTTGTGTTGTATGTAGATGAAATATTATTGCTAGGAAACGATGTCTCTATGCTACAATCTGTCAAGATTTGGTTGTCCAAATAATTTTCCATGAAAGACCTTGGTGAAGCAACTTATATCCTTAGGATAAGGATCTATAGAGATAGATCAAAAAGGTTGCTTGGTCTTTCACAATCAACGTACATAGACAAGATGCTGAAAAGGTTTAGCATGGAGCAATCCAAGAGAGGGTACCTTCCCGTGACTCATGGGATAACACTCTCGAAATCTATGTGTCCTAAGACACAAGATGAGAGGATACACATGAATATGATCCCGTATGCATCTGCGGTAGGATCTATCATGTACGCTATGCTATGTACGAGACCCGATGTATCATACGCTCTAAGTGTTTCTGACGGATACCAATCGGATCTGGTGAGGGTCTTTGGGTGGTATCGAGAATATCCTCAAGTACTTGCGAAGGACTAAGGATGTTTTCTTAATATATGGAGATGGAGATCTCAAAGTGAGCGGGTATACAGATGTCAATTTTCAATCTGATAAGGATGATTCCAAATCCCAATCAGGTTACGTATTCACACTGAATGACGAGACAGTTAGTTGGAAAAGTTCCAAACAAGAGACAACTGTCGATTCAACGACCAAGTAGAGTACATTGCGCTTCGTAAGAAAGCGAAAGGCGGTTTGGATCGAAGTTCATTCTTGAACTTGGTGTGGTTCCTAGCGATGATGGGCCCATCTGATTGTATTGTGACAACAATGGGGCTATTCATGCAGCGAAAGAATCAAGGTCTCATCAACGATCCAAACACGTTACTCGCAGATATCATCGATCGAGGAGATCATAGGACGAGGTGATGTCGGATCGAGAGAATTCCCACCGAAAGCGAATATTGCAGATCCGTTGACAAAGCCATTATCACAAAAGAGTTTTGATTCTCATGTACTCGCTTTATGGTATTAGATATCAAGGCGATTGGCTTTAAGTCAAGTGGGAGATTGTTAGAGTAGTACCACAAAGGCAATCGCCTTTAGCGCATTTTATACAAAGTCAGGTATGACTTTATGAATAAATAAAGAAAGGCATATTTCATTAACTTGTTGTTCATTATTTATGAACCGATATTGATCAATAAGCAAATTAATGAAGTCCATGATATATGACATAGCATGAAGGAAATTGTGATGTGATCATACTATCGAGATTCCTATCATGTGCAATTATGTCAATATCTAAATTATCCCTAGTCATAGGATTACCGAGGCTGGACATCGGTAATCCGAGAGACTAGTACATCTCAAGCTCCTTGATTTGATCAGCGGTGGATCTCGGTCGTAAATATGAGATATTTAGGGTTGAGATGTGGATGTTTACTAGAGGTAGTAAGTACATTGGATGACTGTTATGAGATCATCACATGGATGTCTATTCTAATGTCGTTGATAATCTCATCATAGAATGATGCAAGTATCCTTAGACTTGAGGTGCTCGAGGATATCTTGGATCTTGATTACGTGCTGACTCCATTCCTTGTTGCCTTCTGAGAGGTCGCTCATAGGGTGGTGATTGGAGTGCGACTTGAGGTATTGAAGGTAATTGAGTAACCAATAGAGGATTCACCACTTACGTGATAGCGAAGATGATACCCACGGCCTCTTGTCGGGGTCATTACTTGGAAGTCTCTGGTCGGACACATATGTCATGAAGAATGTCTTCATTGACATATTATGTAATGAGTCCCAGGACAAGAACTGAAATCACTTGGACTAGATTTGACGTAGTCAGTCTAGTAAGAGTTGACACTTTGCCCATACTCATAACCAAGTGGGGTATAGCATGGTGAAAGGACGAATTGCACGGTAATTGTCTATGGAAAGGTTCGTGATATAGTTCATGATGAATGCATGTTCATTCGTCAAACCAATTACTTTCCGGTCAATTGGGGGTCATGATGTATTGCTATATACCGCTCATGACTTGCTTGGATTAAGTGTTAATCTAAGTGGCCAACATAACCGGGAACCTAATGGGTCACACGCATAAAAGTGTCTCGGAGAATTCGTAAAATAGTTTTGGACAGAGTTCCAATATATGGAGAGCAATCGGACTAAATGGATCACGATGAGATAGAGATATGTCCCGATGAGATCGCGACATCGATAGTTTTGGACAGAAGACCATTGCTATCAATTAACGTAGCTAACCAGGGCTTGTAGTTGTATTTTGTTATATAAATATTAACAATAATAAGTAGCTTAAATATGCATCTTAAGCATTTAATGCAATTGAAAAAAAGAAGCCCAAAATGAGAGTCATCTTCATAACCTGAGATTTAAAAATAGGATCCTAATATTTTAAAGTGATTATAATAATGGAAATAAAATTAAATAATAAATTTAAAATAATAATAATAACTATAATAATAATAAAATTATTTCCTTATTAATGATTTATTAATTCTCTACTTACTATTATTCTTATTATTAATATATTATTTATTTATTAATGATATAAAATAATATGATTACATTCTGATTATTATTAATTTTGTTATAAGATTTATAATAATAAGTATATATACTCAAGTCGAAAATAATAATAATTATTATTAATAATTATAAGGAATATAAAATTAATCAGAATAATAAAATTAATAATAATAAGAAGAAAATTACTAATTATAACAAATTTTATAATAATAATAGAAATTAAAATAATTAATAAATTTAATAATCATAAAGAATATTATAATTATAATTATAATACTACTACTACTACTACTACTAATAATAATAACAAAAGATTAATAAAATTATTAACAAGGAATTTAATAATATTTATAATAAATTTAATAATTGCTCTGCAATAAATTTAATAATAATAATAAGTAATTTAATAATAATATTTAATAGTTATTATAATAATTGAAATAAAATTAATAATAATAATAATAATAATAATAATGATAATAATAAAATAACTAAATAAATAAATATATGCACTTAATAATAATAACAAAATTAATAATGTTTATAAATAATAATAAACATGTTTTAATAAAAATCTAATACTGCAAAAGTCCAGAAGTACAAAAGTAATAAACATTTAAACATGGCTTTGATTTAGGCAGATTTTACTATATATTAGTTTTATTAACAAATGTAATATTATTATTAAAATGTTTATTATTATTCATAACATTTGAAATTTTTTATTATTATAAAGTATATTTATTTATCTGCTTATTCTAATATTAAAAGAGTTTGTACCTGTTGCTTGCCTTAGATTGCGTAAGCCTCCAAGATTTTCCAGCAATTGAACCTCTCCCCTTGAAAGTTATTGTTTTGCAGCATGACAAAAGTTTGTTGGCCGTACTTCGATCCCAAGTTTGACAATCTTCCAGAGAGAATAAATGATCGCACGTAAGTTGCCACTTACGTTACGGTCACAAAATTGCCACTGGCGAGGGCGAGCGAGAGCTAGGCTTTTCTGCCTGATCCCGCCCTCGCGAGCCAGCCATTTTTTGGCCTCGCGAGCCAACTATTTTCTGACATAAAAGAGAGGCTGGCCTGATGTTTTATATCAATTGTTTTTTAAATATAATTATTTATTTATAAATTTATAATAATAATATTATTAAAAATAATAATAATCATAATAAGACTAATTTACATAATAGTTATTATAAATTATATAATAATAAATAATAAAAACGTTATGTTTCTTTAACCATTCTTATTATTTTAATTGTTTTGAAATATGATAAATATAATTTCCTTATAATTTGATATTCTAGAAATTATTGCGAATTATTAATACTTGTGTTAATTTTATATTGGTTATTATTATTCACCATTTTATTATTATTAAAATTATTATGGTTATTTAATTATTCTTATTAATTTAATTATTATGGTTATTTAATTATTTAATTTAAAATTTAAATTAATAAGAATAATTAAATAACCATAAAATGAAATAACCATAATGCTTAAATTAAATAACCATAATAATTAAATTAAATAACCATAATAATTAAATAACCATAATTATTTAATTTAAAAGTTAAATTAATAAAATTTGTTATAATTAGTAATTTTCTTATTATTATTATTAATTTTATTATTCTAATTAATTTTATATTCCTTATAATTATTAATAATAATAATTATTATTTTTCGACTTGAGTATATATACTTATTATTATAAATCTTATAACAAAATTAATAATAATCAGGAATGTAATCATATTATTTTATATCATTAATAAATAAATAATATATTAATGATAAGAATAATAGTAAGTAGAGAATTAATAAATCATTAATAAGGAAATAATTTTATTATTATTATAGTTATTATTATTATTTTTAAATTTATTATTTAATTTTATTTCCATTATTATAATCACTTTAAAATATTAGAATCCTATTTTAAATCTCAGGTTACGAAGATGACTTTCATTTTGGGCTTCTTTTTTTCAATTGCATTAAATGCTTAAGATGCATATTTAAGCTACATATTATTGTTAATATTTATATAACAAAATACAACTACAAACCCTGGTTATCGACGTTAATTGGTAACAATGGTCTTCTGTGTTTAGTATATCATCAATACCAAAAACACCATGTGAATAAAGTGGAGATACTAGGCTCGCGAGGACAAGGGCCTGGCTTTTTTGTCAATCTTGCGAGGGCGACGGCTCGCCCTCGCGAGACTATGCTTAATATAATTTTTAATTATTTTTACTTATGTAATTATTTATCTATGAATTAATAATAATAATAATTATTATTATTATTGTTATTTAAATAATATATAATAATAATAATAATAAATAAATTTAATTGCAGAAATAAATACACTTAATAATTCAAGCGTGTACTTAATAATGTTATGAATAATAATAATATTGTTATTTAAATTAATAATAAAATAAAATAAAAATTATTATTATTATTATTATTATTATTATTATTATTATTATTATTATTATTATTATTATTATTATTATTATCCTAATAATAAGATTTAGATAATCGAGAAATTTTATAATTAATTTATTTAATAATCATCTCTTTTATGATAATAATAATAATAATAACAACAACAACAACAACAACAATAATAATAATAACAACAAAAAATAATAATAATAATAATAATAATAATAATAATAATAATAATAATAATAATAACATTATAATAATTATTATGATAATCATAAGATTTAGATAATAATAGAAATTAATATAATGAATTTATTTAATTATCATATCGAAAATAATAATAATAATAATAATAATAATAATAATAATAATAATAATAATAATAATAATAATAATAATCAGATTAATCAAGTTCATAATAATAAGAAGAAAATTACTAATTATAACAAATTTCATAATAATAATAATAATTAAAATTATGCATAATTTTTATCAAGATAACGAATATTATAATACTAATAATAATAATAATAATAATTGTAATAATAAATATAACCAAAAGATTAATAAAATTATTAAAACAATAAGTAATTTAATAATAATCTTTAAGATTATTATAATAATGGAAATCTAATTTATTAATATTTAATAATTATTAATAATTAATACTAAATAAATAAATAAACACCTAATATCAACAACAAATTTAATGATGTCTATGAATTATAATAAACATGTTTTAATAATAATCATTTACTGTAAACGTCCAGAAGTACATAAATAATAAAGGTTTAAACATGGCTTTTCTTTAGGCGACTTGGCTTTTTACTCCTGTCCTTCACTTGTCTCTATATACGCGTGGTTTGAAAATATTGTGCAAAAACAACGTAGTCTTACCTGCGTTTGGTTAGCGTCTGCGGCGTCAAAGCGGACGAGAGGCGAACGGGACGAGACAGAGACGAGGATAGGACAAGAATGAAAGCGAGGAAATGTTTGGTTGCGGTTGACAGAACACATTTTATTGTCCACATCCTAAGGACAGAAATGTGTTTGGTTGCCGTCTTCAGGACAGAAAACAGTGTTAATGACATAAATGCCCCTGTAGTGTAATAAGACTTGTAGATGTTAAAGAATGTAATTTTAGTATTATTTTGATTATTAATATTGTTAATAATATTATTATTCTGTTGTTATGATTATATTATTAATATTATTATGACAATATTAATTATAATTATAATTAATATTATAAATAGAATTATTATATCATTATTATGATATTAAATTTTATACTATTATTATTTTGTTAATATTATGAATATTATTTTGATTATTGCTATAATTATAATTATTATAATATCGTATTAATATTATTAATATTACTATAAAAATTATTATTATTATTACTATTATGACAAGTATTATTATTATGTTTATTATTATTATTATTACGTTTAATATAATAATTATTATTATATTTGAAATGATTCAGAGTCTTTATTATCAAAGCAAGTTGTAAGGATGCAATTAACACATTAACTATTCAAGAGCACAATATTGAAGAAAGTATGATATCTACATTTGGATAAGTATCTACTGGAATTTCCAATCGTAAAATCCTCTTCACAGTGTATGAACTAGGACTTGCAGGGCATTTTGCCAATCCATCGTCATTCCAGGAGGTCCACTTAATCTCTGTATGAAGGGTTTCAAAAAATAGTATAACTCAGTAGCATATCTACAAACACTCGATTTCTATATTATCAAAATAAGAAAAATGTTATGCATGACATCTTGTATCTTATAACGGTATATTCTTACCGGAAGCAGTTATTAGATATTAAAGATTATAGCTCACATTCCAAGTAAAAACACGAAGCCATGTAGAATTTATCGGTGGAAAGCGATTATACGTGTATGTTAATGTAAATATAAGAGATTACCATTGGTTCATCCTACATCTAGTGTCGCCACTCCAACCAGTACATAACATCAGAATTTACTCAGATTGTAACAGCATTTAAGGCCAAAAGAATCATAGTATACTTCAACTTTTGTCAAAGGAAGCTGGTATAAATATTACAATTGATAACTACGTATATCTCTACCAATATAAGAAAGTGAAAGATTTGCGTTTAGAACTAGGATCACCACCATCTGATGGGCTGGTCAGATGCAAATATGCAAGTGCTCGTGAGTTATCATATCAAAATACATAAAGGTAAGGGAATTTCAAGGATATGAAAACATGACCTAGAAGAAAATGATTACCTCTGGAGAAAGACCATTCCAGCCACCCAATCCAGTTCCAGCCACATTAGAAATAAGATTTGAAGAGGCCATAGGACTAGGGCTTCTATGTCGTAGTCTGTAAAAATCACCAAAACCTTGGTTGGACATCATTCCTGATACCCGAAAATTGTGCATCACATTAAAAATTCGACCATCAACTTGGGGAATAAAGCAGCAATCTGAAGTAGGCTAGACAATACATAACACCTAGCAAGGAAAAGGGTAAACATACAACTTAGACGAAAAGATAAAAACAAGAGGTCAGTCATAAGCGTAAACCACTCAAACCCATCAAATAGCAATGCTAGCACCAAATGCATAAAGGGGCCGCAACAGAGACAAAATTATGCGAAAGTAGATAAAATAAAGTTATATCCAAAAGTAAATTTTAAAAAGAGAGTAAAAAGCAAACCTTGATTTGGTAGTCGGCTACATATGGGAAGAACACCGCATAAAAGGTCCGAGCTTTTGATGTTCCGCTAGCAACTCGAGAGAGATATCGACTACAAAATTTAAAAATAAAAACAAAAATTAGGCAAAACAACGACTAAAGAACGAGTAAGAAAAAGAAGAAGAGAGTGTGAGGAAAACCTATCAACATCCGGGTTGGTTCTAATTTGGGGTGAAGCGGCTCTTGCAGGTGAGAAATTGGGATTATACAAAACGTGATCTTAAGTGTCAACTTCATTCCAATATTGAAACCCACAGCAAAGAAGTAAACAATCAGGAAAGAAGGGGAAGCGTAAACAGAGACTATACAAAATTAACTAGTTCCAACAAACCAGATAAGAGGACGACATTAATCTCAAATCCCATCTACGGAAACATTAACTCCATACACAAACCCCATCTACGGAAACCCATAACCCCCGACAAACAGCAAACACGATGGGATGAAAAGCTTCTTACCCACAAGAGAGGCTCATCGTCGAAGAGAAAGCAGTTCTGCAGACGACGGAGAAGGAAGAACAGGAGGTGCGACAGATGACAAAGACTTGGGAGAAGCCGAAGGAAGAAGGCGACGTGCGACCTGAGCGTGAATAGGTTTAAATCTAAAACAGGGTTATTTTAGAATTTTCTGCTTCTAGTCCGATGGACATGCGTCTCCGTCCCGCACTTTTGGAATGGACTGAATTTTCTGTCCGTGTCCACTGCAGACGGGACAGAAATTCTTGAAGACACCAACCAAATAATGTTTTGGACAGTACTTTTTTGTCTTTGTTCACTGTCCTCACCCTTGAGGATAGTAACCAAACACTGGGTTACTCTTGGACAGAGTAAGACAGAGGAAAACTAGACAGATGATTTGTTCTGGAATTAGAAATCCCAATTGAAAATAGGAATCCTTTGGAGATCTTAAAATCAGGTAGTATAATAATTGAGGTAGAATGGAGCACCAAACCTATCTAAAATCCAAATATTTTATTATTAATTTGGATCCCTTTTAAGTCTAGTGCCGCGTTCCCTCACCCTTATACAAATCCAAAAAGCTCACTGAAGAAAACCAGTAGACCCACCATTTCCGCCAAAATCTTCTTTTGGTCCATCATCTCAACTCTATGTGCTCTTATCTACACCAAAGTCTTCTTTTGGTCCATCATCTCAACTCTATGCGCTCTTACCGACTCTGTGGGTGGTGGACCATCCGTGACTGGTCTGGCAACCGGACATTCTGTCACCTATTTTGCAACTTGTACATTGTCTACATTGCACTGCCTGTTCTCTTATAGTCAACACCGCGTTGTTTATTTTAGATCCTTTTGTCGTATCCTAGATCTAGTACTTTCATCACCTTGACTATCTTGCGAAATCTTTGCTTTGAAGGTACCCAAGATAAGATATTAATGTCAGGTAACACCATTTCTGTGTTGAACTAGTTTATGTTTTATGTCACTTATAAAATTTGAGTTCAATAAAAAGTACTCAAGATAATGATTATTGGGTATTATAAAATGGATCTCAAATAGGTAAAAGACTCTTTTCCTCTCTCTTTCAATTATTAAAAGATATGTTTATTGGTGATGTTATATAAGTTGAAAAAAACTTATATAATGATAACATTCTGAATCATTGAAGAATTCGATAAAAAAAGAAAACGAGAGGAAATAAAAGATTTTTCACAATAAATACGAAATCATGGATACAGGTATGCAAAATCATTCGATCCGATAAATGATTTATAATTGGTATCAGAACCTTGTATTGCATGATCTGTTTTATACCGTTTCAGTATGATTATGTTTCTGATTGTTTTCGTATGAATTGAGTGTTTTTCTTCATATACAACATGGATATAACAGACAACGATTGCATGTTGTTATTTACGAATATGAAACTAGATTGTTTAAAAGTTTCATAATATAATATGCATTTTCGGTGATGATTTGTATTGTGTATAGATTCTGCATTTGCTCTACAATAAACGAAAATTGAAACGACAGTCTATTATTCAAATTTTTGTTATGGTTTAGAGTAAGAATCATACACGGTAGAGATAATACAATAATGGTTACATCGATCCTCCATGAATGCTCTTAGGCTTGGGAGTTTTCATTTTGAATAGAAACCATCCTCTATGTTTATGACATGAAGCACGACGTAGGAAGAGCAATCAAAGAATTGAAGAAATTAAAAAAAAATTGACAGAAGCATCGAAGAAGACGATGAAGCAGCGTATGGCTGGATGCTGCATCGTTTTGCAACGATTGGCGTGTGTAGACTCATTGCCAGACGTGGTATTGGCGCGTGTAGTGCATCGCCACCACGCCCTAACGTCTCAAGAGTTGCACGTGAAATTTGGATGCGCCAAAGATGACTCGAGCCCGAAATGAACTTTTGGGCTAATTTATGTTGATTTTTTGGACCCCAAAGGTAATATTGGGTTAATAAATATTTATAGCCTAATTATAATGGATTATTTAATTCATAATTGATTTATACATAATATAATTTTAAAAATTAGTGCCATATTATATATTTGTTTGGTACTTTGAATATTTTATATTATGTATTAGTTGGAATTAAATTTTCTTAGTATATATTGAATGTGATACATGACATTATGGATATTTAAAATAGTGTGTTTGTCACCAAAGTGACCAAACTAGTTAAATTAAATTTTGTCATATATGATAATTGTCCAATTAAATGTTTATTACATGGAAAGCTTGTTAGTCACCAAAGTGGCCTAGCTTGAAAAATTTTAATCATTTAATTGTGAGTTGTTTCAATTGTACAATATGATATGATGCTAAAATGACATAAAAGTTGAACTGAACAATTGAGATTATTAATTATAACGCTAGGAGGTCACCCAAAGGTGGACCATTGCTTATACTTAATGACATTAAAGGGAGTTTATCAACATATTTAGTTAATATGATTGTATTATGTTAACTAGAATATGCTTGATTGTCCATTATAGTATTATATATACATCATAATAGGTTATACGTGTATTTAAATTTCACCCAAATGAGAATTTAAATTCATAATTAATGTTTATTAGTTAGTTTGAATCCTTTTAGATTTACTCAAAGCATTATTGTGGACTATATGTTGTATGTATAGCATCTACTAGTTTGTTCGCCTTAGGAAATAGCTTAATCAAGTTTAATGGTCTGAACTATAGGGACTGGTCTAAACAAATCCAGTTCCAACTGGATGTAATGAATTTGGGCTTAGTCGTAGTTTCAGACGTAAGGCCCGCGGTCATAATTGAGGCTAGTTCTGAAGCTGACAAGTCTTATAATGTGGCTTGGAAACGGTCAAACAGGTTGAGCTTGAATTTGATGCGAATGACGATCACAAAAAATATGAAATCATCAATGCCTAAGACGGATAATGCAAAGGAATTCATGTTAAAGCTTAAAGAATACTCCCAATCAGATATAGCTGACAAATTCATAGTAGGAACTTTAATGAGTAAGCTAACGATCAAGAAGTTTGAATGGTCACGGTCCATTCATGATCATATAACCCATATGTCAAACCTTATAAAATAATAACATTTTGAACCATTGAAAAATTCGATAAAAGAAGACGAGAGAAAATAAAAAGTTTTCTACAATAAATACGAAATCATGGATATAGGTACGCAAAATCATTTAATCCAATAAATAATTTACATTCTATAGGCGAATCGAAGTTGAAAAATATAAAACTGCTCGTAAACCATAAGAGTAGGTAAGCTTACGTTGATATGGAATGGTAAGATTGAGTTGGGTGGAAATGGAAAGTGATGTGACTGGAGATGTACAAAATGAATGGGCCCCATGAAGACATTTCTGCCAGCCCTCTCCTTGGTAGGTAGTGGCATGTTGCCCATATCTATCACGGGATAGTCAAAAGTCTGTCTTGTCTTAATGGTAGACTTGAAGCTCAACGAACATAAATCAAAGAACATTCACAGGATCACACCGTTTACTCGTTTTAATATTGACCAAGGATTCGTGGGTCAACAAAAGATCCAATCATATTATTATTTTCCATTGTATAAGACCCTCCCAGTTCTATCTTTGTCTGTCATATTTGTTCCAACCAATTCCTACGGAAATGGGGTTCCAAAAGGTTTCTTTTCACGTGCTTGTTCTCTGTTCGGTCATGGTCTTTGTTCTATCAGAAGAAGCAGCCATAGAAACTGAAGTTGAGGTGCTAAGGGCCTTCAAGAATGCCACCACTCGTGATCCATTAGGAGCACTCACTGACTGGACGCATGCAACTCATCATTGCAACTGGTCGGGCATTGCTTGCGATTCCTCTCAGCGTGTCATTTCCCTCATCCTTTTTGAAGCGCAAATTCAGGGTGTCATATCTCCATTTCTTGGAAACCTTTCAAACCTCCAGGTTCTTGACTTTACCTCCAATTTATTCACAGGACACATACCAGCTCAGCTGGGACTCTGCTCCCAGTTGACTGTATTGAATCTTTATAACAATTCTTTAACTGGTCCAATCCCAGTAGAACTAGGATATCTTCCGAACCTGCAGGCTTTAGGCGTAGGTCATAATTTCTTGGATGGAAGCATTCCAGAAAGCATTTTTAACCAGACCACCTTAGTAGAGTTAAGTCTGATTTTTAACAATCTAACTGGCAAAATACCAGAAAACTTGGGCAACTTGGTCAATCTTGAAACTCTTTTGGCATATGGAAATAAGTTACTTGGTCCAATACCTGCTTCAGTTGGAAAGTTGCAAGCTTTGCAAACTTTAGACCTGAGCCAAAACTCTTTGTCTGGTGTAATTCCTAGAGAAATTGGGAACTTGCTGAACTTGCAGTACCTTCTCTTGCTCGAAAATTCTCTCACTGGAGAAATCCCTCCTGAACTAGGCCTTTGCAAGAAGCTCGTCAATCTTGAACTGCACATAAATCAGCTTAGTGGAGCCATTCCCTCCGAGCTTGGAAATTTGACCAACTTAGAAACATTGAGATTGTACAAGAACAACCTGAATTCCACTATCCCTCTCTCCTTATTCAACTTGAAGTCCTTGACCCACTTAGGACTTTCTGAGAATCAGTTAGTTGGATCGATTCCTCAAAGTCTAGAATCTTTGCGGTCGTTAAGGGTTTTGACACTGCACTCAAACCAGTTAACTGGGGAGATACCTTCAGGGATAACAAACCTGACAAGTTTAGAATACTTCTCCGCGGGCTTCAACTTCATCACCAGGAAGCTTCCATCAAAGATTGGAATGCTTTCGAATTTGAAAAACCTTAGCCTAAATAACAACATTCTTGAGGGATTCATTCCTTCCAGCATCACAAATTGCACCCAACTTCTGGCAATTGATTTAACCTATAATAGAATTTCAGGAAAAATCCCTCGAGGTATGGGACAATTGCATAACCTGACATTTCTTTCTCTGGGAGCCAATCAAATGGCAGGGGAAATACCTGATGACCTTTATGATTGTTCCCAACTTCGTTCCTTAGGTTTGGGACAAAACAATTTCAGTGGATTAGTGAAACCAAGCATTGGCAAACTCTATAATCTCCGCACATTGATCCTGGGCTTCAATTCGTTAGCAGGGCGCATCCCACCAGAGATTGGCAACTTGACCCTACTGATTAAGATGTCACTCTCTGGAAACAGTTTTTCGGGCCAAATCCCTCCGGAGTTGTCCAGGCTGTCACACCTACAAGGGCTTGCCCTGCATGAAAATATTCTAGAAGGAGCAATACCAGAGAGCATTTTTGAATTGGAACAACTAACTCTTCTCAATCTAGCAATTAACAGGCTCACAGGTCCAATTCCAGACACAGTCTCAAAACTTGATATGCTTTCATACCTGGATCTCCATGGCAACATGCTCAACGGGCCCATTCCAGTGAGTGTTGGTCATCTCAATCGACTCATGACTCTTGATCTCTCTCACAACCATCTGAAAGGATCAATTCCTAGATCTGTAATGGCAAGTATGAAAACGATGCAGATATACCTTAACTTGTCATATAATTTCTTGGATGGGAGCATCCCAGATGAGCTTGGAATGCTGCAAGGAATACAAGCCATTGATCTCTCAAACAACAATCTGTCAGGTGTCATTCCGAAATCACTTGAAGGTTGCAGAAATCTCTTCTCTCTTGATCTGTCACGGAACCAAATATCAGGTTCAATTCCAGGTAAAGCGTATTCACAGATGCAGATGCTTACCAGTTTGAACCTATCAGGGAACAATTTAAACGGTCAAATTCCTAAAGAGTTGGCACAACTTAAGCATCTAAACACCCTAGATCTTTCTCAGAATCATCTGACAGGCCAAATTCCTGAGCACTTTGCCAACCTTTCTAACTTGAAACACCTTAACCTCTCTTCCAATCAACTTGAGGGTCCTGTTCCTCGGACAGGTGTCTTTAGAAGCATTAATGCATCAAGTTTGGCTGGAAACCTTGCTCTCTGTGGAACCAAAGATCTTGGTTTTTGCTACAAGAGGAGTTCTAAAGCCTTCTCTAAGAAAACAACATGGATTCTCCTTGCCCTTGGATTAGGTTTTGCGCTTCTGGTTATGGTATTCATCGTTTTAGTGCTCCTTCAACGTGCTAGAAAATCTACAGTAGAAATGGAAAATGGTATGGTGCCAGAATTTACTGCTGCATTGGAACTCAAAAGGTTTGATCAGAAAGAATTAGAAGATGCTACCAGTTTGTTCTCCAATGAGAATATAATTGGCGCCAGCAGGTTGAGTACGGTCTACAAAGGTCAACTGGAAGATGGACAGATTGTAGCTGTAAAGAAGTTGAATCTGCAGCAGTTCTCAGCAGAATCTGATAAGTGCTTCTACAGGGAAGTTAAGACATTGAGCAAATTGAGGCACAGGAATCTCGCAAAGATAATTGGCTATGCCTGGGATTGTTCTAAGCTAAAAGCTTTAGTTCTGGAATACATGAAGAATGGGAGCTTAGAGACCATCATACATGAACCTTGGGTTGATCGGTCAAGGTGGACACTATCTGAGAGGATAAATGTGTGTATATCAGTCGCAGATGCATTGGACTACTTGCATTGTGGCTATCATTTCCCCATTGTTCATTGTGACTTGAAGCCTTCCAACATTCTGTTAGATGATAAATGGATAGCTCATGTCAGCGACTTTGGAACTGCTCGAATACTGGGTGTTCATTTCCAGGATGGAAGCAATCTTTCCTCAACATCAGCTTTTGAAGGAACCATTGGCTACTTAGCACCAGGTAAGCAATTCATTTCCTTTATTTTCAAGCCAAGTCCACTTTTCCTTGGCAAAGTTGGCACTGCCGCTGATAAACCTATGTTATTTGTCAGTTATCATCAACATGAATTTACAAGCTCCAGAGTATAACAAGATTTTATAGAGAACTGCTTAATATAAATTCCAGGTCCTACCATGATGTTTTTGCATTCGCTGTTTCTAGGGGATGACAATAACCTGCCCGAAAATGTGTACAATAAGAAATAAGCACCTGTTTTATCTCCTATTTTGTCATCTGCTTTCTCTTGACAGTTCGATGCTCCAAGCTTCATTTCGATTTGTTTTTCCAAATTTATTTTGCGCTAAATCGCAACATCCTCTGGTTCTTACAGAATTTGCATATATGAGCAAAGTCACAACAAAAGTAGATGTCTTCAGCTATGGGATCATAGTAATGGAGTTCTTAACGAAAATAAGGCCAACTGGGGTCACAGAAGAAGATGGGATACCGATCAGTCTCCCTCTACTCGTCAACAAAGCCATTGACAATGGCGCCAACGGACTTCTTCAAATCTTGGATCCATTGATGACCGTGAATTATTCCAAGCAGGAAGAAACACTGAGAGAGCTATTGAAACTAGCGTTGCTCTGTACCAACACAAACCCTGAAGATCGACCACACATGAATGAGGTGTTGTCTTGGCTTAGAAAACTGAAAGTCTGAAGATAAGAAGGGGAGATGTCTTCATACTGTTCATCTCAGACTTGAAAGCGAACAGAACCGGGAAGGAAACGGCAGATTCAGAACACTCATTGGATGTACGCACGATTGGAAAATGTGCTCTTTTATCCTAAATTTTGGTCAAATTTATTTTAGGTACATTTGATAGAAAGCATCATTTGATCTTAAGAAATCTTTACTGGCAATGAAAACCAAAGGGTTTTGATTCGTTGGGTAGCACTGATATATAATATGCCAATTCTGTCTTAAAACTCTTGGCTTATACTAGAATAAGGAAGGAATAGAATGATACCCATACGATGATATACAATATGATTGAAGAACAATAAAATGAAATGAATATTATTAAGATCGGTTTATATTAAAGAATTTTAATAATGACGTATAATATTTAGTTTAAAACATAAATTTAGAATAATAAAAGAATAATTATTAAAAGACTAAAATATTTATTATAATCTTTAATATCCATTATATTATTATTATTATTATCATTATTATCATCATAAATAAATCGGTATCGTAATCATCATTTTGTATCTTATTATTATTATTGTTGTTGTTATTATTAATTTTCTTCTTCTTATTATTAACCTTATTTTTAATTTATTATTATTATTATTATTATTAATTTTCTTATTATTATTACTATTATTATTATTATTATTATTATTAACTTTATTATTATTAAATTTCTTCTTATGAATCTTCTTCTTCTTCTTATTCATATTCTTCTTATTATTAATTTTATAATAATAAATTATTATTATTATTATTATTGTTTTTATTATTATTATTATTCACCACTACTATTTGTTGTTGTCAATATCACCGAATTTACAAAATATCTGTCTTTTTTGGTTGATCCTCTAGTAATTATTATTATGTAATAGAAACAAATCAAGATCACTTTTATATTTAAACAAGAAAACAAAAGTTAAAAGGATAAGATGACCTTTGTGCTTAACCTAACTGATTTTCTTGCCACCAAATCACTAATGCATTGCCTAATCAGACATAATAAATGAACAACCAAAGCCACCATGACTATTACTATCGTGTATGATTAGCAGCACAAAACCAACAGATATCAGATCAACATCAAAAGCATTCAAAGTTACGATCAACTATCATGACAGGTATCATTATAGTAGTGGAAGAACAAAAACAGAAATGAGAAGAGCATCAAAAACATTTGTAGAGTTGGAAAAGGGCATCTACACAACCTTTAACAATACCAGCAAGTGCTTGGGCACGATTGGGTGCTGTTATTTACGTATTGGTTTCTCTGACAATGGAGGAACAAGGTCCTCTTTGAGGTGAATTTTAATTGGCCTTCCTCACCTCATTCCATTGTTTTGTCTTATGCAGGTTTTCTCCGCAATGCAATCCGGTGGCAACGTCGCGCGATTCTTACTGGACCCCCACCTCAGCAAGAGAGGCACGTAGGATGACGCAAACCCCCAACGAGTTGGATTAAGCTCAACACAGATGGAACATCAAA
The DNA here is from genome assembly GCA_029891385.1 of Erythroxylum novogranatense. Taxonomy (NCBI): domain Eukaryota; kingdom Viridiplantae; phylum Streptophyta; class Magnoliopsida; order Malpighiales; family Erythroxylaceae; genus Erythroxylum; species Erythroxylum novogranatense. Next base: position 58,282,183 of record CM057229.1, read on the forward strand.
ACGGTCCTCGTCTACCGTCACAGCTAGGAGCCTTCTATATGATAGTACAGGACACTGGCTGGGTGGCTTCTTGCAACACATTAGATGGTGCTTGCCTCTGGTCGCGAAACTCTGGGGAGTTTATGCTGAGCTGACATTGTCTTGAAATCTGGGTCACCACCGAGTTGAACTAGAAGTTAATTCTAAAGCGGTGTCCGATCTCCTCTCCTCTTCCAACCTGCGATACAGGACGCTTGACACTCTTGTTCGGAGCATACATAAGCTGTTCTCTCGGAACTAGATTGTTGTTCATCGACATATTTATCAAGAGAGCAACAGATGCACCGACTGATTAGCTAACTATGCTAGTCATTTTGCTATCGGTTTTACGTATTTTCCTCATTCACCGATTGGCTGTCACCTTATTCTGCTAGAGGATTTATCGGGAATCTATTTCCTTAAACTAATTGTGTAACTATACTGTTCGGCTTCCTTTTATTTTAAAAAAAAAAGCGAGGGCATGATGGAGTTATGTACGGTTTATACAGCCTGATCGCGCTAAGTGGAATTATATAAAAAAGAGAAACCCAAGATCAGAACCAATAACATAAGACTTCATACATACATACATACATACATACATACATACATATATATATATATATATATATATATATATATATATATACAGCCAATCAATCTCATGGACACCGAGTTGGGCAGGTGTTAAAAGCAGTGACCACGTGAGGACAATCTTCAACATTGCGAGTTGAGAAGCTGAGGCACTGCTTCAACAACTCCTGGGTATCTGAAATGGGAAATGAGGAGATAATTCTGAGGAATGTCTCTTCCAGTTCCAGGTAGAGTGGTTTATTACTGGGCAGAGCAAAAGATACATTGTTTTTGCAAACAATCAGAACTGGAAGCCAGTCTTTTACAAGCTTCTTCCTTACCTATAAATTAAGCAACCAACCCAAAACATGCTAAATCAACCGGTCATTAACAATTTTCAGAATCAAAAACCCTAATTAGCAACACCAAATTCTATCATTGCTGATCAAAACAAAAATCTTCAATGAATCATTTGACCCAGTACATTAATTAACATTGATTCCTAATACTATAATAAGGCAACCCAAATCCAATGCTCTAAAGCCAATTGTTAGCACCCAAAAGGTAGAAATCAATAAAATCAAACTTGCCTAGAAGCCAAAATAGTTCCACCAGCAACCGCATTCACAAGTTTACAAGTACAGCGGAGAACAATGGCAGGCAGGCTGGGGACGATATTCATCCACGCATCGTCCCGAAAGGCTCACTGCAGATCGGCAGTAGACGCCCCCCTGCTCGCTCCACTCCTTCACAGTGCAATCCGGAACTCACAGCTCAATCATCCTCTCAATCAACCACACCAAATGCGTTCCATTCATCATCGCCCTGTGCAGATTCACCCTCTGAATCGCCTCTGTTTCGTTATGATCCCCTTGAAAATCCAGACTCGGTACTCCTCCAGCGACTGCTTCACCACTTTCAAGCTTGCCCCAAATGCCCTCTCCAACACTCTCCAACACTTTCAAGCTTGCCCCAAATGCCCTCTCCAACACTCTCCAACACTTTCAAGCTTGTCCTCAATTCGTGACCTTTATTTTGGATGCGCGCGGAATAGCTAAATACACGAGGTAATGACTTTAGATATTCTGCAAATTCAAGAATCACTAAACCTTAGGAATAGCTAAAGACATGGGGTAATGACTTTAGATATTCTGCAAATTCAAGAATAACTAAACCTTAAGATTATCGTATAATTTTTTAAACCAAAGTACCAATCTATTACCAAGAGTAGATGCAGAATGAAATACCCATTCCTCTCAACCAAACATCCCATAAGGACAGCTTCTGCAATGATGCTTATTTTCACTTAAATATGAAATTAACAAATTAGCAGAAATGTAGCCCAGACCCAGCTAAATTCAGAAGGTTAAGTTTTTGATTGCTGCAACTATAGCAAAGAATTTCCAGGTCGACAAAGTAAAACCAGCTTATTTCATCTGCTCTGTTCACAACTAGCAATCTTTTTCTACTTGCCCATGAATATGAATTTTACGCTGCTTTGTACCCGAAATAAATCGGATGCTCTATTTCGGTCATTAAATTAGTTTCAATGGATGAGGGAAAAAGAGAAGAAGGAAAGAAGAAGATGGAACTATGTCCACTTAATCAGCTAAAATTAAAAACAACCTGACGCGATATCTTAAACATCTTTTCACCTCACATTGATAATCCATAATGACATGTCAGAATGCTCAAAGAAATTGAAATCACACAAAAGACCAAACCTTCACGCTTCCACATTTTCTGGGTGGATCAAACTTCAGAAACTCCTCGATTATTGAAGGAAACTCCAAGCCACCAAAATCACCATCAGCGCCCTCCACTGCACTCCTACCCAAAAGCAAATAGACCAATTTCAAATCCTCACTCCTCTCTTCTCCTTCATCACCTCCGCTTTCTAAAAAGTACTTGATCCAAGCCTCCAATCTTCCCACTTCCTTCTTACATTTATGCCCCTTAACCCCTAAAACCTTTTCATGAAACCCAACATCGCAATCGCATCCACAAACCCCGCCGCTACCAACAACACTTTCTTTCCTTCTTTTTCCTTGTTCTTGTTCTTTTCCAATAACATCCGACAAACCCAGAAGCTGCGTTAAGAGTTCAATCTCTTTAACGTCACCCCTAATCGCTTCATGGACACTTCCGGTTTGAAGTTGGGAAGATTGTCGAGGTGAGTTATCCTGGATTGGTGATAATTGCAGAGAGCATGACATGAATGGTCGCGGAGGTTCACTGCTTTCTTGAAAAACTGCCGAGCTTCTTCCGTGGTTGTTGGTACTGGGCTCTTGATCTGAGTAGAGATAGATAGGTAAGCTGAGAGATTCGACGAGAGAGTGATTAGGGTCTGTTAATGGTAGTTGATTTTGGTGTTGTTCTTGTGGCGGCGGCAATGGGGATGCTTTCCCGGGTTGCTGTGCTGTGTTTTCAAGCTTCAATCTTTTCTCGACCTGCGTAAACTTTTTTATTTTTTAGGATTTTCAAACATAATAAAAGAAGCGCACGGTTTGAATGTAGATTATGAATATGAATACAACTATCACCTGCTTGAGGGATACGAAGAAACTGGAGTGGAGGGATGATGGTCCCATGCTTACACTTCACGATACCTAACTTACTTTCTACGGATACAGCTTGTGTGGTTATATAATGCAACTCCAACGTCAACATTCTCCGATCGATATAACTCGTGCGGACTCCGCATGCGTAACTTATACCTTGACATTGATTATTACGATGTTCAGATGAATACTCCAAAACTCATGGGGTTGACGTCGGTGGCGCATACCTCATCGCTTAGCCTTTGTTTGAATGGAGGAAACTAAGAGAAAGATAAAGATAAAGAAAAAAAAATTATATTTTTTTTCCTTTTCATTATTTGGATAAGAATAAGAAATAGAATTGAGAGGAATGGAAGAGAAATTTGGGCCATTTTTATTCTTATCTTACAATTTTTGCAAGATTTCTTTTCCCTTTTTTTTTCTCGTATAATTAAGCATCTAAACAAAGGCTTAATCAAGAGGTTTTAAGTTTGATCTTTGCTCTTGAAAATGCAGCGAACTTCTGGACCAACTGTAGCTCCCGTATGGAATGTATCAGGCAGTGAAGTATCAGGCAGTGAAGGGAGATTAGTTACCGACTTCGACCTAATAGATATCTCTTAAGAGACCAAAAAAAAAAAAAGAAGAAATGAATGCTCAGAAAATTTTACATGGCAAACTTAGAATACATGGATCAATTTACTTGTACCTTTTTAAAAAAATTCAGCTTCCATTGTCGAAACTGATTTAGATAACTTTTTATTGACAAGTACACCGGAATTGCTCCAAAGCGTTTGGAAGCGAAGACTTCAACATGTATACCGAGAAGAAAATCAGTGCACGGACCAATTGGCAGCAGTTGTAGCTAGGACCAATCTAGGATTCCAGTTCCTTTAGGAGCCCTCTCTGTTAGTCTAGGAACTCATCAGACGGGATAAGCAAGAAATTGAGTAATGCAGAGTTTTGTGAGAGTTAAATTAACTGTGTTTGGTTTTTCTTTTGTATTAAAAAAAAGATAAAAACTCAAAATAACATGCCTTTAAAAATTTTATACAGTCAAAATCATTAGCATGGCAATATTTAAATTCACATGCACTAAAACAGACCAATCATAATATACCTTTCAAATTCGTTAAAAGTGTATGATCTTGCCCCATTTAGCACTATATTCTTTATAACTTTCATTTTCTTAAATTTGCTTTGAAAGTTGGGATAGATATGTCTAACTCAATTTCTTTTTACGACACTAGTCATATTAACATTGGAGACATGTTCTAAACCTTGTTAAAAAGATACCGTGTGAGTTTTATTAATGCATTTCGTAAATTTTATAAATGAATGTAAAAAAATCTTCGTATGGTACTATAAAGTTAAAATTTACCTTTTGTCATTCAGACTATTTTCACCAGACTTGATTCTCAATTCTAACAACAACCCAATATATTGATTTGTTATAAACGTCAACATTTATTACAGGCCTATAAGTGTCCCATAATATGTACATGGATGCTTGATTATAAAAGAACTACCTAGATTGAAATTTAGTGTGGCTAATCTATAGCTCCTCAATCTCTCGAATTGGTTACCCTTTTCACTTGTCAATAGCTCTAATCCAAAGTTATTAACTTTTATGTTTTTTTGGTCTATAATCTCAACGTTAAAGTCCCTTAAAAGCATACCTTTAAGCACAATAATATCCACTGTAGGGTTATCTTAAAAATTATGGTGATAGTACTTTGTAATTCAAAGTGCCTTAATTTTCTGTTTATGATATTTTTGACCGTACTCATGGATGGACAGATGTGGCTTGATTTGAAATGCAGCACCATATTATGTTAAAGAAGTATGTATTCTCCACCCATAACCCTTTTTACAAACAACAGTTGCTCTAGAATTTTCACTCTTCACATGCAAATAATCCCTTCTCAACTTTATATTAAACTTGTCTAAATGCATTAATTGAATTAAATAATATACCAACCTTTAAATCGATTAACCTTATCATACCAGTATATGCTTTAAATTTGAGGAATTTAGGACTTCTTCTCCCTTCGTATAAACAATCATCCTAGTAATATTTTTTAGACCACAAATGCATGGTATAGTTATAGCTAATACTAGTGAATATAGGTCAATCCCACTAGAACTAGTTGTTATAGCTAGTACTAGTGAGAAGCGGTAAATCCCACTAGAACTAGTTATTAATTACTAATTATTCATAAACTTAATTATCTAAAATATCACATACGATTTGAGGAAAAGGAGAATAGATAAACAATTCAGATATTTGAGGAAAAGGAGAATAGATAAACAATTTAGAATACCAAAACAAACCAATAATTAAGAAGAAAGAAACCTATGAGTAAACTAGATTTATGTAAGAAATCCCTAAGACTTCACTATGTTTCAACTTTACCTTAATTTAACGAACAATTTTAGCTTCTTACAATGGTAAGAATTCTTATGCTATAATTATGCTCTCTATATAACTCATATCCTTAGATCTAATTAATTGAAATCTCTTTTCTAATCAAGACAACCTAAGAATTCATTAATTCAAATTGTGAATTCTCGTGATAGATTTTATCCTAACCTAGAGAATTACTAGGTTATCTTGTGGGTAACTCACTTAACCCTCATTATCAATGTTATGATCTAACCATACACATCATCCCTTGATCTCAATGTATGAATCAAATAATTGAACCTTCAATTTTATTCCTTCTATTTAATCAATTATAAGAACAAGAATAAAACTTAAGAAAACTAGATATTTCATTAAATCAAAAGATCAATTTAAAACATTTCATCCTAGGGTTCATCCCACCTAAATCTATATCTCAATTATTTTATGAATAAATAAATAATAATATAAAACAAGAAAGAACATAAGAAAAAGAAGTCATCATAAGGAGTATTGAATCCTGAATTCTTGATGAATCTTATTGAATTATTTTTTTCATTACCCTTTCCCTATTGCAATTGGTTTTTTTTGGACCCCAAACTTTTCTAAGAAGTTAGAACTATTATATGTGAAACGTTGGAAGTTATAAGCTAGAAAAATGTAGCTTAAACATGTTCACTGAGTATGCTTCGATATTTTAGCCATGACTTTTTCTCTAGTTATCCAAATAAAATGATTCTTGATTTGGATTAAACTAGAAAAATAGGGCTACATCTTATCTGATGAAATCGAGTTATAATTTAGTCTTGAAGAATTTCAATTTTTGTATGGAAGTTGAGCACAAAATATTGTTTCAGTATAAGAACATTTTGGAAATATTTGAGGTATAACTTTCAAATTTTCAAACCAAATTGAATGATTTTGGTGTCATTGGGAAAATTAAGACAATGAGGAACATTTTTCGAAGGAAATATTATCAAGTTCTTTCAATTTTTCCATGATAACTAGTCAAGGAGTTAGAAGTATAAGATGTTAGTTATAAAGATAAAAGAACGATACATATGGAAAGACTAGTTAATTATAAGGTTTTGATTAATTATTTTTGGAGCTAGTAGTATGTAAATGATTGTAGGATTTTATCATATGGTTCAACTAAAATGAAATAGTCTTGTAAGAGTATATATGTATGAGGGCATTTTGGGAAGAACACTTAAGTATTAAGGTTATAAGGCGTTGAAGGAAGGGCAAATTGGACAATTTAGACTCATTAATGGCATAAGTGTAATAAGAAGGTTGGTTTGGCTTTTAAAGAAGAGGAAAGCACGAAATTGAGAGAAGAGAAGAGAGAGAGAGTCGTAGAGAAGAGAGAAAGGAGAGAAGAAAAAGAAGAAGAAAGAACTAGGGTTTCATCTTTGTTTGGCTTTCAAGAGAAAATTTGAGGTTGCTTAAGAAGGGAAAAAGGAAGAAGAAGATAAGAGCTTTTATTAGAGCCAACAAACTCTTCATTTGGTGAAGATTCAAGGTAAGAGTATGTTTGATTTGTTGAATTTTTAGAAAGATTTTGGTTTATGAAGCTTAAGGAATGTATGGGTTTAAGCTTTCTAAGATCAATTTTAGCGGATATGTCTTATGGGTTTCTCAATTGGAATCAATATTGATTTGGGAATTTTTGTCAATGTTAAAGGAAATCAAGGAAGGAAAGAGGAGCAAGGGGAGAGGTCTCTTTGAACAAGTATTAAGCAAGGAAATTCAAGGTGACTTTTATGTTTATAATTGAATAATGAGCTATTAAAGTTTTTTTCAAATCAAAAGAATGAAATGATTTCAATTACTTCATCAATGTGCATATATTGCTTTTAAATGATTTAAAGAATTTGCTTATATTTGTGTATATGCTTACTTGATTGGATTCGAATTGTTATGAATGTGGAAAAATGCATTGTGATATATGATCATGTTATGCCATTAAATTGTGTTATGGCACTTTGATTTGAATAGAAAGAAGAAAAAGCATGAGAATATGAAATTGTGAATAATTGATTTTGAGCATGATTATGTGCTTTTGTTTGGGTGAGAGAGGAACCGTTTTGTAGTCACGTGCACGTCGACAAAAAGCCTTCTCCCGGCTGCCCACTTGTGGCACACGAGATCTGAAAAATAGACTCATTTCGTTCACGGTATAAACTTCGGTTTCTCTATTTTGTTCCACAGAACCCTTGAGCCATTTGTTGTGAATTGCATCTATGGATTGTTAAGTTGATGCATACATGATTTGTATGATTGTGAATTGGTTGAGAATTATGTTTTTCTTAAATTCAATAAGAATTTTCTATGACAAATGAATAATTTCAATGATTTTGCTTGTTTCTCGGTTATAAGCATGTTACCTACGAGCTTTCAAGCTCACCCCTCCTTTCCTTCCCATCTCTAGGTGATTAGGCAAGACATCGAGTGAAAGAGAGACAAGGCCTCACTCTGAATTTGCATATTTTGTATTTGAAGTCATTTGATGTAACACAAGGCTCTAGTCGCATTTCGAGAACTATTGGCTTATGTATCTTTTGTGTCTTTGGATTTTGACATTGATGATGTAATATGGCTTGGAATGCTATTAAAGTTTTGTAAAATTCTTATTTTGTGTTAATGAATTATGAATGATGTATGGATGATGATGATGAATGTTGAGCATGAATGGTTGGTATATATGTGTATATATATATACACATTAGTGAGATGTTATGGAAAAGACACATAGGAATTATGAATGATGATATGTAGCTAAAAGTGATAAGTCAAATGAGCTAAGATGTAAGAATGGATGAAGAAAATTTGGAATTTAATTGGTTGTAAGATGAGGTGGAGTTGAAATATGAATTAATTATGGATGAGGTTAAATTGTAATTAGGTGCACTTGAGGAAGTACCAAATTGAGATGATGAATCTGGATCATGAGCTATTGTTATAGATATATATAAGTGGGATATTGTGGAAAGGAAAGATAAGATCTTTATGGATTATGAGAGTTGGATGAATTCCAATTAGTAGTTGAGTTGTTATGAGTGATGTGTAATAGAGGAAATGCAGTTGGGACAAACTTCAAGTATTTCATAAGGGATAATTTTATGTTCTAAATTTAAAGGAAAATTTTGAATATTCTAGATAGAACTAGATAGAGTTGTCTTCAGGAACTCGTAGCTTATCATCCTAGCTTTCCGACACTTTAAAGTATGTAAATTTTGGGTATCGGAGTTAAGAGATATGAGCATTATAAGTGATGATACTGCATGTGAAATATGAACATGATAGCTATGGTAAATGATGAGAACGTGGGGTTTTGATGAATCAAATGGGTCAAGAATTGAATGTTTTATATGCTCAATTTGGTGTTTGAATTGATATGAAGTGATTTTATGCTTGAAGAGTTGAATTTAGGATGATTATGAGAGAATACGAGGTTATATTGGATGTAGGAAGCATTAGAGAGACTTTGGAGGGGTTTTTGGGAAACTCTATGTCCGTTAGACGGACTTTAGGTCCGTTAAACGGACCTTCTCGGGTGGAAAAACAATCCTAAGCTAGTATATGTCCATTAAATGGACATGGATGTCCGTTAAACGGACCTTCACGACCAAATTGGGTTTCTTTCCCTACAATGTCCGTTAAACGAACATGAAATGGACATTCACGGGACAACTACAGTAAATTGTGATTTTTAATCCTTTTAAAGACAAAATCTCACCTTGTAGTCTTCATATAAGATGTAGATATTGAAGTCTACTTTCAAATGGTCTAAGAACGAACTTAATAAGACATCTGTAGGAAAAGTTATGATAATTGCACCAAGACAGGTACAAAAGGATTTTAGACACAAACATGTCGGATTCTTTTGGTCATAACTTCCTCGTCTAACCTCCGAATGAAGTGATTCTTGAAGTGATAGATTCCTAAGACATGTATCTATCTCTACATTAAAATTGGTGGTTTTTTGTGTTGATTTGAAAAAGTTTGATTGAAAGAAAATGAGAGGTCGATTGGGAGAGCATGTTTGGTTTCACGTTTTCGCAAGGGTTGGGTTCCAGAAACGGTGCCCAACACTTTTACGAACTCTTTTTCCTTTTAAAATCTTCTTTGATAAAAAAACTCCTTTCTTTCCTATTATCTCTTCTTTTAATAATTCAAAACCCAGTTTTTAATGCCTAACATGGCACTAGCACCCCTCCATATACATTTTGAGTTATTTTTCACCATATTTTATAACTTTTGGAGTAAATAAGCACTACAAATATGGGAAAACATGGGAAAAAACATAGAGACATGTATGGAACATGTTATTGAAAATAACGAACCTGGGGGTATGTTGAGTGACAAAGGATAAAAAAATGACTCTTTTTGGAACACAAACTGAACATAATTGCATATAAGTGTTGTCTTCTCTAAATTTTCTCCTATTCTTGAAGAGGCCTAAACAAAATATGGAATAAGAGATATCTCATTTTGAGTATTAAATCCTCTAAAGATATCGTACTTAGCATATATCAAACTTCCCCTAACTTAAGAATTTGTTTTTTCTTAAGAACATCAATTTCATCATTCCAACTCAAATAAAAAATAATTTTAAACATAATCAAATAGATCAAGCACATTAATCAAGATTCTCCACCACTCTTCCATTCATAACGTTCATTGTAACACTAGGAAATTAACTGCTTGTATAAGTTCATAAGTTAATTCAATTCATTTATATCTTTAAAACTTCAATCGAAATCTTAAAATGAGACTCCATGTACAAAATGAACAAATATAAGATAAAAATGTTTTAAGTATTGAACATCATCATCATCACCCAGTCCGAAATCTAGCAATGAAGCGGGGTATGGGGAGGTCAGTACACAACTTTACCCCTATATAGTAGAGAGGTTATTTCCGGTGGACCCACATGTAAATGAGACAATATACGAATGATGCAGGTTACAGAAATAACACGTTAAAACATAAAATAAATGAAAATGCAAATAATGGGGAATACCTGAAGGAGGCTAGATCTGCGAGAACCAAATAGGTTACAAAGTCCGACCGAGGTGACCCCCTACTGTCCCCCCGCACCTATCGTGCAATCTGTGCATCGTGACATAACATCTCCTAATAACTATTGTACTAATTCTGGGTAATTGGAATGGTTAATCCTTTTCCCTTATTCGATCATGCCAAATTTTTTCTATTTCTAGCTACTACCTCATTAAGGGCCAACTCTGACATATCCTCCTTGATCACTTACCACCAGTTCTTGTAAGGCCTCCCTCTCCTCCGCTTATATTCACTAAGTGTTATTCCCTCACAGCTTCATACCAAAGCGTCAGAAGGCCTCCTACGCACTTGCCCATACCACTTAAGCCTAGCCTATCTCAACTTGTCGGCAAAGCTGGCTACTTGTAGTCTATCTCTCACCACCTGGTTCTGGACCTTATCTCTCCTTGTAATGTCACATATCCACTAAAGCATACGCATTTCTGCTACCAACAACTGTCTTATATGCCTACAATTGGCAGCCAACACTCTGCTCCATACAATATGGTTGGGTGAATCACCATTTTATAAAACTTCCCCTTGAGTTTTAAAGAAATCTTCCTATCACATAAAACCTTTGATGCACTCCTCCATTTGGCCCAGCCTGATCTAATACAATGTATTATATCGGCATCGATTTTACCATCACTCTGAATGACAGACCCAAGATACATAAAACTCATCCTTTGTGGTATGACGTCGGTATCAATGACTACCTCCACCTCATGCGCCATTTGGTTCCTTGAAAAGTTGCATTCTAAATACTCCGTTTTAGATATGTTCATTTTAAAACCTTTCGACTTTAACACATCTCTCCAGCATTCTAACTTGGCATTGACCCCCTCCTTGATCTCATCCACTAGGACAATATCATTCGCAAATATCATACACTAAGGTACCTCTCCTTGAATATGTTTGGTAATTTCATCTAACACTAATGTGAACAACAAAGGACTTAACGCAAATCTTTGGTGGAGACCAACACTGATAGAAAATGCTTCTGTATCCCCTCCTATCATCCTTACACTAGTCAATGCTCCTTCATACATATCCCTAATTACTCCAAGTCTTGAACATATTTAAACCAATTTCTAGCAAAATATAAAATTAAAAAATGAGAGCATTGTAAGCTTGTTTGTAAAGTTACCTGGGCTTTTCATGCAAGAGTAAAAACCTTATTATGAATGCTTTTGGTTACTAAATTAGGTTACCATCTTAAATGGCCACTAGAACCATTCTTTAACTTTAACTTTTTTATTAGTATGAAACTAACGAAGTGAAATTATTTATGCTCATTTATTCACAATGTTTTTTAGACAATGAAAATACTCAAAAGAAGTAACATTTACTTGTTGCATGTACATTTTTCACAAAAGAGTAACATGATGCTCATCAAATATTCATTCTCCAAATTTATAAAACAAATTAAATTTACTTATTCACTAACACTCATAACTAGTTACCTAGACCTTTCAAGTTACTAAAACAATCAAATTCATAATACATTGTCTTTATTGGTATGATTTTAAAGTGAAAAAAATCCAAGAGTATTTTCTATTAAGAAATTCATGAAAAAATTGATAAGCATAGTCATCATATAGAATCCCTCCCCCAAACGTACGTTAGACACTATCTTCAATGTACGAAACATGTAAGAACAAGAAGAATAAGGGAACATAGAGAAAGAAGAAAGGGTAGAGGATTTGCCATTCCTTGATATAAGACACATGGCCAAGTTTTGTTAAAATTCAATTTTCTATTGGTGTGCTATTTGGAATTGTAGAGACATCTGACAAAATGTGAGTAAAAACTAAAGTGAACTAAAATAAAATATACATATAAGTCGTAAATGATAAAAATAAAAGTAAAAGGAAATAAGGTTTTTAACACGTTTTCTTTAACAACGGATCGCCTTTAATTCTTTTTAAAAAAAAAACATCCATTGATCATATAGCTTATTAAGAGAAGCTTAGGCAAGCTGATAGATTCTCCAAAAGATATATCTTTAATATCTCTTCAAACTGCAGCAATGATCTTTTGTAACTTAGGTTGTAATTCTTCTAGAAGAGAGGAAAGAAAAGTATAATGGAGAGTAACGTTGTTGTTGGACCCTGATTTTGTTCTAAATTCTTATTAATTGCCTAGTTATTTATTATTTTTGTTTTGTTTGTTTGTTTAATTATTTATTTTTAGAATTGAGTCATTAATTAGAAATTGGGGGATGGACTAGATATTTGAAATTGGAATGAAGTGTTAGAAATTAGTAGGCTTGTGATAAGTGGATTAAAGGAGTAGAGTCATAAAAGACAAAGGAGGGGCAAAATGGGAAAGGTTAAGGAAGTGAGGGGCATAATTGGAAGAAAGGGCTAAGGATGAGTCTTAAAATTTGAAGAAGAGTGGAAGATGTCGTGAACAACCAAGGACAAGAAGGAAAGAGAGAAAACGTGAGAGAGAGAGAAGAGAAGGAGAAGAAGATAGAAAAAGCTAGAGAAGGGGGAGGAAAATCGTGAAAAGAAGAGAATAATTAAGCTTTTTAAGGTAAATTCATCATCTTCTTCTTGCTTTAGTAAAGAAATGGGTTGTTGTGTTGAGAATGAAGAAGTTTAGAGAGAGAAAGGGATTTTTGAGTTGGGAATGATTGGAGGAAGAAGATAGGTTTCTAAGTTAGGTTTTGGGTTTCCTAACTTAGGTGAACTATGGGTAGGATAGGTTTGAGCTTGATTTATGTTAATTTCTATTGGGGTGGTTTTGAAGTTTTAGGGATTTGTCGTGATTATGGAAATTGGGAGATTTCCATTTAAATTGGAATTGAATGAAAATTTTGGTTGTGTTAGGAAATCAAGAACAACCTACCCAAGAGCAAGAGGAAGGGCTCAATTGAATTTGGATTTTCAAGAGTTTTAAGGTAGGTAATTTATTTATAGTTATTGTGTAATGGGCAAATGCCTTGTGTGTGTATGGTGTGTTAAATGACTTGCTTGAAAGGTGTGAAGTTGAAATTGCATTATGATGTATGACATTGTGATAAAATATTTAAATTGTGTGTATGATCATGTTATGCCATTGCATTGAGTCATGGCATTTTGTATAAAGAAAAGCATGAGAATATGAGATTGTGAATGATTGAATTAAGCATGAAATTTGATTGTGTTTAGGCAAGAGAGGAACCGTTTCATAGTCACGTGCACGTCGACAAAAAGCCTTCTGTCGATTGCCCGCTTGTAGCCCACGAGATCCAAAATGTGGACTCGTTTTATTTACGGAATAAATCTCGGTTTCTCTGTTTTATTCCACGGAACCTTCGAGCCAATTGTTTGTGCATTTGCATGTTGATATGTTAAGCTATAATGAAATATGTGTGTCATGCTTTGATCATGTTTGAGCTATGAGTTATGAATTGAAATTGTAAATGTTGAACTTGTATTGCTAGATTAAGAAACGACATGGTTGCATATATGAATATTCACATATATATTGAATGTGTGGCTTGTTACCTATAGCTATAAATATCTAAGCCACTGAGTTGTGCAGCTCAACCCAATACTTTTCCTACTCCTCATATAACATCCCACCCCCGATGGCAAGGGTAAAAGAGTAATTTGGACAGGGGTGAGAGTGAACAGGACTGATTTGACATTTTTATGCATACTGGCATTTGTGAACAGTGAATTTTGCACATGAAAAATAACTGTACATGCATTCATGACATTCCCGGTATTGTGCCTAAATGGGATTTTATTTTGGAAAATGTGGTTTATGGGCTTCAAAATTTATTCGGAATGGATCATTATAGGTTTTACATTTTACGAAAATTATAGGAATTTTTCTGGACTTTTCCGGAGAAAATTTCCGAACCGGAAAAATCGTCAAGTGGCGAACCGGTTGATTTTTGGTATTGAAAAATTTCGTCCATTTGGCACTGAAAAATTTAATTCATGATTTTAGAAATTATTGGATTAGAGCTATTGAAAATTGGATGACCTAGAGATTAAATCCTAGTAAGGTCTTTTATTAACCATTTATTAATTGATTGTTGTTTTATTTGGTGACAAGTGTCATGACATATGTCATGACACTTATTAAGCTTTTATTAAAAGCCTCCTTTGGTCTTGATTCTCAATGCTTCGATAGGAGAAGGCCAAAAGCAATTTTTCTTCATGTTTTCCATTACCTTCGTAGCCTACCTCTTCCTCTCGTCTTCTTGACTCTTTTTGCTTGCTTCTCTTTTCCATCTCCTTCTCCATGGTTTGCTCTTCTTTGGTCTTAATCATACAAAACAAAAGTTCAACCTAAGCTCAAGTTGATGATGATGATTGTGTGGTGGAAAAAATTAGAGAGGATTGTGAGCTTGTGAAGTCTAGAAGAGTAGAAGCTTGTTTAAGGTAAATCATATGTTTATATGATGGTTTTATAGTTACTTGTGATGTTACTTAAGGTTAATTGCATGGCTAAGTTGAACAAAAATAATGATTAACTTGAGTTGGGATGGTTTGAGATTGCAAAGACAGATTCATGGCTCCATTTGTTTAATTGTTTTGAGCTGTTTAACGTTCGAATCTAGAGAAACTCAAAACATAGAAGTTGTAGAACTAGATGTCTACTATCTCCATGAATTTTTCCACGATTTTAGGGTGATCCAAATGAGAGTAATAGGCCCCTAATTGAATCAGGTTCAGAATACCAGCGAGATTGAACTAAGACCTGAAAGTTAATTGTTTGAGGACCTTAGAGTTGGAATTGGATGATGAGCTCTTCTTACAAAATGTTCAAGAATGTTTCATTTAAGAGCTTTAGAAAGGAAATTTTAATTTGATAAGGATTCTGCTAGTTATGTCCCAATAAGTGAAGGTTGTTTCTAACCTTAGTGATACAGAAGAGAACAGAAAGAGGTCAGGTGTGTAAAAATCAAAATAAATCCAATTTATATTATTTTCTAACCGGATTTGG
The DNA here is from genome assembly GCA_029891385.1 of Erythroxylum novogranatense. Taxonomy (NCBI): domain Eukaryota; kingdom Viridiplantae; phylum Streptophyta; class Magnoliopsida; order Malpighiales; family Erythroxylaceae; genus Erythroxylum; species Erythroxylum novogranatense. The sequence continues at coordinate 58,297,729 of CM057229.1, forward strand.
ATATGTGATAGCCATATGAGTTTAAGAAAAAGGAAACTTTGAATCACCTTAATTGGATGTGAAATGAATGAGTTATAAGGTTTTAAGCCAGACAGGGTCCAACCTATGATTGCATGTTAAAGCTGATTGTTAATGGAAGATTTGAATGTCCTTAATGACCGAATTAGACCATGGTTATAAAAGAAGAAATGTAAAGTTATGTGTTAATTATAGGTCTGGAAAGTTTGAAAAACATTTTACCTATGTATAGGGAGTTATGAATTGTTAACTATTGACTAGTTATGTGCATTTTGGTGAAACCCAGCCATGAGTGTAGGTTTTGTGAGTATTGTGATTGAAAGCTAAATTAGAGATTTTTGTGATTCGAATTAGCTCAAGTGATCTTCTGGAAAGTTGTAGAGGAAGTAATTAGCTTGAAAATGAGATATAGCATGTTAATTTTGGATGTCATAATTGGGAGTTATGAATTTTCAAAAACTGGACCTAAGTTAGGTCATTGACTAGTGATCAGGGCAGCCTCTTGCAAGACAATTTTGAGTTTGTTAGAGGTGGAATTGACTATTAAGGCCTTCATGAGAAGTGTATTATTCTGTTTGATCTTTTCACAGGTATAAAGTATGCAATTTTTTGACATCTGTGCAAGAAGTTATGCTTTTTATAACATTGCTATTCGATTCGAGCGTTTTCGATGGGTAGAATCATTCATTGAATTGTTTGACCTATTTAGCAATTGAATTTGATTTCATGTTGTCATGAAAGTTGTAGGTCACATTCTGATATTTCATTTGGCATAAATCTTGTAATTTTTAGCAAAGGGAATGAGAAGTTATGGATTTTACAAAATGTTGCACTGTTTTGACAAAATATTGCACTGTTTGGACAAAATGTTGCACTGTTCTAAGAGGTTTTGTGAAGGTAGTAACTTTGAGTGTATTTTTGACACCCTTAGAGGTGAAATTAGTTTTTGTGTCCTTCATGAAACTTGTAGAACTTTTTTTTCTCTAAAAAATAAATACCAAGTTTGTCCATTTTGGAGTTCGGAGCAAGGAGTTATGCATTGTGAAAGTTGGGATGTCGACAAAAAGAAAGAATAAAGCTTCCAGTCGACTACAACCTACACTAGTCGACTAGGACATGTATTTTTCCTACACTAGTCGACTACAACCTCTGACTAGTCGACTAGGATGTGTATTTTCCTGAAACTGACCTCTCTCTACTCTTTTGCTTATAGTTTTTCCGTCCGACGTCCGATTGACCTGATTCTCGAGGCATCGGATTTGTGAAACATTAAATTTCATTTTATGAGAAATTGGAAATTTTTGGACCGGAAATTGACGTGGGTCCGGGTAATGGTCCTCTGGTCACTGTTTTGTTTATTTTTGGACCTATAGAGGCTCGAATTGAGTAATTTCGGTGCCGTTAGATTTCTAATTTTTAGACGGAATTTTTGTGATGGAAAATTTTAGACTAGGGCCGGGAATATCATGAACATGCATTGTGCACCTTCTAATTACTACATGTGCAACATTAAATAGTTCTGATTGAGCAATTGGTAATATTTATATTATGTAACTGTTATAGAGGCACTTTTGGAGCGCCGATCCATCGATGCCACTAAGACTTCCAGGTATTAGCTCTAATGCGGTGAGTAACCTAGATGGTTCATTCAATTATTATATGTTCAATGTGGGGAAATAATGGAGGGATTAGGATTGTGTTTGTTTATGGTGGGTTAGGACGGTGGTCCGATGAATTGGGAGAAGCCGCCATAGAAGTGTATCGAGTTGTGATTTTGTGAGCTAAATTGCTCCTTCTGTGTGAAATTGTGATACAGGAATAGATTGTACAGTTATTGCTTAATTGTGATGTGATCAATTGTGACTGGTAGAATTGTGCTATATGAACGTGAATTGTTTGCTATTACTGTGACACTATGATTAATTGCTTGAAGTGTTCTGGATGTGCACATTGTGCATTGCTTGCTACACTGTGCTTCATTTCATTACCTCTACTGAGGCAGACTGTTTGATATGGACTGTTAATTGGGCATATGCATTTCATACACAAATGCATAACCGGATAATAACAACAGTTGTGACCAGAGTCGCCACTGATACTGATACTGAAAAAGAGCCTCGAGCTCGAAGGGAGTTAGTGCATACCCAGAGGGCTCTCCTACTCCCTAGACGCGTCTACTATACACTGTTCACTGTTTATGCGCTCGGTCACAACACTGTAATCAATTGGGTGTCACATGTGCATTGCATACATACTTGATTCAATACTGGAAATGGGAACAAGGCCAGAATGCCTTCCAAAATTGTGAATTGCTTGTGTGCTGCATGAATTGGGCGAACCATCGATGATGGTTCCTCACTGAGTTCGCAAAACTCACCCAAAATTTGCATCTATTTTTCAGGTCTTGAAGAGTACCCCGTTTGACACGGGAGTATGTCTACCGTATGCAAGGGACAGATAGAGGTCGGGATCAGTTTGCATCTGCATTAGTGTCTCATTAATTATATTCTGAAATCTCTGTAAAAGAATGCTCTGTATTTATAGTGAGCCCAATTTGGTTATGACTTTTTGTTCATTAAATGGCTTTTGTAAATTTTTATTGAATGATTGTAATAACTGAAAATGTTTATTTATGAACGTGGGCTCAGATTGTTTACTGTCTATTCTGTGCACATGAGTGTAATGAAAAAAAAAACAAAAATTTCATAATGAGTTTCGACTGACTGATGTAGCACGCCACCCTTGCGGGGCACGGACTCGGATATCATCAACGATGTCGAGTTCGGGTCACGCGAGAGTGGGGTGTTAAACCTCAGGTGTAGATCGAGAAGATCAGTGATCCTTGTAAGGCTATTGGATAAATTCCAAGATAGTTAGCTTTTATACTAAGTTAGTGGCTAGACTTTCGAATAGCTTTATAAGCATATTGAACATTGAGCATCCAATGTATTTTTGTAACTTGTGTTAGGATTTTGATCTAATGTCGATATGTAATTAAAGCTATGTATGGAAGCTTTGTATGAATTTCACTTTGACTTGGAAATAAATTGAGTATTGAAGAAGTTCTGTTATGGATGTGCTTATTATTTGGTAGTGTACATTTCATACTTTAAGTTTTCCATAGGGATAGAATTGTGAACTGACTTCGGGGGAAAATCTGGAACGATCTAGGGTAGCACTGGTAAAAATAGTCTTTTGGAAGTTGTAGATGATCTTTCCAGCTTTCCAACGATATGAAGTTTGAAAGTTTTGAATATCGTAGTGGGAAGTTATGATCTTTACAAGTTATGATGTTGTATAGGATATGTGTATATAACAGCTATGGAAATTTGTGTATTGACTTCAAGGATATTTCTGGGTTGATGTGAGCTGATTTAGGCAAAATAGTCTTTTTGAAAGTTGTAAATGACCTTTCCAGCTTTCCAACGATATAAAGTTTGTAAAATTTGGATATCGGAGTTGAGAGATACGAGCATTACAAGTTGTAATGTTGTATCGTCTTAGTTACTGTTCATCATCTTAGTTACTGTACATTCTAAGATGAAGTTACTGTACATTTTAAGATGAAGTTACTGTACATTTTAAGAAGAAGTTACCGTACATTATAAGACGAAGTTACTGTATATTATAAGACGAAGTTACTGTTCATCATCATCTTCTATCCTATTTCTGATCCTTTTAGAGGTAGAATTCTATTTTGTAGTATTCATGAAAGTTGTAGATCTAGAAGTTTTCTTTCAAATGGTCTAAGAATAAACTCAATCCGACATCCGTAGAAAAAGTTATGGCAATTGGGCCAAGAGAGGTACAAATTGATTAAGGACATAAACATGTTGGATTCTTTTGACCATAACTTAGTCATCCGACCTCCAAATGAGGTGGTTCTTAAAGTAATAGACTCCTATTGAAGTTTTCTAACTCTCCACAAAAATTTGTAGCTTTTAGGGTTGAATTGAAAAAGATTGATGGAAATAAAATGAGGATTCATTGTATTTTTGGGCTTCGAAAGCGGGGCCCAACAGTTGTTGAATCCATTAAGAGGAGAATAATGTCCCGTCATATGCTAGAAATGCTTTTATAAATCTGTTTTATCTAGAGAAGAACACTTCATCTCAAAATATTCTTGTCTAACTTGTTTGTCAAGAAAGTCACCAATGAATTCTTAATGAATTACTCCAAGAAGTAATCTAGCAGATGTGACTTATATAAACTAAAGTTTGTGATGTTCATCATGACTTTGACACTATTCTCATAATGTACTAATAAAACGAGAAGTAAACTTAGACAAAAATATCCCTTAAAGTACTGTTTGGTCGAGTCATTTACAAATCAATCCAAGTGTCTAAGTGATGGAGACACTCTCTCCATTTTTTAGATGGAAGATCATCAAATGTAAGCCTGTAGCGCCCCCTCACTGTAGAGTATACACTGGGACGTCCGTAGGTCGTACCGATGCATAACCTACGACGAGGGTGTACTACAGTTCGATCGTTCTATAAACCTCATGGCATCAATATAATAAAGCAGTAATATCAATTTCACTAAAATTTGAAACCAAAAGATATCCGTCATTTCATTCGTTTCATAAAACCCTAAATACACCATCCGGTCATATATTTACAACTGTACAAGTCCAAAAGAACTAACATAACCCTGAACTATGTCATCCCCCAAAATATCCCAAAAGATTCCCAACCGACCGACCTGTGGGCCATGCTCCTCTCGCCGGCACACACACAGCAGGAAAAGTCTCACGGACTGGAGCTAGGAGTCAAGCTATCGCTGTCCTGAAAAATAGATGCAATGTTGGGTGAGTTTGCGAACTCAGTGAGAAACCATCATCGATGGTCCACCCAACTCATGCATATCCAGACAATCACACAATATCGTACAAATATCACAACCAGAATCACATGCAATTAATTTCACATTTATAAGGCGATACGCCTTTCATACAATTCACATTTGAACATTTATATATGCAATGTACATGTGACTCTTTCGTTTTTTTTCGTTGTTGTGACCGTGCGCCTGAGCTCATATACGTTGAGTCATTGTCTCTGAAAACATTGGGCTCAAAAGCCCTAATACGTTGAGCATAAAGCTCTGAAAATCGTTGGGCACGAAGCCCTGTGCGTTGAGCTTAAAGCTCTCATATACGGTGGCTGCACCGGTCACAACTGTCAATTATCTGATCATGCATAATGGCATGAATGCACATGCTACAAATCTCCCAAATCGTGCCACAACCTAATATCACTATCCAATTTGCATTTGAAACCACTTATTAACAATTAATGCACACTTTACACTTCTATAGCACATCTCAAATATTTCGAACACCTATGGTCTGAAATCAATCAAAACAAACACATATAATCCATCCTTAACTCCACATGGCATCGGTGCATAAAATAAATACATAAAGGTTGAGAAACCAATTAGGTTACTCACCTCAGAACTTCTGAGCTACTGCCGGGAAGTCTCGCCTACGTCGGACGATCGACGATCCACTTGAGCCGCTATAACAATCAAAACATAATAACATTACTAATTGTATCAATTCCAATGTTCAATGATGCATATGAATCGAATAATGTACGTACTATATGTGTTATGACATTTCCGACACAAATCTGGATTTCCGGATCTCAAATTCTAATTCCTGAATTCATAATCTCCAAATTGAATTTCATCCATAACTAATTGAATCCATAAATTCCTAATTCCCCAAATTCAAAAACCTCAAAACTTAAACTTTCTGAATTTGACCTTCCTCGCCGCGATGTCTAGTTCCTCGCCGCGGCGTGCGCCAGAATTCAACTCGTCGCGACTAATTTTTCATTTATTCGTCGCGACGTGCAAGGAGAGGGGGCTCGTCGCGGCGTGTTCATCACACATGGCGACGTGCGAACCCAGAAATTTCCCAGATTCTCGACTGATATCAACTCCAAATCTAGATTTTCTCCTTACAAACCAATCCTTAATAATTCCATACATATCATACAACTAATCTTTAGCTTCTATTTCATCAAACAATCATTATTCCCAAAATTTCAACCCTAAAACTAACGAAAATAACCATCGTCAACCCTAAATGCCAAATCCTCTAATATACAAACTAAATCATCTAAATAACTCTATAAATCAACCAATCAAACTACGCAAGGCAAGAAAGAAGTAACTTACTTGATTAATAACCTCAAATCTTCAAGGATCACACCAATCAAAGCTCATCGACACCCACGGAAAAACACCAAACTCCAACCTGTCTTCAACTCTTTCAATCTCAAGCCAGAAGATAGATTCAAGGATGGAAGAGGAAGAAATTAACAAGAAAGAACCAAGAAGCAATCAAAGAAAGAAATCACGATGGAGGAAGGAGAAATTCTTCTTTCAAAGGCAAAGCATCGTGATTCTCAAATTCAAAGGAGGAAGTTTATAAACTTAAGAAACTTAAGGCTTGTTTGGCAAATCTAATTGCCACGAGTCCGATCCGAACCACCTCAAGTCAGTTTCTAATTCTAATTTCTCCCGAATTCCAATGGCTAAACCTTAATTCCTCAAATCAAAATTCTAACCTATCCGTGCCATTGGACAATCAATTTCGGAACCAAAAATCCAATTAACCAGTCATTGATCAATTTTCTGGTCCGGGCCTATTACTTCGAAAATTCCTATAAATCCACAAAAATAGAAAACTTATAATCGTATACTCCAATTTCATGATTCAATTTCCTAACTTTCATTTCTAACTCAAATTCAATTCTCGAGCCCAATTTGACCTAATTATCACACATGCCCTAATCATCTCCAAATCCAAGTTATCCAAATCATAACAGACATATGTCATACATGTATGTACGTACGAATACCAATACAATAATTGCCAATTATACATAATACGATAATGCATGCACATGCAAAAATACGTATGCAGTGAACTGTACCCATCCCATCGGTGACGGGATGTTACAAAGCCATGGTCCACAAGTAGGTCTGGTAGGTTGTGTTTATGCTGTTGTTTGTGAAGGTATAAAAGGTTTAGTTCCTGTGGACTCAACTTTACTGTTTTTGGTTCTACTTTCGTAGGCTCAGGCATAGTCATCATAACTTTAACTAGATTCGTCGAGTTAGCAAACTTTACACATTCATCTGAAGATGGATTTGATAGTCTAGAGGATTGTACATCAAAGGTTTGTTAAGAAGTATCAGAATGTTTAGAGAGGCATTATTCATCAGATATAGGAGGAGTAAATGTAAACAATCTAGAAGGGGGGTTGAATAGATCTTTAAAGTTTTTCGTAAAATTCTACAATAAAAACAGAAGTTAATTCACAAAATAATTTGAACAAATTTAAATGCAAAGAGTAAGAAAGAAGAGCAAACACTGTTTTTATAGAGGTTCGGTGCTAAAAACTACGTCTTCTACCTAAGCTCCCACTTAGGATTTGACAAACCACTTTACTACACACTTTTTAGTTTAGTGTGAACTCTTACAACACCACTTGACTTTCGGCTCAAGTTACCTTTACAAACGATTTGTTTTCCAGCACAAATCCTACCTCACAAGTGACTTTTCACTAATCACTCAACTAGCAAGAGAAATGAGATAAATATGAAAGAACAATGCTCAATACAAATTAGAAAAAAAAAGCTAAGAGCAATAAGGAGCAAATTTGAAACAATAGTGGAATGCTTTGGCTTATTGGACTTCGGTAATGTTTATCCCTTAATCATCCACTCTTTATACTGAGTTTAGAGAAGAATATAGACATTGGTAAACCTTCCTAGTCGTTGCATGATTTCTTATGGCCGTTCCTTAACTTCCTCCTTTCCTTTTGTGAATGATTCGGATAAATCTTGTTTAGCTCTATCTAATAGTTGACTAGTCGAGCTATTATAGTCGACTAGTGTTAACATATTTCACTGCAGGCTTTAACTTTGATCCTCGATAAGTCGACTAGTGACATGATAGTCGACTAGTACTCCTATTCAGTTTATTTGTAGTCGACTTGTTCAACATTAGTCGACTTGTTTCAACCCCCATCTGATGATCCTTGATTTCTTAGTCGACTTATGATATACTAGTCGACTTGTTGCTAACTCCAACGGATATATTTCATCAAATCTTCCCATAATCTTCATGTTTAATGTCTCTAGCATGTTTGAAGATTATTTCCTTATTGATTGCACCATGATTTATCAGTTATCTTGATTTATTTCAACCCACAATACCTGAAACAATTTCTTAACCAATTCTATACATTTTATTTCAACATGATGATGTATTCTTCAAATGGAATTGCATATTCGCCTCATGTTTCGACCATTTCAATGTAATAATGTATGCAGCAAATTAAAATCAACCAAGAGAATTTAAATCACACATACCAAGTTTCAATTTGATGTTCACAAACACATCTTCCTTAGTTTTAGTAAATATATCAGCTAATTGGTCACTAGAGGAAACATGCTTCAAACAGATGTCACCTTTCAAGAAATGATCACGTATAAAGTGATGTCGAATTTCTATGTGCTTTGTTCTACTATGTAGAATTGGTTTTTTACTCAAACAAATTGCACTGGTATTATCACAATAAATAGGAATATTTTTAACCACAATACCATAATCAAGCAATTGATGTTTAATCCAAAGAACTTGAGCACATGCACTCCCAGCTGCTACATATTCAGATTCAGCAATGGAAATAGCTACACTAACTTGCTTTTTACTTGCCCAAGAAATCAAAGATGATCCTAAGACGTGACATAACCCACTAGTGCTTTTTCTATCTACCCTACAACCACCATGATCAACATCACTATAAGCATACAAGTCAAATGATTCACAACTGGGATACCATAAACCATGATTAATAGTTCTACTCAGATATCTAAAAATTCTTTTACAAACACTCTAATGAGAAATTTTAGGACAAGATTGAAATCTAGCACAGAGACATGTAGCAAATATAATATCGGGTCTAGAAGTAGTTAAATACAAGAGAGAGCCGATCATACCTCTATAAAGTTTTTGATCAACATCTTCTTCATGTTCATATTTTTCCAAGACCACATTTGTTGCCATAGGTGTTGCTGCTACTTTGCATCCTTCCATTTTGAACTTCTTTAGAAGCTCCTTGGTATATTTTGATTGGTGAATAAAGATGCCATCTTTGTGTTGCTTGATTTGCAAAACTTGAGTTCCCCCATCATGCTCATTTCAAATTTACTTTGCATTAAATCACTGAATTCTTTGCACAAGGATTCATTAGTAGCACCAAACACAATATCATCAACATATATTTGACAAATTAGCATATCTTGATTAACATGTTTAATAAACAAGGTATTATCAATCTTACCACGAATATACCCATGTTGAGTTAGAAAAGTACTTAACCTTTCATACCATGCTCTAGGTGCTTGCTTTAACCCATAGAGTGCCTTCTTGAGTTTGTATACATAATCCGGATGTTCATGATCTTCAAAGCCAGGTGGTTGTTTGATATAAACTTCCTCTTGAATGTATCCATTGAGAAATGCACTCTTGACGTCCATTTGATTTAATTTGATCCTTTTGTGTGACGCAAATGCACATAGTAATATAATTGCCTCCAATCGAGCCACAGGAGCATATGTCTCATTATAATCAAGGCCTTCTTCTTGATAAAATCCTTGAGCTACTAACCTTGATTTATTCTTGATTGCTTCACCATTCTCATCATATTTTATTCTATTTACCCACTTGACTCTAATGATAGTTTTGTCTTTTGGTGGTGCTACCAAATCCCATACATTATTCCTCTTGAATTGATTAAGCTCTTCTTGCATAGCTAGTAGCCAATTTTCATCTTCAAGAGCCTCTTTTATATTCTTGGGTTCTACTAAGGAGATAAAAGCTGAATTGCTCATTTGCTCATAGACATTTCTCCTAGTCCTTAAACCATCATCCAAGCTACCAATGACTTGCTCCATAGGATGGTTCTTTGCTTTCGCCCATGGTTTAATGTTGGGAACATGATCTTTATCATCTAACTTCATTTCTTCAATCTTGGATTCAATTTCTCCAACTCCATTTCCTAAATTCCCTACATCATCATCAAAACAAACCTTTCTTGGGGGTGAAATCATATCATCGAATTTAACATGAATGCTTTCTTCAACACACTTAGTTATATTATTATAGACTCTAAATGCCTTACTAGTTAGAGAATAACCAATAAATACACCAACATCAGATTTTGAATCAAAATTTCCTAAATTGTTCTTCCTATTATTATGAATAAAGACCTTGCAACCGAAAGGATGAAAATACGAAATGTTGGGTTTCTTACCTTTCTATAGCTCGTATGGTGTCTTATTTTTGTCTCATCTAAGATGCACCCTATTGATGACGTAGCACGCGGTATTAATTGCTTCCGCCTAAAAGGATTTAGGAAGATTGTACTCATTCAACATTGTTCGACTCAGTTTTTCAAGTGAGCGATTCTTCCTTTCTACTACACCGTTTTTTTGTGGTGTTCTTGGTGTTGAGAAATTGTGCTCCATTCCATATTTGTTGTAAAGCATTTCAAATGGTTCACACTCAAATTCACCTCCATGATCGGTTCTAATTGCAACAATTGTCAAATCCTTTTCATTTTGAACCAACCTACACCACTTAGTAAACTTGTTAAAAGCATCACTTTTATTTGCAAGAAATCTTACCCAAGTAAATCTTGAAAAATCATCGACAATAACAAGAACATATAATTTACCACTAAGACTAGCATGTCTAGATGGTCCAATCAAATCCATATGAACAAGTTCAAGAATCCTATAAGAGCAAATTTCTTTCTTTGGTTTGAAGGATTCTCTAACGTGTTTGCCTTTCAAACAAGATTCACACAAATGATCTTTAACAAATTTTATCTTAGGCAAACCTCTCACAATGTCATTTTTAGAAAGCTTAGAAATTAAAGGCAAAGGTGCATGTCTTAATTTTCCATGCCACAAAAATGCATTTTCTTCTAATGTTACCAAACACTTTTCATTAAAAGAACTATCATTATGTAAATCAACAATATATGTATTTCCATGCCTCAAACCAATGAATGCAACATTTTCATCCTTCTTAACCATGCAATGAGATGATTCAAATGTCACATTAAAATTCATATCACACAATTGAGAAACACTAAGCAAATTATGTTTCAAGCCATCAACAAGCAAGACATTGTCAATGGTAAGAAAAGGTTCCTTACCCACTTTACCAATACCAATGACTTTACCTTTGTTGTTACCTCTGAATGTGACATATCCTTGATTCTTTGGTCTAATTTATGCAAATAGGCTCTTGTCTCCGCTCATATGCCTTGAACATCTACTATCAATGTACCATGTGCTTGATGAATTTTCATTCCTTGCTTGTACCTGCCATATACACATTCTTTCTTCTTATAGGTACCCAAGCCATTTTGGGTCCATTTCGGTTAGTCATATAAATCATATTAGGAGGTGTGGTACCCTTTTTAACCCAGATTTTCTTAACATTAATACATCTCCTAATACTTTTACATGCAATTTCTATATGAACATCTTTTAAACATCTAGAGCATTTTGCAACTTTTCCATCTTTAGTGAATTTAGAAATCAAAGAACAATCTCTATCAAAAGGATCATATCCTAAACCATGCCTAGAAATTGAATATCGTTATAAAGACAACATCTTTTCAAACTTCTCATTTCCATTAGCAAATTTTCTAACCACATAAGAAAACTCCTTTATAAGTCTATCAAGCTCACAAGAAAGATTTTCTTTTTCAGCAAGACATGCAGAATGATTTTCCTTAGGACAATCTAAATCATCAATAGTCTCATGTAAAGCACTATTTTCAGTAACTAATTCTTTTATTTTCTTTCTCAATTTCTTGTTGATCTCAATAGCTTCTTGAAAATCGATTTGTAAAGCATTAAAAGAATCTCTAAGATCTTGATCAATGAAAGTTACCTCATCTTCGTCATCACTTGTTGAGGAGCTATTTGCCATAAGCGTTAAGTTGTTTTCATCATTACTTTGGTATGCTTCTTCATCATCACTCCAAGTGGCTACTAGACTAGCTTTCTTTTTCCCATTATCACACTTGTCATTTTTTTGGAAATTTGAAGTGGAAGACGAGCTTTTGCATTCTCTAGCATGATGTCCTCTTTTTTCACATTTCCAACATTCTTCATTGCTCTTCTTTTCTTAATAGCCCTTAGATCTTATTTCCATTGTGTAATTCTTTTTTTCTCCATTTCTTCCACCACTTAATTCTTTCCTCCTATTTTTGAGTAGTCCTTTGAACTTTCTCAAATTTCTGGCATACATTGCTATTTCTTCGTCTTCTTCTTCTTCATCTATTTCTTCGTCACTTTCATCAAGAGAAGAAGCATTAACTTTTAAAGCAATTGACTTTTGTAACTTATCTCTTCCTCCTCTTGATTTGAGAATGATCTCATAATTTATGAGAGATCCTACCAAGGCGTTGAATTTCAAATGATTGAGATCCTTAGACTCTATGATAGCGGTGACTTGAGAGTCCCATTCTTTCAGTAGTGAGCGAAGAATCTTCTTCACCTTCTCGCTATCCGTCATATGCTTTCCAAGGTTGCCTAATCCATTTATGATTTCTGCAAAACGATCAAGCATAGTGGAAATAGACTCACCTTCCTTCATGACAAACATTTCATAGTCATGGAGAAGCATGTTGATCTTTGTCTCTCGAACTTGATTTGTTCCTTTATGAGTGATGTGAAGTCTCTCCCACATTTCTTTAGCAGTGGTACAGGAGTTTACTCGATTTTTTTCCTCAACCGTGAGAGCACAATATATCAATTTCATAGCTTTTGTGTTGATGTAAGCTTGCTTCCAATATTGCCGTCATACTCCAGCTCCGTTTTTAACTCACCATTTTCTTTCAAAGGTGCTTGTGAACCGAAGATGATGATCTTCCAATACTCTACTCCCTCGCTTATAATATGATACTTCATAGGATTTTTCCAAGAAGAGTAGTTAGAACCATTAAACAAAGGAGGGTGATTATTAGTGTTACCTTTTTTCCGTTAGATTGTTGTGTGCCATCCCTGGATACTTCTGTTTTGATACCAATTATAAACGATCTAGAAGGGGGGTTGAATAGATCTTTAAAGTTTTTTCGTAAAATTCTACAATAAAAACAGAAGTTAATTCACAAAATAATTTGAACAAATTTAAATGCAAAGAGTAAGGAAGAAGAACAAACACTATTTTTATAGAGGTTCGGTGCTAAGACCTACATCCTCTACCTAAGCTCCCACTTAGGATTTGGCAAACCACTTTACTACACACTTTTTAGTTTAGTGTGAACTCTTACAACACCACTTGACTTCCGGCTCAAGTTACCTTTACAAACGATTTGTTTTCCGGCACAAATCCTACCTCACAAGTGACTTTTCACTAATCACTCAACTAGCAAGAGAAATGAGATAAAGATGAAAGAACAATGCTCAATACAAATTAGAAACAAGCTAAGAGCAATAAGAAGCAAATTTGAAACAATAGTGGAATGCTTTGGCTTATTGGACTTCGGTAATGTTTATCCCTTAATCATCCACTCTTTATACTGAGTTTAGAGAAGAATATAGACATTGGTAAACCTTCCTAGCCGTTGCATGATTTCTTATGGCCGTTCCTTAACTTCCTCCTTTCCTTTTGTGAATGATTTGGATAAATCTTATTCAGCTCTATCTGATAGTTGACTAGTCGAGATGTTATAGTCGACTAGTGTTAACATATTTCACTGCAGGCTTTAGCTTTGATCCTCGATAAGTCGACTAGTGACATGATAGTCGACTAGTACTCCTATTCAGTTGATTTGTAGTCGATTTATTCAACATTAGTCAACTTGTTTCAACCCCCATCTGATAATCCTTGATTTCTTAGTCGACTTATGATATACTGGTCGACTTGTTGCTAACTCCAACAGATATATTTCATCAAATCTTCCCATAATCTTCATGTTTAATGTCTCTAGCATGTTTGAAGATTATTTCCTTATTGATTGCACCATGATTTATCAGCTATCTTGATTTATTTCAACCCACAATACCTAAAACAATTTCTTAACCAATTCTATATATTTTATTATTATCAAAACATAAGTGGGATTTAATTTGTCAACCACCATTGGTCCAACAGTAAATGCTAGTGTAAGAGTTGTCATAAACTTTGCTTAAAGAGCTTTGTCTTTCCCAGTATATGGAGTAGGTTGAGGCTTTTCTAGAAGGTGGAGTGTGGATCTATAAATTATTCCACGAATTAGCTAGTTTAGTCCATGGATTAGTAGGTTTAGTGTATAAAGGTGAAGGTTTAGGAGACTTTTCAAGTTTCAATTTTTGGTTGATTTGAGCTTAGTGGTGGTAGGATGAATATATTACCTGATTAAACGATAATTATAGTTAAATACCTTTTCATAATCAGTAGTTTTAGGAAATGTGGGTGGAGAGTAGATTGGTGGGATAGGATATGTTAGTGAAGGATAAATAGGTTGGTTAAATGGAAAAGATGTAATAGGCTCTATAAACAATCTTAGGTTGTTTTTTCTGCATGTCAACTTCCATTTGTTAAAGAATCTGTTTCACCTTTTTGAGTTCTTTCTTTTTGGTGGTAAAATGGGCCCCTATTTTTTTTAAATCTCTTCATATATAGATAAGGCTATGAATACGTTACCAAGTGACCCTGTTCATCTTTCTTTAACCCTCTCTATAGCCAATCTTCCTTATGTTGGATCAGAAAAATAAAGCATGCATGTTTTGGATAAAACAATAGATTTCAAAACTTTTTAGTAATCAAAATTTCAGCGGAAGCAATATAACCAAATCAACATGCATAGCCATACATGATACATTATAAAGATAAACATTTGCATAAACACAAGATAAACATTATTATCGACTCCCTCGCTACAGCTTCAACTCCTTGACAATGTATCCACTTCAAGGTGATGTATCCTCTTCTCATTATTATATCCTCGACCAATCTGATCTACTGCTTGTTCTCTTTGGACAACTAGGTTAACAACATCCTTTAGTGGGAAAGAAGAAGAATAAAGCCAAAGATGAGACACCTCTCATGCAATTTTCGGCTATACCATGCAAGATAGAAGAGAGAGTCAAAAATACAAGAACACCTTCTCACTTCTTCTCAATTTCAGTTAACATCAAAAGAAAGAAGAGATTTTCATCAAATGCATCACTTCATTCTTTAATCAATCATAAAGAAGCCAATAAATGAGACTCTTCTCATTTGTCTTTAAGATGGCTATATGAAAAGACTATTAACCTAAATGAGCCATATCATTTTTGGTTTTGTGATGAAAGAAGGAAGATGATCCATCAAATGTTCCTCTTTCTTCTTTAATCTAATGAATGCTAAAAGGTTACATGCTAGCATTAAAATATAACCATTAAACCATTTAATGATAACATCATTACTCCATTTAATGATGATAAAGCATGTTAAAATCATCTTTAATATAGCAATTCAATGCTAAATGTGCAGCAGCACATTTAGCCCATTAAAATCGAAATTCCTTTTCCATTTATCTTTAATAACTTTGTTTTTAATTTAATTAATCTAATTAATCAAATTAAACCAAAGTCTAGCCTATTTCTAAATCTTCATTGAGGCTTCTAATTAACAATTAATTAGTCTAAGCCCAGCATTCAATCATAGACTTTAAAACCTCTATTTGTATTTCTTACTTTGCTTGATAACCTTCCTAGAAGCTAAATGGGGAATCTAATTGGACTAATATAATTCAAGCTCCAATAAGTCTGGAATTAATTTAATCTCATTAGAATTAATTCTAGCTTATTAACTAAATGTCATTCCACTAAAGACAATTAATTGAACTCTTGAATTACTAAATATTATGAGAACACAAGTTTCAAATAAGATGTCCAATTTCAAACTCTAGTATGAACCATATTATAACCATCCGCATAATAAAAGGGTAAAATTACCGTTTTGCCCTTATGCTAGTTTTTTCTTCTAGATCTCCCGTTTTACTCTATATGATGATTAACACATAAGATCTCATCTTGGTGTTAAGACTTGATGGGTAGCTAGTCCATTAAACTACTGACGCCAGTTTAATCACCAATCTCTATAAAACATCTAGAAGTGATGATATCACTATAAACTCTTTATTTGAGTGAATGTTCCCTGATACATGTTTTAATTAATAATTCCAACATACAAACACTGGATTGATACTCTGTAAAAATCCATTATGATTATATCAAGAATTATAATAAAACATATATGAGTTCACCACTCATCAAGATTGAGATCCATAATAAACGAATGTTTAAGTTGTATATTTTAATATTAAAGTAACGAGCCACTTTATTCTTTAAAACATACTTGATTCTAGATTCATTTAATAGTGCAATTATCGATAGCCTAACTACTATCATGATATAAAATAAATCATTTCCTTGAAGTAAACTTTTTTACTTACATAAAGATAAATCACAACACTACAGTCTAAACCATAATCAAGTGACCAACTTGATTATTCAACTATGAATCCATTGTTTTAAATTCTTATAATATACATGTTTCTCATACATCTCTATGTATATGTATATTACTTACAAAAGAATCTCGGTACCTTATGACTAGATACATATGCTCATAAAAACCAAACTCTTTTGTTTCATTAATAATAAACGTTTTCACTATAAAAGTAACTAGAAGACAATTAAGTTTTAATAAATACACTTACTTTCTAGGGCACTATATTTACATAACTCCAACAATCTCCTACTTTCCCTAAAGAAAATTTGACATACCCTTGATTCCATCCCTATTAGATGACCCTCAAAACTCTTTTGAGATAGTGTCTTCGTAAATGGATCAGCAAGGTTTTGTTCTGTGGGAATCTTTACCACATTCACCTCACCACGTTGTATTATCTCCCTTATGAGATGATACTCCCTTATAAGATGATAATTTCTCTCAATGTATTTAACAACTTTATGGTTCCGAGGTTCTTTAGAATTAGCCATTGCCCCACTATTATCACAATAAAGTGTAATGGTCTTTTCTGCCTTAGGAACCACCTCCAAATCATTTATGAATTTACGAAGCCAGAGTGCTTCTTTTGCTGCTTCACAAGTAGCAACATAATTAACCTCCATAGTCGAATCAGCAACACAAGATTGCTTGATACTCCTCCAAACTATGGCTCCACCTCTTAAAACAAATATAGAACTAGAAGTTGATTTCCTTGGATCAACATCTGATTGAAAATGAAAATTTGTATATCCTTTCGAAATAATTCACTTATAGAGTAAACAAGCATTAAGTTCTTCGTTCTACGAAGATACTTCAGTATGAACTTTACTGTAGTCCAATGCTCCATTCCTAGATTGGATTGAAATCTACTTACCAGTCTTACTGCGTAACAGATATCCAGTCTAGTGCAAAGCATAACATACATTAAAATTGCAACTGCCAAAGCATATGGAATGTTATGCATACGTTCGACCTCCTCTTGGGTCTTAGGAACTTGCTCCTTTGAAAGTTTGGTTCCATGTCTATTAGGTATGAAACCTCTCTTGGAATCTTGCATGGCAAACTTATTGAGCAAGTTCTCAATGTAGGTTATTTGGGACAAGGCTATCAATTTATTCTTATAATCCCTTATAAGTTTGATCCCTAGAACATAACTAGCCTCTCTTAAATCCTTTATTGAGAACTGTTTGTTCAATCATCCCTTAACTGTAGATAACATTCCTACATCATTCCTCATGAGCAGAATGTCATCAATATACAGGATTAGAAAAGTAACCTTACCTTCTTGTATCCTTTTATAGACACAAAGTTCATCTTGGTTTTGTATGAACCCATAAGTTTTGATAGGCTTATCAAACCTAATGTTCTACGATCTAGATGCTTGTTTAAGCCTATAAATGGACCTCTGCAATTTGCATATCTTATGTTTATTACCTAGCTCGATGAATCCTTTTGGTTGGGCCATATAAATGGTATCCTTAAGATCCCCATTAAGAAATGTGATCTTGACATCCATTTTTCATATTTCATAATCAAAATAGGCTACTATGTCCAAAAGAATTCTGATGGACTTAAGCATGGCAACTAGAGAAAATGTCTCCTCATAATCTATACTGTCCTTTTGAGTATGGCCTTTAGCTACCAATCTACCTTTAAAGGTCTCTACCTTTCCATCTGATCCTCTTTTCCTTTTATAAATTTATTTACACCCTATGGCTTTTACATCTAGTAGTAGATCTACAAGGATCCAGACTTCATTGGTGTACATGAAATCTATTTTTGATTCTACCACCTTGAGCCATTTTTCTACATCAACATCATTAATAGCCTGTGTATAAGTAACGGGATCTATTTCTTCTTGGTATGAGATGGCTATAATGCCTTCTCTTAGACCTAGATACCTTTCTGGTTGTCTCACAACCCTCCTACTACATTTAGGCATTACTTAATGCTCAGGTTGCTCTTTCGATTAAACTTTTGAATCCATTTTGACATCTTGTTCTACTATATCCAAATCAACTCTTGGTTTGGATGAATTAGCCAACTCTTTGAGTACACTTCACTTCTTCCTTTATGATTTCTCACAAAATCTTCCTCTAGGAAGATCGCATTTGTTGACACAAATACCTTCCTATCCTAAGGACTGTAAAAATAGTACCCTCGAATACTTATAGGATATCCTACAAACAAACATACTTTTGAACTTGGTTCCATCTTTGTGGATTCAGGCCTTAGAACATAGGCTGGATAGCCCCAAGTCCTTGAGTGCCTCAATGAAGGCTCTTGACCAATCCACAACTCCCTAGGTTTTTTAGGTACCGATTTGGATGGAGTAAAGTTAAGAAGATAGGTTGCCATTTGTATGGCATATCTCTAGAATGATTATGGAAGGTTAGTGTAGGACATCATAGATCTTATCATTTCCAATAGAGTCCTATTTCTCCTCTCAGCTACACCATTTTGTTGAGGTGTTTGAGCAGTTGACAAGTTGGAAACTATTACATTGTTAATTAAATATTGCTTGAACTCTCCAGACAAGTACTCACCCCTTGATCCGATCAAAGTTGTTTTAATGGCTTGCCTAACTGCTTCTCAGCTTCAGCTTTGAATTCTTTGAACTTTTCAAATGGCTCACTCTTTTTATGCATCAAATACAAATAGCCATGTCTAGAGTAATCATCTATAAAGGTTATGAAGTATTCATAACTTCCTTTAGTTTGTACGTTCATGGGCCCACACATATCAATATGTACTAGGTCCAACGTAGATTCATATCAGTTTCCTTTGAAAGGAAATGAGGCTTTGGTCATTTTTCCTTTAATACAAGATTCACAGGTGGGTAATGGATTATTATCCAAGCCCATAAGGATCCCATCCTTTACTAACCTGTCAAGTCTTTTCTGATTTATATGATCCATTCTTAAGTGCCACAGATATTTTGAATTAATGCTAGAGACATTGGATTGTCTTGGTTTTATCAATTCTATAGTGTTTAGTGAGCCTGTCATAGGTTCTATAAGAACAATCCCTGTTTAATTATCACATTACAAATAAAATCCTTATTCTCATATATTGAAACAAAAATTTCAAAATATAAGGAATAACCTGATTTTATTAGACAAAAAATAGAAATCATATTCCTTACAATCATTAGCATGTAATAAACATTTTCCAAATATAACCTATGAACACTAGGAAAGTCCAAGATAACTACTCCCACTGATTCTGCTAAAACATAAGATCCATCTGCTATCTTGACTTGAAACTGGCCCTCAGGTAGTCTTTTCCTTTGCTGAAACCCCTGTAAAGAATTACAAACATGGTTAGTGGCTCCTGAGTCTAATATCCAATAAACAGATAAATTTGTCACATTTCTAGTTCCTAACAAACTTAGGAAACCCATACCTTGTTTGTTCTCGAGGGACTCAAGGTAGACCGGACAATTTCTTTTCCAGTAACCCTTCTCATCACAGTGGAAACACTTTTCCTTGATGTTCTCTTTGGCCTTTTTTTTTCATGGTTCGGGCCTTGACCCTTATTTGGCCTTCTTTTTCATTGGACCCTTCTTTTTTTGCTTGCCCTTACCCTTGGGCTTAGAAGAAGATGCTACATGAGCTTTTGGTCGATGAGCCTTGATATTTAATATCTCCTCCGTACTCTGGAGGGTATTCATCAACTTATTCAAGGTGTGATCCTTGCTGTTGAGCTCATAATCTAACTTAAACTGTTGAAAAGAAGAGTTTAAGCTATTAATGATGATAATCATCTACATGTCTGCATCCATATCTGCCCTAAGCATCTCAACCTCAATGACCGTAGAGATTATTTTGAGCATGTAATCCCACACCGGTTCACCAAGTTTTTGTCTGAGAATGTGAAACTTTTGGATAACTTTCACCCTTGTAGACCTAGTCATCACACCAAACATCTCATATAGGAGATAGACTATTGCACTAGCAATTTTCATACAAGTAATTTGCTTTTACAACATGTCGTTGATAGAAGCTAGAATATAACACTTAGTAGTCTTATCAGCATTCTGCCATCGCTCATGTTGTTGGACTAGCTCAGGAGTTGAATCTCTACCCAGAGGTGCAGACTCATTTTCAGTTAATACCCATGAAATTCGTTCATATTGAAGAACAATGTCAAGGTTACATCTCCATTCATTAAAATTCTCTCCATTTTTTAATTTGTTATTTGTCAAGAGCAAAGTGAGTGGATTTATTTTTTGGTGATTATGTTTGAAATTTTTTTTTATTAAAACATGAGCATACTAGTCAAAAATATTAGAACTTTGTATAAAATCATGATGCATGTATGCATGATGATAGATTTAACAAAACTTAACAAAATTTAAAACTTTATACTACGATTACTTTTCTTATTAACAGACTAAGTGATAGTAGGCCATCTTATCTATTAAAAGAAAACCTGGGACCTTCCACTAAAAAAGCTACCAAGCATCGTCATGCCTAACTTTTAAAAAATTGTCATCATTTGGTCTATAATTTTACCAACATAGCTACAGTGGGCAGGTTATTGATAAAATATGTTGAGTGTGTAACCATTTGATTCATCCACTAAAGCTACTTACAAACCATGCCTCAATGGGAGGTCAAATTTGCTACCCATAAATGGACTTATCCTTAAGGAGACCTAAGCCATGCAAGATCTAGGATTTATGCCCTCCGGTGGGGAGTAACAATTCACCACATGCAAAATGGGTCATCATATGGAGACCATGGACTCTCATATGAGCATGCTCTCCTACTCAATTTTTTTAGGCTTTAAGTTTTAATAAATGCCATCTTATCTAGATGTAATGTATTATCTATCGATATTGTTTCATTATATATCTCATACATAATGAATGCATAGCAAAGCCTAGAGTTGACAATTTTCTAAATGACATGCAATAATATAATATCACACATTATTTGCATTCATTTATCCATTCATCATATGAACTAATAAGCCACTTTCCTAGGAACATAAAAATAATTAAAAGGTTTTTAGGCCTAACAATTTCTTCTTAGACGTGGATCTCCCACTTCGAACTCTTCATTCACATGACCTGACCCATTCAGTACAAAGTGTGTAATGGATATTCTTTTACAACAAAGTTTTGATTTTCATAAAAACGAATTTGTCACTTTGAAAACAAAAATTCCAGCACTAGTTTTCATCAAAATCGAAACTTATCCATACAAAACAGAAAATCTAGCACTTGTTTTTCATCAAAACCAAATTTGTCCATATGAAACAAAAAATCTAGCACATATTTTTAAAAAAAACTGAAACTTATTGTGTCATAAAACCGAAAATTTGTCAATACAAAATTCCAACACTTTGGTTTTCTAAGAACCAAAACTTTGCCAGTACACTTTAAACAAAACTGAAATCTTACCTCTTCATTTCTTCATCCATGGCTTCTTCATATTCATCATTACATGATTTTGTGCATTACATAATCGAAGAAAACATAAAGATGAAACCAAGGATGAAACATGATGATGATAAGCCACCCTCATTGTTACAAACCAAATGAACAAACCTTACAAGGTAACTTTAGAATCTATGGACAACCAAAGAGAAAAGCATGCATCATATATAATTCAACCACATAAAAATATGTAGTATATAAAAATGATTGCCAACCCATGCATCACATAAAGGAACGGAAATCATACATAAACAAACGGGCTCTGATACTAATTGTTAGATCAAAAAAATAAAGCATGCACGATTTGGATAAAACGGTAGATTTCAAAACTTTTTATAAATCAAAATTACAGTGGAAGCAATATAACCAAATCAACATGCATAGCCGTACATGATACAGTACAAGGATAAACATTTGCATAAACACAAGATGAAAATTATTACCGACTCTTTTACTATAGCTTTAGCTCTTCGCTGTGTTGTTCTATCCTTGACATATCCACTCCAAAGTGATGTATCCTCTTCTTATTATTGTATTCTCGACCCATCCAATCTGCCATTTGTTCTCCTTAGACAACTAGGTTAACAAGATCCTTTGGTGGGAAAGGAGAGAAACACTTAAAGAGATTTTTCATTAAAAGAATGAAGCCAAAGATGAGACACCTCTTATGCAATTTTCAACTATACCTTGCAAGATAGGAGAGAGAAAGTAAAAAAAATGCAAGAACACCTTCTCACTTCTTCTTAATTTTGGTTAACATCGAAAGAAAGAAGAGATTTTCATCAAATGCATCACTTCATTCTTTAATCAATCATAAAGAATCCAATAAATGAGACTCTTCTCATTTTTCTTTAAGATGGCTATATGAAAAGACTATTAACTTAAATGAGACATATCATTTTCGGTTTTGTGATGAAAGAAAGAAGATGAACCGTCAAGTATTCCTCTGTCTTCTTTAATCCAATAAATGCTAAAAGGTTATATGTTATCATTAAAAGACAACCATTAAATCATTTAATGATAATATCATTACTCCATTTAATGATGATAAAGCATGTTAAATCCATCTTTAATATAACAAATCAGTACTAAATGTGCAATTGCACATTTAGCCCATTAAAACCAAAATTCCTCCTCCATTTATTTTTAATAACTTTGTTTTAATTTAATTAATCAAATTAAACTAAAGTCTAGTCCATTTCTAAGTGTTCATTTGGGCTTCTAATTAACAATTAAAAAGTCTAAGCCCAACATTCAATCATAGACTTTAAAACCTCTATTTGTATTTCTTACTTGAAATGAAAAATGAACAATTATATGGAAGGTCCTTTGAAACTAGAACTAGTCATTGTAATTAGGATTAGCAATATGACTCGAGCTTAGCCTAAAGTCAATTTAAAGGAGTTAGTATAGAAAAAGGGATAGGATTTCATATAATAGAATGAAATTAGACAATTATACAGAAGGTAATGTTTGTGAAACAATAAATTACCATTTTTATGTATTAATAATAGGTTTCATAATCCAATTTGGATTTCACTAGTTAAGTAAATTTTAATTAGACCATTTATCAAACCTTTTATAGTTTATTATGTATTAAATCCTTATATTAACTTTAAGAAAACTTTTAAGTTTAAAATTCACAAATAATATTTGTCGAGTTAAGAAGATTTTCTAATATTCTCTTCTTTAAACAATATTATTTACTACCAATTTTGAAAATTAAACAAATTGTATTATGAAAACATTTAGTATAAAAATTTATAAAATAATTTGGTTCAAAGGTAAATCATTACTCATCATTTAGTTTAGTAAAATTTTTTGATAACAAAATTACCATAGCGATGTCAACATGCTATATAGTTCTAATATAATCACATATATCTAATAACTTTATTGACATAAATGGGAATATGGAAACTTGGTAACATAGGACGATATCTTTGATCTGATTGTAGCATATATTATTGCCATTTTCAATTTCTATCATCTTTGTGCTAAACTACCATAGAAATCTTTTATAAGATACATCCCTTATATTTCTATATGTCTAAAAAGACTTCTTGGTATCTCGAGATACCTTTATATGTCATAAGTCATAAAAGGTCTTATATTAAATTTAATCATGCCTCTAAGCCTGTTTTGATCTAATCGCTCAAGATTTACACAAGTATTAAAATTTTAATCTTTATGACATGTCATCATTCATTATAAAAAGAAAGTATAATCTTTTATGGTTGAGTATGTACTAATGATCATCATAATTGAATTACATTAAATGAAAATTGAAATTGGAGAAAAATAAATTTCACTCGACTATTAATGTTAAAGGACTTTAACATACCTATGGTATTAACATGTCCATTATAAATATTATGGTGCAATCCCTAAGTTAATGAAGTAAAAACATATACTTAGTCTTAGTATGCTCATACAAGTTCTTTAATGATTAAATACTTGACTTTTAAATTCTTAGACCCTATGATATTCTCATTGTTATTGCTAAATTACACTACTATTTTGTTATCATAGTACAAACTTATGAGTTTAGTAACTGAATCAACCATAAGCAACACTCTAATGAGATTTTTCAACTATACAAATCGTTATATAGCTATTTAATATGAAATAAGCTCAATATTTATAGTTAAAGAGGCCACAAATATCTATCTGAAACTTTTCTAAGATATAATGACAACTGTTAAAAATATATATAACCATGATGTGGACTTCTTGTCATAAGGGTGTAAAGAAAATTTGAATATGTGTAATATTACAAATTCTCTTAATGATAGTTGTGTCCATTATCAAAATGAAAATTATGATTAAAATATTCTATAACATTATGTATGGTTTTACGAATAGTTTAAACCAAGCAAGTCGGGATTGGTTTGATCTAGCAATATTAAAAATTAGAAATGTGTATAAACATTTCATGCTCCTTCATATTTAACAAAAAGATCACACTCCCAATCTCTATGATTAGATCAAAATTTTATGAAAACTTAAATGTATACCAACTATAGTGGCAAATTTGAAATATGTATGGCAGGGAAACTTGAGTTGTAAATTTAATGAAATGCCCATGCCCATCTCGTCCATAATAATCCTTTGCTTTTATTAGAATATTTCAATTTTGTGTTATTTAATTTTGTTATTTAATAAATGCTAGAAATTTATAATTTATCAGAAGTGTTGGGTAGGAATAAATATGCTTTCAACATACATAACTAATCCTCTATTTTTATTAGAGTGTATCAATTTTGTGTTATTTTATTACAGGCATTAGTAACTCAGTTGCAAAAGTCGATGGAGTACACAACATATCTTTGTAATGAGATGGAGGGGTTGAAGGAGAAGGGCAGCACCTTATCGCAATATTCAGAGCATCCGTATTCATCAAATGAATAGCATAGTTGTAGTCCTTTCGTATGAATTAAATACTTATTGTAGTACAAAATAATTTTTTTTATCAATTAAGATAATTTTTACTTTATATCATCAATCAACTTTCTATTTTAATAAATTAAATATAGAAACAAATCAAAATATTATCAATAGATAACTAATAACTGTATAAATTATATATCAATAATAAGATTAACAAATAAAACTAAATGCAAGGAAAAAAATTTAA
Organism: Erythroxylum novogranatense; assembly: GCA_029891385.1. Lineage (NCBI taxonomy): Eukaryota > Viridiplantae > Streptophyta > Magnoliopsida > Malpighiales > Erythroxylaceae > Erythroxylum > Erythroxylum novogranatense. The sequence goes on from CM057229.1 coordinate 58,323,418, forward strand.
TAACAATACCAGTAAATTTATCGATAGAAAACCAAAGTCTATCGATAAAATGTAATCAATTTATCGACAAATAAATAAGTTTCATCAGTATAGTTAGTCATTAATTTACCAACAGAATTACCAAAATTTTGATAAACTTATCGACGGATAGCATTTTCTGTCGATAAATTTACTAACCGAAACAATCATTTCGTCACTAAATTTATCGACAATACAAAATAATTGTCCTTAATTATAGCGATAGAACACAAAATATCCATCGGTAAATTAGCGACAGAAAATTTGTATTTCGTTACAAATTATTACCTATAGTCGTTTCTTCGTCGTCATGTTCTATTGATAAATTCTATCGCTAATTTAGCTTACCGACAGAAAACCTACACATTTCGTCAGTAATATCTGTCGCCAAACTCTATTTTTTTTATAATGTAATTATTTTTTGTGGTATTAGGTAAATTTTAAATTTTAAAAAATTAATAACTCGTATAAGTGTATTATTTTTCAATTTCACTACATTATTATAAAACAACAAAAGATTACACTAGAGTACATATTTAGTGAGTGCCATATGTATAGTAGAATATGAACTTATCAACTTTCAATTTAACATTAGTTTTAAATTTTATTTTTTTTAGATATAAAATATTGTTGTTGTTAACTTTAATATATAACTGACATAAAATTTTAACTCCTTAAACTAAATTAAAATTTAAGCAAAAATTAATAGAAATTTTGTATAATTGTCAAATTGTTATACATTTGTATGAATGTAACAACTTCATTTAGTGGTCACATAAATATTTGAAAACTAATGTTAATAAAAATAAATAAATTGATGTTATTTTAAATTTTTATTATTAAGATTTTTGAGACAAGGTTGATATAAAATTATAAAGTAAACAATAAACTATATTAAAAAATTTAGTGACTATTTCATAAATTTTAAAAATTAGTCAAAACGATACTTGGTATTGATCGGAACTGATACATTATCGTACTATAACTCCATTCGGTACCAATGTCAATACAGTATTCATAAAATTGATTTCCATACCTGGCTGTTGTTTTTGTAGGAAGAGAGGTTGTTCTCCTATATGCCAAGGTCCTTGCTCAAGGATGCCATTTAGCCCATTTTCATCTAAAAAATTAAACAAGATAGTCCCATCCTTATTTAACAAGACCTTCTCCAGTCCCTTCTTACTCAATCTGTACTTCACCTATGCATTAATCACCAAAAAAGCTAGCTTTTTGCTCCAAAAGAAACCAAGTAAAGTAGAGGACCACACCTTAGCTCCTACCTTAAGAAGTTCTACTGGAGGACTGATGATACCATCAGTCACAGCATTATAAAAATACTCAAGAGAAACTTTTTGAGGTGTAGAGAATAATTTGTTCTTTCATGCACCCGTAGGTTGTTTATCTTCCATGTTTTCGTTTGTTTTTTAGTTTTTAACAGAACTTTTGGATTTGCATAGATCTGGAGATTTAGAGAGCATATTTTCTTACAATAAAGCAGGATAGTATTCATCAAATAAAGAAAAACTCTCTAAACTCTCTGAGCTTTTTGGTCGAACACACAGTGTGCTCCTCTACATTGTGCGCGTTGATTGCATAGTTGTCCTGCGATTCGCCCAAAATGGATAACACGTCAACAAACAACTCTCAACTAGCAATGATCTTCACAGCTATACCGCAAAATAATCCCACAAATCCAAAAGATCAACTCACCTCCTCGACATATGCTGGGCATGCGGCTAAAAAAGTGAGGATTCGCGAAAGAGAAGAGGACCCTTCTCCCTTGTCGCCCAAACCACCGACACTACAAGCCACCTATTATGTAGCAGTCACTGGGAACACTACACAGAGCACAAAGTCGGCTTGGCCAGAAGAAGAAACCATAGAAATTCAAGAGGGAGACATTACGGTAGTACAAGGACTATACAGGATGGGATTAGAACTATCTAGCACTCTTCGAGGACACCTTGACAAGAAATGGGAGAAGGCGATCGTTGTTAAACTTCTGGGCAGAAAACTGGGTTTTAATCTTCTTCACACCCGCATCAAATCCTTATGGAAACCCTATGACCCCATGAAAATAGTAGACTTAGAAAACGAATTGTACCTGATCAATTTTGTCGAGGTCGATGACTACATCAAGGCGCTTACCAATAGACCATGGATTATAGCTGGACATGTATTTTCAGTACAGCTTTGGACTCCGACCTTTCGCCCCTCGACAGGTAAGGTAACACATGTGATCATCTTGGTCAGATTCCCAAAACTCTCTGTAGTTCGGTACCACCCTGCCATACTCAAAGCTTTAGGGAACCTGATTGGGAGAACTATAAAAATCGATGAAAACACACTTAACTCACAAAGAGGAAAATTTGCTCAGGTTGCAGTAGAAATAAACCTTAGTTCCCCCCTCAGGCCCGTCGTATAAATGGACAAAGAAAGCATAAAAGTGGCTTATAAGGGCTTACCTCAACTATGTTTTACCTGCGGTTTGGTCGGACATGGAGCAAACAATTGCCCCTCAAAACGTTTAGAGCAGAGCGATCCGAGGGCACCTCCACATGAGAGGGTAACGACTTCCATTGTACCAGACATGTCAGTGGCCGGCCATTATATGGAGACTTACGGACCTTGGATCCAAGTATAGCACCGTCTATGTTACCAGTAAAACAGAGCAACGACTCTCAGACATTACAGGCGAGAACCAGTTTCTCACGTGGTGACAGAGCTCGAGCTACTAGAACAGGCTAACGAACACTTACCTCCAGGGGAGGTTACCATACACAACATAGCAGTGCCTCCCCAGTTGCTCACCCGCCGAAGGATGGTTACGTAGAAACAGACGCGGACTAGTTATAACGACACAACAGGACGGGCCCATCGTGGACCCACGCCTACCATTGACAAGGCCAAAGAGCCTCAGTAGCCCACAACTCATCCGAGCCTACCCAGGGCTCATATGCTAGCCCAACCTAACTTCTCTCCTCATGTGACGTCGTCGTCTAAACCAACTGAGAATCGCCCTTCTCATTCGACGTTGTCGTCCAAGCTAGCCATTGTAGTACCTTCAATCCCTGCTAAGGCGTCGTCGAAACAACCTCAACCAACCTTTAACTGTTGGACCAATGGTGGTTGACAAATTAAATCCCACTTATGTTTTGATAATAATAAAATGTATAGAATTGGTTAAGAAATTGTTTCAGGTATTTTGGGATTGATATTCAATGAAAGAATTGTACAAATCAAGATGGGCAAGTGTTTAATCATTGAAGAATCAAAATGGGAGTTTCCTTATAAGTGAAAATGACATAAATCATGAGGATTATAGAAGATTTGGTTGGATGTTACTGTTGAAGAACATAAGTCGACTTGCGCATAAGATAAGTCGACTTATACATCAAGATCCGAACAACATAAGTCGACTAGTACGTCATAAGTCGACTAATATATGAAGATCTGTCAGGTTGAGACAACACAAGTCGACTAATCATACATAAGTCGACTTATCAAGGACCACAAGTCGACTTACACATCACAAGTCGACTTATAGAAGAGCGGAGATGCAATTTTACGTAAAATTTTGTCACAAGTCGACTTATACAACTCGACAAGTCGACTTATGGTCACAAGTCGACTTATACAACTCGACAAGTCGACTTATGGTACAACACATTAATTCCAACGGCTCTATTAGTCACAAATGGAAAGGAAGATGTTAAGGAACGGTCATAACAATTAGACAACGGCTATATAGGTTCCCAACAGCTATTTTTCTTCAAGTATAAGAGTGGATGATCAAGGAAAAATACCAGAGAAGTTCTACAAAAAAAATACTCCACTATTGCTTCATACTTTGCTCACTATTGCTCTTATCTTGTCATACCATTTTATTGAGCTTTGTTCTTCAATCTTTATATTATTTCTCTTACAATTTGATTGACTAGTGGAAGGTCACGTGTGAGGTAGCTTGAGCCGGAAATCAAGTGGTGTTGGTAGGATTTGTCTTGGGAAGACAAATCATTTGTAAAGGTAGCTTCGTAGGAAATCAGTGGTGTTGGTAGGATTTGTCTTGGGAAGACAAATTAAGTGTAAAGGTAGCTTGAGCCGGAAATCAAGCGATATTGTAAGAGTTCGCACTGAACTACAAAGTGTGTAATAAAGTGGTTTGCAAAATCCTAAGTGGGAGCTTAGGTAGAAGACGTAGGTCTTAGCACCGAACCTCTATAAAAATAGTATTTGATCTTCTTCCCTACTCCTTGCATTTAAATTTGTTTAAATTACTATTGTGTGAATTAATTTCTGATTTTATTGTAGAAAATTACAAAAAGCTTAAAGATCTATTCAACCCCCCCTTCTAGATCGCTAACAATTGGTATCAGAGCAGAAGTATCCAGGGATGGCACACAACAAACTAGCGGAAGAAGGTAATACAAATTATCGCCCTCCTTTATTTAATGGTACTAATTATTCTTCTTAGAAAAATCCTATGAAGTATCACATTATAAACGAGGGAGTAGAATATTGGAAGATCATTATCTTCGGTCCATAACCACCATTGAAAGAAAATGGTGAGTTAAAAACAGAAATGGAGTATGAAGACAATGATTGGAGGCAAGCCTACATCAATGCGAAGGCTATGAAACTGATATACTGCGCTCTCACAGTCGAGGAAAGAAACCGAGTTAATTCTTGTACCAGCGCTAAAGAAATGTGGGAAAGACTTTGCATCACCCATGAAGGAACCAACCAAGTCCGGGAGACAAAGATCAACATGCTTCTCCATGATTATGAAATGTTTTTTATGAAGGAAGGTGAGTCTATTTCCATTATGCTTGATCGTTTTGCAAAAATCATAAATGAATTAAGCAACCTTGGAAAGCATATGACGGATAGCGAGAAGGTGAAGAAGATTCTCCGCTCACTACCAAAAGAATGGGACTCACAAGTCACAGCAATTATGAAGTCTAAAGATCTCAATCATTTGGAATTCAACGCCTTGGTGGGATCACTCATCAACTATGAGATCATTCTCAAATCCAAAGGAGGTAGAGGTAAGTCACAAAAGTCAATTGCTTTAAAGGCTAATATTTCTTCTCTTAATGAAAGTGACGAAGAAATAGATGAAGAAGAGGATGATGAAGAAATAGCAATGTACGTCAGAAATTTGAGAAAATTCAAAGGACTTCTCAAAAATCGTAGGAAAGAATTAAATGGTGGAAGAAATGAAGAAAGAAGTACACCATGGAAAGAAGGACCAAAAGCACATATTCCACATCAAATTTCCAGAAAAGTGACAAATATGACAAAGGAAAAAAAGAAAGCTAGCCTAGTAGCCACGTGGAGTGATGATGAGGAAGCATATCAAAGCAATGATGAAAACAACCTTGCTCTTATGGCAGATAGCTTCTTGACAAGTGATGATGAGGATGAGGTAATAATCTCAGATCAAGAACTTAGAGATTCTTTTACTGCTTTACAAATTGATTTTGAAGAAGCTATTAAGATAAACAAGAAATTGAGAAAGAATATAAGAGAACTAGTTGCTGAAAATAATGCTTTACATGAGACGATTGATGATTTAGACTGTCCTAAGGAAGATCATTTTGCATGTCTTGTTGAAAAAGAAAATCTTACTAATGAACTTGGTAGACTTAGAAAGGAGTTTTCTTATGTGGTTGAAAAATTTGCTAGTGGAAATGCAAAGTTTGAAGAGATGTTATCTTTACAAAGATATTCTATTTCTAAACATGGTTTGAGATATGATCCTTATAATAGAGATTGTTCTTTAATTTTCAAATTTACCAAGGATGGAAAAGTTGCTCAATGTGCTAGATGCTTGAAAGATGGTCATATAGAAACTGCATGTAAAAGTATTAGGAGATGTGTTAAGGTTAAGAAAATCTGGGTGGTAAAAGGTACAACACCTCCTAATGTGGTTTATATGACTAACCAAAATGGACTCAAGATGGCTTGGGTACCAATGAGAAGAAAGGATGTTTCAGTTGTAGGTACAAGCAAGAAATGAAGATCAACCAAGCATATGGTACATTGATAGTGGATGTCGACTAATTGGTGACAAGTCTGCTAACAAGTCGACTTGTGTAGGTCAATAAGTCGACCTATGATGTACACAACACTTTAGAAATGAAGAAATTTCAGGATAAGTCGACTTATAAAAATCGACAAGTCGACTTATAAAAATTGACAAGTCGATTTATGAGGGTCGATAAGTCGACTTATGGAGGTAAAACAAGTCGACTTATGTTTACATGGGTTCCATTGTTGGATTGTTATGTTATGTAATGACTTTGCATTTTCTTTGTGTTTGCTTATGAACTGCCAGTAGAATATAAGTTATCTGGGTCTTCTTAAAAAAAAAATGTTTTCCCAAAATCTCCGAAAACATATTCTCTTCTACTTTTGAGATTTATTCATGATGATGTTTCTCCACCATGATGGTTTTTGTATCTAGCCAAGACCAACATTTCATATTATTTGTATTTGCTTGCTACTTGAGACTATTTGTGTTTGATGGTGGCTTCTATTTAATGTGATTGCGATATTTCATCTATTGTTGGTTTGTATTAGTTGTTTTGATTATGACAAAAAGGGGGAGAAAAATGAGAAATTAGATATTCTTTAGTTACTTGATTAAGGGGGCGTATGTGATAATTATCTTTAATTTAATTCTATCATGATTTCAAATTACTTTTATGAATTTGATCTTACAAGGTTATTAAATTCAATGATTTATATGATTGAGGGGAAGACTTCTAACCAAAATGACAAGGTATAAAAACCTTGATCAATGTTTCTTTGTTTTCATTTCTTAAACAATTTCTAAGTGTTTTGTCATTATCAAAAAGGGGGAGATTGTTGGACCAATGGTGGTTGACAAATTAAATCCCACTTATGTTTTGATAATAATAAAATGTATAGAATTGGTTAAGAAATTGTTTCAGGTATTTTGGGATTGATATTCAATGAAAGAATTGTACAAATCAAGATGGGCAAGTGTTTAATCATTGAAGAATCAAGATGGGAGTTTCCTTATAAGTGAAAATGGCATAAATCATGAGGATTATAGAAGATTTGGTTGGATGTTACCGTTGAAGGCAACATAAGTCGACTTGCACAGCATAAGTCGACTTATACATCAAGATCCGAACAGCATAAGTCGACTAATACGTCATAAGTCGACTAATATATGAAGATCTGTCAGGTTGAGACAACACAAGTCGACTAATCATACATAAGTCGACTTATCGAGGACCACAAGTCGACTTACACATCACAAGTCGACTTATAGAAGAGCGGAGATGCAATTTTACGTAAAATGTTGTCACAAGTCGACTTATACAACTCGACAAGTCAACTTATGGTCACAAGTCGACTTATACAACTCGACAAGTCAACTTATGGGTACAACACATTAATTCCAACGACTCTATTAGTCACAAATGGAAAGGAGGATGTTAAGGAACGGTCATAACAATTAGACAACGGCTATATGGGTTCCCAATAGCTATTTTCCTTCAAGTATAAGAGTGGATGATCAAGGAAAAATACCAGAGAAGTTCTACAAAAAAAATACTCCACTATTGCTTCATACGTTGCTCACTATTGCTCTTATCTTGTCATACCATTGTATTGAGCTTTGTTCTTCAATCTTTATATTATTTCTCTTACAATTTGAGTGACTAGTGGAAGGTTACGTGTGAGGTAACTTGAGCCAGAAATCAAGTGGTGTTGGTAGGATTTGTGCTGGAAGACAAATCATTTGTAAAGGTAGCTTGAGCCGGAAATCAAGTGGTGTTGATAGGATTTGTGCCGGAAGACAAATCAAGTGTAAAGGTAGTTTGAGTCGGAAATCAAGCGGTATTGTAAGAGTTCGCACTGAACTACAAAGTGTGTAATAAAGTAGTTTGCAAAATCCTAAGTGGGAGCTTAGGTAAAGGACGTAGGTCTTAGCACCGAACCTCTATAAAAACAGTGTTTGATCTTCTTCCCTACTCCTTGCATTTAAATTTGTTTAAATTACTATTGTGTGAATTAACTTCTGATTTTATTGTAGAAAATTACAAAAAGCTTAAAGATCTATTCAACCCCCCTTCTAGATCGCTAACACTAACAAGCACATCGCACTCTCCATCCCCTCACATGCAGCTATAATTATCAATGATCAAACATTAACCAAAGCTATGCAAGAGGACGAGAGCAACGGGAACCCTGGACAAATAAATCAAGACAAATGCAGATTTAGATAATGATATGCATCCCGAAAGTGAGATCATTGTAGTTCCTGACTATCAATCCACAGAGGGCCAACTTATCCCCCCAACCAACCCTATTAGGGATATGGATATCCTCCCAGTAAACACTCAAGACTCATAGTGTTTACTTCTTTTTAGTAATCACCCGTGACAATATTCATTTGGAACTACCAAGGGGTTGGAGGGAAATCCTTCAAATCAATCTTGAAGAATTATATTCGGATTCATAATCCAATTATCGTAGTGCTTGTTGAACCAAAAATCAGTGGCGATCGAGTGAGAAGGGTTATTCGGAGATTGGGTTTTGAGCAATCATTCAGGGTTGAAGCTTCAGGATTTTTCGAAGGTATTTAGTTATTATGGAATGACAATATCACAGTCCATATTCTCATAGCTCATCAGCAATTCGTGCATACCAATATTGATTGGGGGCATTATAATTTTGACTTTACGGCAATTTATGTTAGTCCTAATCCTTCCCTTCATCACTTTCTTTGGAATAATCTCCGAAAAATTACTAGAATAACCGCTAGACCGTGGATTGTAGGAGGTGACTTTAACACCAAACTTGACAGTAAAGATAAACAAGGGGGCTCTAGATGTGAACCTATAGTTAACAATCAATTTTGCGATTGTGTTCATCATTATCTTCTACAGGATCTAGGATATTCTAGACCTAAATACACTTGGAGAAGAGGACAGATACTTGCTAGACTAGATAGAGTTCTCTCCTAGAATTCATGGCACTCCATTTTCTAGATCACTTCGGTTCAGCACCTCCCTTTTATAAAATCCGATCATTGTCCACTCCTGGTGAACATTCAGAGCAAAAAATAACTTGCCTCCTATCAAGAGACCTTTCCGATTCCAAGCAGTTTGGTTGACTCATTAAGGTTTTGATCAGATTATCAAGCACCGGATACTAAAGCCTTAGGTGACGTTTTATCCAATCTTTCACATTCCTTATAGGAATGGAATTCCTGTACTTTCAGAAATATTTTTCATAGGAAGAAACCACTCATGGCTCGACTGCAAGGGATCCAAAGAACCCTGGAAGACCATGACTCGCAACCCCTTTAGGATTTAGAGGATTACCTTATATCCGAGTTGGAGCAGGTTCTGTACCAGGAAGAACTTTTTTGGTACCAACGCTCAAGATGTCAATGGCTAAGTCAAGATGACCGGAATACGAAATATTATCAAACCATCACCACCAACCAACAGTGAAACGCAAGGATTAATACTGTCAAAGATGAACAAGGTAACACGAGATCGGACACGGAGAGCATAAAACGGATAGCGAAGAATTATCTTGAAAATCTTTATAAACAAGACAGTCATGCTTCAAGAAATTCCCAATTTCCTAGCTCTTTCCCTCCCCTCTCATCCCGGGCTATAACAGACATGCAACATTCTTCCAGACCTGAGGAAATCCAGAAAGCTTTCTTTGATATGGCTCCGAACAAGGCTCCAGGTCTGGACGGATTTACCGCTTTATTTTACCAATCTCAATGGCACACTATCGGTCCGTCCCTGACTTTGTTCATTCAAAGAATATTTCGACATGTAGTATGGGAATCTGAGCTTAATCGTACCATAATGATACTTATCCCAAAGATCCCCAAGCCCAGGTCGATAACACAATTCAGGCCTATAGCGCTTTGCTCTGTTCTTTACAAAGTCATAGCCAAGATCATTATTGCTCGATTAAAACCACATTTAGATGAATTCTTTGTGTCGACTCAATGCAGCTTTGTTCCAGGACAACAGATTACTGGCAATATCATCATAGTCTAAGAAGTGATCCATTCTATGAACACAAATCCGGAAATAAAGGCATCGTTGCAATAAAGGTGGATTTAGAGAAAGCCTATGATAGACTTTCCTGAGACTTCATCTTAGAAAGCCTATGATAGACTTTCCTGGGACTTCATCTTAGAAACCCTTATCAAGATTGGTATCCCAGACTCTTTGACTAATTTGATCATGAAGTGCCTTTCCTCAATTTCTATGCAAGTAAACTGGCATGGGGAGCTAAGTGACTCATTCTCTCCCACCAGAGGTATTTGACAGGACGACCCGATATCACCTTATCTTTTCGTTCTATATATGGAAAGACTAGGCCACATAATTAACGATTCTATCTCTAATGGATGATAGAAGCCGATTAAATTAAGTAGAAGCGGATCGTATTTATCTCACTTATTCTTCACTGATGACTTCATTCTGTTCGCGGAAGCGGACATTGAATAGGTGAAAGAAATACGTGAAACATTAAATACCTTTTGTACAGCTTCCGGTCAAAAGGGTCAATCAAGACAAGTCTCGATGCTTTTACTCTAAGAATATTCAGACCACTCAGGCACATTACCTAAGCGAGGCCTTGGACTTTAGACATACTAACAATTTAGATCGATACCTCGGAGTGCCGTTTTTACACGAGCGAATTAGTAAATGAACCTATCAGCATATTCTGGATAAGGTTCAACAAAGACTCTTGGGGTGGATGGCAAATCTTTTATCGCTCGGATGCAAAATAACGTTGACTCAGTCTGTCATAGCAGCGCTACCCACCTACATGATGCAGACGGTCCGTCTACCGCATCAACTTTATGATGCTCTGGAAAAAATCATGCAACAATTCCTGTGGGGCGTGACACCCGACAATAAAATGACGAGCTTGGTCAATTGGGACACTGTATGCCTACCTAAAGAGATGGGGGGACTTGGAATTCGTAAAATAAGGGAAACCAATGATGCCTTACTTGTAAAGCTAGGATGGTCAATGGTTTATAGGCTAAATGAGTTATGGGTTCAAATTCCCTCGGCTAAGTATAATTTTAATGCTAACAATTTTCCTCTTTTCTTTGATACAATAGGAGGATCGATGATCTGGAGGAGTATCAAAGCAATTTGGCATCACATTCTGTAAAGCATGAAATGGATGATCTGTGATGGCGCCCGAACGAGATTCTGGCTCGATCCGTAGGTTGACGACTAGGGGCCTCTTATCTCTCATGCAGTAGCCCCAATTTCAACAGACATTATTGAACATTGGGTTCGTCAATTTACATACACAGTTTGTAACTGGTATTGGGAAGCCTTCCAACACTTGCTTGTGTCTTTGATCTACATGGCTATAGCAAGTATCCTTCTGTCAAAGCACCATTTAGGGTCGGATAAGCTTATTTGGGGCCGAACGGATAACGAACAATTCACGACTATGTCAGCTTACTCCATGATAATGAACCATGAAGAAGTTTCGACCAACACAACCTGGAGGTCTATATGGCAGTGGCAGGGCCCGCAACGAATCCGAGCATTTCTTTGGCTCCTCTTACTTGATAAACTTCTCACGAATCAACAGAGGGTGTACAAAAAAATCACTTCGGATGCTGCTTGTTACCACTGCCACCTTGAGGAATCCTCTCTTCTTGTAGATCGGGACTACCCCAAAGCCCGCATCTTATGGAATAGATTCCCCACTCAGGTAATCTCGGTAGAGTTTTTTACATTGAACAATAAGGAGTGGCTCATAAAGAATCTTCACACACATTGACTGGTAGGGGGATTCGACTGGGTGATTATCTTTGGCACAACGTGCTGATTTCTCTGGTCCTGACGTAATAGGGCACTCATTGATGAGCACTTTTCCTGGCCAACTTTGCCAGATCATCAAGTTATAGAATATGTCCATCACATCCAACTGGCAGAAGATTAGCAACAACAAACTCGATTGGGTAATTACACTCGACGAGACCAGCTCATTTGTTAGAGTAAACCTCCTCAGGGTTGGGTGAAATTAAACACGGACAGCGCCAGCAAAAGTTCATGTCTTTCGGCCACAGCAGGTTACTTACTACAAGACAGTTCCGGCGCTTGGTTGGGAGGATTCGCTCAGAACATTGATTGGTGTTCCACGACAACAACTGAATTTTGGGGAGTGTTATCAGGACTTAACCTGGCTTGGAACCTGGGATATCGCCATATAGAATTTGAAGTGGATTCAAGTATAGTGACCAATATGCTTTCTTCCCCTAAGACGAGTGCTACGTCTCTTAACCCTTTAGTGGTGAGCGCTAATGACCTGTTCACCCGTAACTGGATTGTTATTATGTTGGGCCCGGGCCCCGGATCCCCGATTCCCGAGGGCAGCCCCTCGGGTCGCGCCTGCGACGGGCGCCCAAATACCGTCGGACCCGATCCTAACATCCACACAAATCCATAAATACAATTCGATTTACACATACATATATCAATACATACGCGCTTTGTACACATGCATTCTAAACATACATTCATCATTCCAATTGCATAAATCATCATCATTCTCATTCAAGAAAGTCACCAAATATTCTCAAAATATATATAGCACAATACAAAATGAAATTGAAGCCCAAAATACAAAAGTATGCTCCATGATGAAATGCTGGTGGGCTAACCAAAGTACTAACTTATACAAGGCTCCTAACTAGCTCGAAGTTTCCGATGCCTGCAAGGTCGATAATCGTCTCGATCCGCACTTTGAGGAGGGAGAGTAATGGGGTGAGCTGCGGCTTCGATGGCATATACGTTTATAGCCATTGGCAACGAGCCACGCAATCAAGCAATATCATAATTCATCAATTTATTCACATTCATATAGACATAGATCATGCACTTTCTATTTGTCAACATAACAATCATTATGCAACAAGTTTATCAAATCCATCATATGTTATGCTCATCAAATCAATCGTGTATGCACAAACAATTGGCTCGAGAGTTTCGTAAAAACGATCCGGATAAACCGAAGTTTAATCCGTAAACTATCCGAGTCCGATTTCTCAAGGATCTCGTGGCCTCAAGCGGGCAGCCGGGAGAAGGCTTTAATGTCAACGTGCACGTGACTCTATCCGTAACTCTCTTACCCAAACAAATCACTTAGTCCATTCGATTCATGCTCAAAGCATTTTTCACAGTTTTCTAAATTCTCATTCTTGTCCATTTCCATACGGCCTATCAAGCCATACATAATCATAATCAAAGACATATTCAATATTTCTCATGTAATTCAATACAAGTAATGTCATATAATGCAAGCAAGCATACATCAGGCAATTTGCCCATACACACAATAACCATAAACATATTACCCACCTAGTATCGCTTGAGTATCAGACTCACTGCTGTCCTTCCTCTTGCGATTAGGTCAAATCAGCTTGGTTCCCTATAATAAACCAAGTTCTCATTTAATTAACAAACCATAGAAAATATTTCAATAAGCTTGACAATCAAAATAAAGCATTAAAGGTCTCCATCCGACTTCCATCTAAATTCCCGAACCCTTCGAAACAAATTCTGAACTTCCCTTCTTCATACAACTCGTAGTCCTTAATTTTTAGATCACAACGAATCCAAAATCACCTCGTACATCTACACCAAAAGATATGCCCAAAAATGTAAAAATTTCACTTTCGAAAATAGGGGGGTCGCCGCAGCGAAAGGACGCTCGCCACGGCGAACGACCACCTTCGCCATGGCGTGCTCATCACCAGACGCCTCACAAGGTGCACACATCTTGCCATGGTGTGCATCGTCTTGCAGACGCCATGACGTGCACATGGTGCACGCGGCGTGTCACCCAATCTCCGCACACCGCGGCGTGCTCTTGCGCACGTCGCGACGTACGGGTCGGAGCTGCGACTCTGAACCCCTATTTTCTGCATTTTCCGACTTCTATTTCTTCCTAAACTCAAATACAACACACATAAGTCTTAGATCAAGTCTCAAGCTACATTTCTAACCCATTAACAACTCAAAAATCAAGCATAAATGCATCAACCCAAGGATCTACTCATCTTTTCACCTAAAAAAACCCTAAATCGTCGATTCTGCTACATATCCAACATATCTAAGTTTAAAGCTAACCATAACAAGTTAGATCCAACTTAAACTTACCAGGAAACGTCTTTAATCTACCGAAAATTGCTGAAATCGCAAAACTCTTTCTTCTTCTCCTCTTCCTTCACCGACGACACTATTCCCTTTCTTTTCTCTTCTATTTCTTTCTTTCTTTTCCTCTTCTTCTTTTCTTTTCTCTTAACCTAAGGCATGGGACAAAGACCAACTTACCCCTCTTTACAAGCCTAAACACATTCAAACCTAAGCAATCTTCCTAAAATGTCCTTACACACTTTTACCCTATAATCTCCATGTAAAACCACATCATAACGAATTAGGCTCAAATAACCCGAATTTATGCACTAATACTCCCAATTTACTCAAACTAAGGCATAAAACTACAATTATCACAATTCATGCTTAATATCATCATAAAAAAATTTGGGGTCTAATATATTATTCGACACATATACAAGGAAAGTAATTAGTGTGTGGGTTGACTTGCAAATTTTGCAGTCTAGTTTGAATTATGAGTCACTATTTTTGAGCTCCCACCTAGGGGTTACATACCTATCCTCTTAAAGGATGAATCAGGGGTTTGTCACTGTCGTGTTCACATGTAATTTGTATCACTAGTCTTCCCTTTATTAAAAAAAAAGAAGAATATTCCCCTATTTTCCTAATTACTAGCAAGGCCTTCGTGAGGCCCTCCATAAGGGGTGAAACCTCAATAAAAATGGAAGCAAAAGAAACCTCAAGGCAGAAGCAAACCAGAAAGTGGGAAAAAGAAACCAAAAAAGGAAAGAGCAAAGGGTAGAAAGGTAAACTAGCTAGTGAGAAGTCAGAGGGTAAAAGGTAGTAAGATATCACCTTTGTAGACAACCCTATTAGAACCTTATGAGAATCTTATCAAAACCTTAAAAATAGAACCTTATCAATAAAATATATTATGTATTTTCATTATATGACTTCTCTCTAAGTTTTCTTTTACTTGAAAGCTTGATTTTTGAATAATGTAATCTTGGTCATACTAAAAAACAAGTGTATTTTTATACTTATCTCTTTACGAGGATCCTATATATTATAAAGTCTTAGAACAAAAATTCTGATAAAGTTGGACACTTAGTAACACTTGGACACTCGCGTGGCTTTTGATAAACACTTGAACACTCGCATGATTTTGGACTTTTAAATAACGCATCTAATAGTTGAAAATGAAATGCCAGTCAATAAAAAATAACAAACCTTGGAAACATCCGTAGAGAGGTGCTCTAATGGCGATTGGCAGTTTGGCACAACCTATAAATCGTAATACTTTCCATAAAAGGATGGTAAATTTGGCACCTTAAATGCATGTCACAAGTGCCATTTCCTATCAGCCAAATCCTTCCCCATCAATACCCTCTCTAAATCTCATCAAAAGTTTCCTCATCTCTATCACAGGAGTCCAACTCACATATGACATAAGTTGTTGTGTATTATTAATCTTCACTTCAACAGCTTTTTGTATTAATAAATATATATTATACAAAAGGACATTGTATTTAAATTTCATAGATATCAAGTTCCATTCCATTGCATTCAACAACTCTTGAACTATTCTGTGAGGGTATAAGTGGAAACCCCTCAATGGCTTCATAACGACAAATGACTTACCAAATATAACTACTACTCAGTTTGTATAAATATTCATCTATTTATTAAATGAAATTTACAAAATTAAATAAATGAATGTTCAACAAAGCATTCGATAAATGCGACCTAAAAAATAAATAAACAGATATTTATATGACAGAAGAAGAACATGTTAATAAAAAAAAGGTAATTTGAACCTGCCCAGAATCTTGAATCTCCAATGAAACTAAAGATTTAGATACCCGGTACAAGGAAATAGGAATAGGTACCTTTATAAATACCCACCCGCCAGTGGCCAGCCTACGTCGTTCATCGAGCACCTACTTAGCATGATGTCAACCTCAACAATGGCTCTTTCCTCACCGAAGGCGGTCTTGACTACTTGGGGAAACCCCAGCTTGATTCTTGCACAGAATATATTGGCAATTTGGGCTACTTAGTGGAGTTGATAAGCGCAGTTGAGAGTTCTTGGCATGTAATATCAACTTATTATTAAATATATTATTTAGTATTAATTATTGACGTCTAAAATGAATTATAAAAAAATTATAAAAATATAAATATTATGACAATAGAAGAGACATATGTTAGGGTAAAGGTATTAGTTTAGTGGGGCCATGTTTACATTACAGCAAAATAAACGTAAAGATGTAGATGGGCACAAGTAGGACGGAAGATGAGCAATCGTTTTCTCAACATTCCTAAAGAAAGAGATGCCTTGCGTCAGATAAACAACTAAATTAGTTGAAGGGTTCAAATGCTCTTATAAAGGAGCTTTTAAAAAATTGAATGAGCCGATTCATTCACTTCATAATTAAACAAATTTTTAATATAGTGAAATAGTTAATTTTAGATATTCAGCTAAAAAACAACTTTTTAAACTTTTTATTAAACGACCCCATTATTTAGCTATCGAGCCACTGGATGAAATGAGCAACCTGCTTTTTTCAAGTGGGAGTTTTTGACTCAGAGGCATTCGCAGAATTGAATGACTGAAATTTATAAGATAGAATAAGACACCATAAATAAATGACTGAAATTTATAAGACAAAATAAAACATTCCTGTTCTTATGCTATATACCTTTTTACAAGATGTGTTACGGAGCAAGATATGCCAATTCACCCTGTATAAAAAAACGCGAATTGGATTGACCACACAACACACGGCTTCCAGTTCCAACCTCTGTTTAGTTATCAAACTGCAGTCTTGGTCTCTTTCTAATGCCTTCATGAGTCATGACCATCCACGATTTGCCAATGCGGATGCCCTTGCTCTTGCCACTGACTTGGCGTAGAGCTCCTCGTACTGTGATGCCGAAGACTCCCAACTGAAATCTATACTCATGTCTTTCTGGACCAGTTCTTTCCATACTCCAGGGTTGTTCCTGTAGTAGTTGAATGCCCGCTCTAAAGCAATGTTCATGCCCTGTCCAACATTAACAGATAAAAAGTGGTTGCAAAATAGATATTACTTGTTTTAGTAGAATTGCTAGCTCAAAAATCAAGCTGAAAGTAAATAAATAGTAACTTTGTCAATCATTATTCACCTGTTCATCCGGATTCAGGAATGTAAATCCATTCCGGAAATGCAGAGGGATTGTATCATCATCAATATCAAAAACACTGTACATGAATGTAATCAAAGAATTAGAGTTAGAAAACTATTTTCTAACCATTGATCTCAAATGCATCTAAAGTCAGTTTGCTACCTGTCATTTAGCCCACCCGTTTTTCTTGCTATGGGTATGGAACCATACTTCATTGCTATCATCTGCAGACATACAAAAAAAATCGAAAGCAGGCACTATCACTTCACTGGATCTGTAACATGTTTGGTTCCCAATATACAACCGAGGCAACCTTATGTCACTAAAAGGTAGTCCAAAAGGATGGTTTACAACTATATTCGAGTTTACTACTTTCAGTTTTCTCTTTTAATGTCAACATTTTGGAAGTCCGTCGATATAAAAAATTTGCCCGAGGAATCTTGTTGGTTATACCTGTGTTAGGCCACATGGCTCAAAGATAGATGGGATGATAAACATGTCAGATGCTGCATAAATACGCCGGGAAAGGCATTCATCAAACTTCAATATTAGCCGAATTTGATCATGATTCTGAAAATGATTTGCAATACCCTCAAATTCCCTCTGCAAAAAAATTAAAAAGGAGGTAAAGATACACTCGATAAATTTGAAAATGCACCTCTGGTGAATGAATGGCCAACCAGGGACAAGCATTGACCAAGGCTCTACATGCTTTTGCATTAGAGGTGCAGAAGCAAAGATTATATCCAACTTAAGGTGCAAAAAGAACTGTTTGCTATTACCTGAATATGTTCGATTGGGCTTGAACCAAGAAGTACGAACTGTCCTCCCAACTCCAGTGTTCGATATATTGCATGTCTAATAAGATGTACACCCTTTTGTGGCACTAACCTTGTTATGCAGCCTACCTACCGAAATCATGTGAAGACGCACATATGCACACACAAACACAGAGAACAGAGAATGATAAACAAATAGAGCAGCATTGCAGAAAACGGTAAGTGCTCAAGATTCTCTCAGAAGTGGAATGGAATACAACAATCAATCAGCTAGCTCCACTTGTATATTGGTAAACTTTTGTCATGGATCTACCATTACAAAATCTTTCATTATTCATGAAGAGACAAGAATTAAATGGAATGCCATCAGATGGTCAATATGATGCAACATATAAACTATATAGACAAACAGGATTTCAAACCTTTATCATATTCTGTCATACTAAGTATTTGGAATAAAATCCGAAAATCTTGTCCCAGTTTACTCAGGGTTTTCAAAATGGCCCTATACTATTTATTGTTTTCCAAGCAGATGATAAAAGGTTGCAAAAAGTTCATCCCAAGGAAAAGACCTAGTTCAATGTTTCGTAATTCATGCTTGATGAATTGCATGACATTGATCTGCCAGACTTGGCACTATCTATATCTATCAGACACTAATGATCCAATTGACAACAAAATGCAGGAAGATTAAACAAATTTCAAAATTTCTACAAAAACTAAAATTACCAATGGCTGTCTGACATCTGAAGTCGAAAGCCTAAGGTTCCTTCTGGTAACCATTTTATTTTCCTCTTTCCCTTGAAGATCATTAGAGCTGTACTGAACTTTAAGAAAAGAATCAGTTGCAGGATTCCAAGCATCTGTATCGATTCCATTGAGAATGCCAATGAACTTCTTTGAATGAAAGTTGAGAGTAGAATGGAGACCTTTCCCACCCTGTCAAGGAAAAAATCGATACATGTTGACAAAGCCTTGAGTTAACAGCAGGAACAATACAATACATTCTCATGTACTTTGGAACACAAATGATTCTATTCCAGAGTCTACCAACTCTATCATCCTATACAAATAGAACACATGTTCTCCCAGAAAATAGATGACTTCCAAAGTTTAACATCTTCACTAACGAGACCTCAAACCTGACCATGCAGTTTATTCTTGTTTTCAAATAAGAGCATCTGCACCCTGGCATCCATTGTAAATCACTGGTACGGTCTCCTCTCAAGTACTATTTTAAAGAAACAGTTCAAGAAATTTATGAACAGTATGCATGGAACTTTGCCTGCAGAGGATTATTATGTGTGACTTGACTTTTAACACCTTGAAAGTCTATCTTGTAAGGACAAAGATAAAATAGGGTACAACAGCCAAAGCTCATCTAGAATGTTTACCTTGCCCTTTGTTATCTTTTCCCTCAATCGTATGGGATACGTATCATAGAATGAGTATGACAAGTTTAAAAAATTCAAGTCTTGGATGAGTGACTTGGCAAACTTTGATTATATTGTTGTTTCATAGAACTGAAGAAATTTATGTTGCAGTATAAAATGTGTTAAATTCTGTTATGAATAAGGAAAAACTTGTAAATATACTTGTAAGATATTAATATGTATATATATTAGGGCTAAGCTAATCATAAGCTTAAGCCAAATTTTCTCCAATCTCTCTTTGTCTTTACATATGCAAAAGTAGTCTTCTAATTGATGTTATTGCACTAATCCAAATTTACAAAGAACACTTGCATAATGCACCACACAACAGCTCTTCGAGATTAGCATATTATAGACATGTACAAAAACACACCAGTCAAAAATCGATCCCAATATGTTACTGCCAGGGTCCAAGTGGAATGACCAACTCTTCAAGGTTTGCAACAGCAGTTTTTTGAAAAAATAACACCATAGACAGACCACTTGACACCAGAACATCCAACAATCTCTAGGGGAAATATTAATATAAATTAGAATTTTTCTAGCCAAGACATGCTATCAGGAAGGTCAGTCATTCAACATTGCTCATCACATCATTTATTAGATAGGCTAATCCCCTATACGTGGAAGAGGAGATAAAGTCAAATGTTTGTGGCTCTTACGCCAGATCACCAAGTCCATACCTCAGCAGTCCGCACCTCTTGTGCATAGGTTGGTGATACCGTTGTCACAATATTTGAGAAGACTACCGCACCCTGAATAAAAAGGAATAATGGTATGTGGCTTATACTGGTTCTAAACAGTAAGGTATTGATATTTCGATAAACAATTGGAATACCTTAATAGGATTCACTCTATCATGCGCTGAGTTGTCCTGCATTCTATCTGACCTGTTTAGCTGGTGGACATCAAGTCCACAAGATGCCAGTTCTGACGCAGGTGCAGTCCCTTGATACTCAAAGTTGTGACATGTAAAGCAAATTCTTGCTGAATTTAGTCCTTTGGGGGCATAGATGTCCCAATAAAGTGGTGCCTAAAATAGCAAATAGAAAGTTTCTTTACTTCAGTGAAATAAAATGCGGATATGGAAAAGAAAAACAAACAGACAACCAGACAAAAGGTAATCATACAATAAAAGCAGTCTGCCAATCATGACAATGGATTATGTCTGGTCTTTTGCCAGCTTGGAGAAGCAGTTCAAGTGCTGCACGGCTGAAAAATGAAAAACGTCTGAAATCATCATGCTGTCCATAAAACTGTCCTCTCCAGAAGAACTTGTCGGGGTGATGAGGCTCAATAAAGTAAATCGGAAGACCTATGCAATAAAAATTACAATCAAAATACGATAAAAATGCATGTCGCAAGATAACCCTGAATGAGCAACATAAAGAACTCTAAACCTTCAACTGTGCCAACCCAGATTTTATTCTTGTACAGCTTGCCATCAAAATATGATTCCACAACAACATTTAGGGCCTGCACAACCAATCATGTGAAACAACTATTCACAAAACTGTTCTGTCTGTTACCCAAATCTCAAATGGAGGGCATACCCTCAAGTCTTTAATGCGCTCATACTGCATGCAATCATACTTGGGAAGAATGATTTCGACGAGGTGTCCTCTTTTTTGGAGTGCTTTACCGAGACCAGTTACTACGTCTCCCAAGCCACCAACCTATAAATGAGCATTGTAAAAGTATTATCAAGACTTTAACAGGGAAAAGAATGTAGGAAAAGAAAGGAAAGGACAATAATATGGACGAAACACATTATCTTTGCTGCACCCAGGAGTTAATTTCCAACCATTTGGAAATAAAAAATTATCAAAAGATATTCTGAAGATTACTCCAGTGTCTAGTTAAATTATGAATGAAAAAACATCAGTGTACTTCACCTTTGAGACGTAAAATCTGAAATTATTCAGCTTAATTTAGCTCATTGAAAACTTATCATAAACATATGACAGCTAAAATCCTCCATTTGGAAATTAAAAATTATCAAAAATTATTCTGAAGATTACTCCATTTTCTAGTTAAATTATGAATTAAAAAATGTCAGTGTACTTCACTTTTGAGATGCAAAACCTAAAATTATTCAGCTTAATTTAACTCATTGAACACTTGTCATAAACATGTGACAGCTAAAATCTTTCATGCCCAAAAAAAGCAATAATTATGACTTCTATGTAGTTGGCAACGACAGATAACAGGAAAAATAAGATCAGAAAGTGAATAAGAGATCTGCGTTACAGGCAGATCAGGATGAAGAAATAGAGTGCTGATTAGGTGGGGGATAATCTAAGGGCAACAATGATGAAGAACAGGATGATCTCCCACATCATAACAATTTTTAACTTAAGAACTCCAGTCTTTTTTACTTTAATAAAAAGCATGTTTTTGTGTGTTGAAAATACATGGATAAAAATGATGATGATAATAATAATAGTATAAAGATGACTAAAAAAAATTAAATGGCTAGAGAAATACATTTATTAAAATAAGTTGCAATCAATGCACTGTATATGAGACAAGTTCAGCTCTAAAGACAAATAAGCATCCTATCAAACTTCATGGAAAAAGGTCACTTTATAAACAGAACCAAGATTACTGTAGGTAGAAATAACCATGGAAATATTAATCTGATACCACTTAAGTAAAAAGAACAAAATCAAGGAAGAAGTTAGAAGAAAGAGAAGAGACTGAGATTTATATTTCATTCTATAGATTTGTTAGAGTTTGTTGCACCATATATATATGTTGGATTAACAACTTCATAATGGCCTTTTAAACAGTGACCAATATGCTAGTGGCACGTGTAATGACCAGCTACAACAAATACTCGAGTAAACAAATAAAATGACATAGCAGCTTCCTCTCGGTAAAAGACATAGCAAGCTACAATTTCATTTCATTGATCGCAACAGTCCACTCCACTCCAGAATTAAAGTATAACAATAGCTCCCTCTTATAGAACCTTGTCATAGGAAACAGTTGACGAAAATCAGATAAAAACTCCCAAGTTGGGACTACGCTGTCTCCTGACTGCCGAAAACTTCACTGACTAATATGGTGTTTCAACAACCTCCTTTCCAGTTTAGCACGTGGAACCTTTTCTTCAGCTATCAACTCTGACCTCAAATTGGAAGAGCTAACTTCCTTATTGGAATTTATATGTTAAGTTAAGACAAGTTGTGAATGAGTTGTGAATTTGAGTGCTAGATGGAAATTCAAGCTTGTATGTCACTTTGTCCCAATACTGAAGGGTCCATACTTTTGGTTACATCTTGCCATTTATCCTTGTCAATAAGGTAGCAGTTTGGCAAGTTGGCCTATTCCTGCATTCTTTTATAAGCCCTATGGAGATGAAATTGTATCACTTGAAGGGGTGTCTCTTAGTCCCTAATAGCTTGTGAAGAAAGAAGTAATCTTTTTTCTTATTTTGCACAAGTGCCTTTGAATATATACACAAGTCCTAGCTTAATGTAGGTAACTAAAATATTTCCTATTTATAGCAATATTCCCTATTTACAGCAATTTCCTAAAGCAAATATCCAAGATATCCTCTTGTTTCCTATTTTATGATTAGGAAATAATTTCTCCCAAATTACTGTTCTAATTTTCATCATTCCCCCTCAAGCTGATACGTGTATAGATATCTTGCATTCCCGGCTTGCTTATAACATCTTGAAATTGTGCATTTGCCAACCCCTTAGTCAATACATATGCCATCTGTTTGGCAATGGAAATGTGTGGGGTGCAAATAAGCCCACTTTCTAATTTTTCTTTTATGAAGTGCCCATCAATCTCAATGTGATTAGTTCTGTCATGCTGTACCAAGTTGTGAGCAATACTAATAGCCGACTTATTATCATAGTAGAGCTTCATAGGTCCTTGACACCTAACTTTCAAGTCATTCGGGATGATAAGAATCCACAAGAGCACATATACCATGAGCCTTAGCTCTAAACTCTGCCTCAGCACTTGATCTAGTCACAACTGACTACTTCTTACTTCTCCAGGTGAAAAGATTGCCCCAAAACATATTGCAGTACCCAGTGGCCAACCTTCTATCAATGCTTGAATTTGCCCAATCTACATCCGTAGAAGGTTCAACTGTTTCATTGTCATTTTTCTTAAACATAATCCCTCTGCCGTGGGTAGTTTTAAGGTACCTCAAAAACCTATACACTGCTTGAAGATGGACATTTTTAGGGTCATGCATGGAACTGACTAATTACTTTTATTGCATATGCTATGTCAGGCCTGGTATGTGATAAATAGATTAGTCTTCCCACTAGTCTTTGATAGCTCCCCCTGTCAACAAATTCATCATCTTTGGCCTCGCTTAGTCTATGATTATGTTCTATAGGTGTATCAATTGGTTTGCACCTCATCATTCCATTTTCTTCTAGAAGATTCGTAATATACTTGCGTTGGGATAGAAAAATTTCCTCTTTCGAATTAGCTACTTCTATGCCCAAAAAATATTTCAACTTTCCCAAATCTTTGATTTCAAACTCCTGAGCAAGTTTAAGTTTGAGGTGTTTCATCTGTTCACGATCATTACCTGTGACTATGACGTCATCCACATAAACAATAAGGGCTGTCATGTTGTTTTCTACAGCAAATTTAATAAATAGCGTGATTTCCTTGACTTTGCTTGTACTTCATTTCCAGCATAGCCTTGGTGAGTCTCCCAAACCATGCCCGAGGAGATTGTTTAAGGCCATACAAGGCTTTCTTTAATTTGCATACTCTATTCCCAAACTTATCTTCAAATCCAGGAGGGGCTATCATGTACACTTCTTCATTTAGATTACCATGTAAAAAGGCATTCTTTACATCAAATTCCTACATAGGCTAATCAAAATTAGCTGCCAAGGATAACAATATACGTATAGTGTTCATTTTTGCTATTGGGGCAAAAGTTTCAAGAAAATCAACCCCATAAGTTTTATACCCCTTAGCTACTAGCCTTGCTTTATATCTTTCCAATGAAACATCTGTTTTATATTTAATTGTGTATACCCATTTACATCCTACTGGTTTTTTTCCTTTTGGTGAATCCACTATTTCCCATGTTTGATTCTTAATTAATGCATTCATCTCATCATCCATGACATTTTTCCAATTCCTATCCCTAAGTGCCTCATCAAGTGCTTGTGGTGTGGAACTTGGCTTAGAGAACAATTGTCAAGTGAAGTGTAGGTGAAATTGGGTATTTAGTGCATGTTCGTGTGCCCTTCCTAAGAGCTATAGGGGCATACAAATCATCAAGTTTAGGGTTTTGTATTTCAGTACCTAATTCTGGGTTAGATCCTTGAGCCTGCTCTGGTAAGGTTTGGACAGTATCCCTTCATGAGTAGACAAAGAGAAGCTTGCTAGGGATAGGTGCAGTATTTTTTGAGGTATCTGGCTGGGCAATTTCTGCCTTATTTTGGTCAGATTGGTTAGGTAGTGTAGGGACAGTCGTGGCTGACTCCGTATGTGTATTGGCAAAGATAAATCAAGTAAGAAGTTAGTCTCCCTATACTTATCTTTTGTAGAATTCCCCATCTCCCCCTGAAGATAAGTATTAGGGAAGAAAGATTGACTATCAACAAATGACACGTCCTTGGAAATGAAGAATTTATGTGAGGGAGGATGAAAACATTTATACCCTTTTTGTGTAGGAGAGTAGCCAACAAAGATGCATTTAGGGCTCGTGGGTCAAGTTTTCCCCTATTGTGAGCATGAATATGAACAAAACTAACACATCCAAACACCCTTGGAGTTAGACTATTATATTAAAGTTGGGGAAGAAATTATGGAGGATTTCTACCGGTGTTTTGAACTCTAAACGTCGTGAAGGTAATTTGTTTATCAAGTAAACTCCAGTTAAAATAGCCTCTCCCCAATATTGTTTAGGGACATTCATTTGATATAATAATGCTCTAGTGACTTCAAGTAAACGTCAATTTTTACGCTCAGCCACCTCATTTTGTTAAGGTGTATCAACACAAGATGAAAAATGGAAAATGCCTTCACGTTGAAAGAAAGAAGATAAGGTTTGATTAAAGTATTCCCGAGCATTATCACCCCTGACCCCTTTTATGCTCACCCCAAACTGGTTTTTTTTTTCTCATATGAAAGAAATTAGGAAAATCTCACTAACCTCTTATTTGTTTTTCATGAGAAAGACTCACGTGACCATTGTGCAATCATCAATAAAGGTAACAAACCATTTAGCTCCTAACACATTAGGTATCCCTGAAGGCCCCCATATATCAGAATGAATCAAAATTAAAGGAAATTTAGATTTATTTTGAGGATTCTGTTGGCGGTGGTTAAGGGCTTCTTTGTTGGTTTTCATAGACATGAGTGCTGAGCAATTAACAGATTTGGATTCCAACATCACAATTCTCCGGCTCTCTTCTACCCAGATGAGTGAAAAGGCCTCATTCAAAGATGGTAAAGGGCCTTTACCAAGTATTTGAACTCAAAGTTGGTCAAATTCAACATTAAGACCTGCTAAGAATTCAAAAATTCTTTCCCTTTCAACAAACTTTTGTAATTTGACAATGTCATCACTGCACTGCATTTTAAAATTCTGATAATGATCCAACTCAAGCCAAAGACTCTTCATTAGATTGTAATAGTTAGTGATAGAGTGCATACCTTTCTTGATAGATGATATTCTGGTCTTAATCTCATAAATTAAAGAGGCATCATTTACTTTAGAATAAGATTGAGTAACAGCATCCCATATCTCCTTGGTAGATGAGAGGAACATGTAAGCACCTCTAATGTCTGATTCCATACAGTTCCAAAGCCATGACATTATTAAGGAATCCTCTACATCCCAAGCCTCAAACTTGGGATTCGAAACAGCAAGAGCATGTCTTAATAGGTGAGAAAGCTTTCCCTTGCCCTTAAGGAAAGTCTTCACCATTTGTGACCAGTGGAGGTAGTCTTTACCATTGAGTTGGTAAGATGGAAACAAGGTTTGTAATTCACCAACATGGTTAGGAAATAATTTATCCTAAATCAGAATTCTGATTTTCATCGTCTTGGCCCACTGAGATTGTATCATAATCACCTGTAAAATTGAGCACATGCAAGGATGGACTATAGCCATATAAAGCTTCAAATGGGTATCATGTTAATGGCTATGTGATGTGTGGATTATGCCACTATTCCACTAGAGGTAACAAATAACTCCTTTTGGAAGGGTAATCGCTCATCATGCACCTGAGGTACGTTTCCGGAGTTCTGTTCAGTGCTTCAACTTGCCCATTAGTTTGAGGTGTAAGTTGAAGACATGCCCAGCCCTAATCCTTATAGCCTATAGAATTCTTGCCAAAAAGAACTCAATAAAATTGGATCTCTATCACTGGTGATTGTTTCAGGCATTCCAGAAGCTTGAAAACATTGGCTAAGAATTATTGAATAATACATTTAGCAAAATAAGGATGTTCAAGAGTTATAAAATTTGCATACTTGGTGAATCTATTAATGATTACCACGATCACAAATTGTTAGAGTTAGGTAATCCCTAGATGAAATTCATGTTTATGCCAACCCAACAACGTTTAGGAATGGGAGATGGTTGTAGAAATCTAGTAGAAGCAAAAGTGTCATACTTGTTTTGTTGGGAAGTTTGGCATTGCCTAATCCAATTCTTGGTATACCCCTGCATATTTTTCTAAAAGAATAAGGCTTGAAGCCTTTCGAAAGTGGAAAGCATGCCTGAATGTCCCCCACTAAACTCTTCATGTATCATTCGCAATATCCTGGATCTTAATGACACATTAACAACTACTCTTCCCTTCCATTAATCAATGCCTCTTCCCTTCCATTAATCAATGCCCTCCTGCCATTGATATGTGCTAGATTGTAAGAATTCACTTGATAACCTAGTGATAAGATCCTTCATAAAAGTAACCTCCTCCCAACTCTACTTGAGAATTTGAGTCAACATGACAACAAACATCTCCACACCAGACACCCTTCTAGACAAAGCATCATTTGCAGTATTTTCCTTGCCTTTCTTATAATTGCAAAATCATATCCTAGGAGTTTCAGAAGTGAATGTGATATGACACCTCCACCTCAACTTCTTAAGACTTATTTTAGGAGGAAATTTAGAAAAGCACATGATTGATTCTAACACATATTCAGTAGTCACATCCCATTATTTTAGCTATTCTATTATTTTACCGACTGGCTTTATCTTTTATTGTTGCGTATCCTTAGGAATAGATTATGGGTTATCCTTAGGAGTAGATTATGAGTTATCCTTAGGAGTAGATTATGAGTTGTTAGGAGTCTAGCATTATAAATATCTGATAGTTAGAGCAAGTGAGGAGGAGAGGAGAAATTAATTTCTTTGTTTTGGAGTTTAATCCTCTCCATACGGACTGACTTGGGAGTTTAAGATTCTTGCTCTCAAATTTATCAATAAAATTTTATTATTCAGTTACTTCTATTTTCCTTCTTTTCTGGCTCCTATCAATTTGGTATCAGAGCCGTGGCTATCACTCGTTCATTCACCAATGACCCACCACCACAAACCCACGATAATATACCGAAACCAATACCTCAACAATTAGTTGCCATAGCCTCTCGTCTTGAGATATTAGACACCTAGTTGCGAATGTAGCTGTGTTGAAAGCTCAAGCTGACACGGGGAAGAAACCTGAGAGTAGTAATGATCGGCGAACAAGGGGAAGATCTCATTGGAACAATGAGACAGAGGACGTAGGAGAACAATACAGGGGTTATAGAAGTACCACGCATCCACCTTATACTAAGATAGAATTCCCAAAATTCGAAGGAGGAGATCCATGCGGTTGGATTTTGAAGGCTTAGAAATACTTCAGGTATTATCAAACACCCGAAGAATCGAAAGTTGACGTAGCGACTATGTATTTGGAAGGTGATGCACTTGATTTGCTCGCTTGGATCAATTCCGAGAGAAACATTTTGTATTGGGAGGAGTTAGTGAACATGCTTCAAGAACAATATGGTCCTGCTAAATTCCAGAATCCCGATGAATATCTCTGTGCTGTTCGTAAAACGAGTACAATACAAGAATATCGTCAAGACTTTGCTAAACGTTCAGCTCGAGTCAAAAATTGGCCTAAACATTGTCTCTTGGGAATTTTTCTTAATGGGCTGCAAGATGAATTGAAATCTGATGTGAGAATCCACAAGCCTAGATCTGTCTGTCGAGCTATGAGTTTGGCACTAGAGTTTGAGCAAAAAACCAATCTTAAAAGTGAGCCAAAAGCAAATCAATAGGTCAACTCTAATAAGCCCAATACCTCATAGGCCCAAACTTCCAATTTGCCACGTGAAGGTCCATTCACTAGCAACCCAACAGCACAACGTTCCACATTTGCTTCTGCTACTTCTCGACTAGCGACACTGCGCACTTGGGACCAAGAGAGACAACTGCGTATTTCGAAGAGGTTGTGTTTCCGTTGCAACGAGAAGTTCTCTCCCGGCCATCGCAAGGTCGTGACCCTCAATCTCCTAGAGATGGTCGATGACGACGGTGACAGCGCACCAGCAGAGGTTTTGGCTGAAAATGAAGCCGAAGGCGACGGAACAGGGGAATATGCAAAGATTTCCTTCTTTCCGCCATGAGGACAAGGCAAATTTCCAGGAGGGATGCATTGATAAGACAACTCCACCCCAACTTCTTAAGACTTATTTTCGGAGGAAATTTAGAAAAGCACATGATTGATTCTAACACATATTCAATAGTCACGTCCCATTATTTTAGCTATTCTATTATTTTACCGATTGGCTTTATCTTTTATTGTTGCGTATCCTTAGGAATAGATTATGGGTTATCCTTAGGAGTAGATTATGAGTTGTTAGGAGTCCAGCATTATAAATATCTGATAGTTAGAGCAAGTGAGGAGGGGGGGAGAAATTAATTTCTTTGTTTTGGAGTTTAGTCCTCTCCATAAGGATTGACTTGGGAGTTTAAGATTCTTGCTCTCAAATTTATCAATAAAATTCTATTATTCAGTTACTTCTATTTTCCTTCTTTCCTGGTTCCTATCAGAATGTTCGAATGGAGTACACATCCTTTGTTTCAGTACATGTTTCAAACTCATTATGATCAGTGTGAATGATAAATGGTTTCCCATTCAAATAATGATGTTAATATTTAATAGCAATCACTATAGCCAATAATTCTTTCTCATACACAAATAACGCCCAACGTTTAGGAGTTGGAGCCAATAAGTTAGTGGCACGTCTAATAACTAGCTACAACAAATATTCAAGTAAATAAATAAAATGACATAGTGGCTTCCTCTCAGTAAACAACGTAGAAAGTCACATTCTTATTCCTTTGAATGTCAACTCCACCCAAGAGTTAAAGTGTGACATACACAGCATCTATCTTAATGGCTGAAGCATTTTACTCTTCATGGTTTGTTCAAAAATTTAGCACAAACACTTTATTGTGTTTTGTGGTCATATAAGAGATTATCTTAAAGTCATAAAAGGCTAGAAAACATGGTGTCAGTTACATCTCTAACTTAACATGTCCACACAAAAATTGTCAACCCAACATATCAACAATGGGAAATTCTTAAAAAAGAAAAAGGAAAGCTTATATTTAGCAATGTGAAATTCACCTTAGCAACTGGAGCCATCTCTGCTGCGATATGAATGACATGTAATCCTGGACTAGAACCAAAAACAAGAACAAATTAAGCAACCATAAGCAGAGAAGTTTGTGATAAAATCTTTACCTTCTAGGTGATGATGTTAGCTTCATAAATCTGGTGATGGCTTCATGTTGATTCTTTTCTCTGCACTCCAAGTATGCATCTCTAATATGTGCATCTTTCTTCCACACCATTTCTCTCAATAGCTTTGCATCATCTGTAGAAATTCTCTTTTCTAGCATCCAACCATCAATTATGAGCAATATATGGCTCCAGAATTCCGATGGCATGTCATCTATAGGTTCATTTAGAGCTCTTTTTTTGCTTTCTTTTTTTAAACTATTAAGTGTCTCTTGAAATTCCTCTACTGAATCTTGGTATAATTGGATATAAGAATGTATCTCTTCATCTGATCTTTGAATACGTTCCTCTAATAGTTTTATCTTCTCCTGCATCAGTTCATTATACTGGTGCAATCTTTCTGACGACGCCTTATAGACATTAGCTTCCTCCATGCACTCCTCCAATTTATCAACCTTCTTTTGAAGTTCTTGGTTTTTTTGTAACACTAGAACAGCGTGGTCTGCCTGTTTAGTTGCGTTATCCAGCAGTACTTGCAAACCTTCAACCTTCTCCTGTAAATCCTTGCATTCAATTTTAAGACTAGATATTTTTGAAAGATCTTCTCGAGAAGCTGAGAGTTTGTCTTCCAAGTCTTTCAACAAAGACTCCAGAAATGACTTTTCCTTCTCCAGCACTATGATGCGCTCATCTGTGTCCTTAATATTACTTTGCTCTAACTTAAGCTTTTCTATATCATTCTTGAGGGACATATTCTCCATTCTCAATGATCTAAGCTCTTCACTGAGAGGAGGAGTAACTGTATTCTGAACAAGAAGGGCTTTCTCTGTCAAAAATTTGCTTTGGTCCTCAAAAGGATCAACCAGACTTCTCTCAACAGCAGCACTGTGAGTCAGTTCATCCCTTAATTTTTCCAACTGGTCTTCCAGGAGTTCAACATGCACCTTTTGCTGAGCAGCAACCTTCAGCTTGGCATCAGTTTCCGCCAATCTCATCTGTAAAACATTTATTTCTCCTTGTAAACCTTCCTTCTCATTAAGGATTCTCTCAAGGTCTTCAAGTGCACGGATACGAGCTTGGTTGAGAAGAAGGATATCTGTGACATGTGTGGCACTATTAAGTATGTTGTGGCTGTGATAAAAAGAAAAGAAAACTAAATGAAATAATATAAACTGCATAATAGAATGACATCCTACTTTTCTCTGCATTTCTTATCATCGCTATCATATCATCATGTTGAACACCTGGAAGTCGTTCTTTATGATCCATGTTTACAGCCTATAAGAAAGACAATTAAAGAACTGAATGCCAATTCTCTGATACATTCCTTGTTATATCACAGTGCAACGACACAAATGATAAGTAAAACCAGTTTGACTCATAAATGATGCAAAGAGTAACACCAAACACTTAAGCAGACACTAATACATTGAATCTCAAGTGCTTCAAACTGAAGCTTCCTAATTACATAGTCCTTAAAATTAGTGATCCAAAATACTCAGCGCAGAACAATATTAACATTCCACAGAAAATTTGGAAATAAATAATACCAAGGATTCTGTCTCATCAAGATCATCTGAAAGCTTCTCTTCTGCTTGCTTGTGCAAAGCCTGTGTAACACAGAAAAGAACTTTACATTTCAATTGCTTTTCCAAGTTTGATAGTATAACAATATGTATGAAGAGTCAATTTTTAAAGAACAAGCACCCATTGACAAAATTCAATTGAAAATATAGCATGAACAAGAGGACAGCCAATACTTATTAGGACTATAACTGCACAAGCAATGCAAATGACAAACTAATTAGAATTCTAGCATCATATTGTCTGCATGAAGCACCGCTGCTTTCTTCAAAATTCGTAGATAAGTTAGATGAGATAGATAAAGAAAAGCACTTTGGTGTACTGTTTTCTCCACATATATTGCTCCTCAAGCATCTTGTATAATTGAATTATACCAAGGTAGACCCATTAAATCTTACTCATCCAAGATCATAGGGTGTTGAAATATAAAAGAATAAAAATAATGAGAAAGAGAATAAAGGATAAAAAGAGGAAAACAATAGATTTATGTAGTTCAGACATAAAGACCTATGTCCACTGATACATACAACAATAAAGTTCACATCTTTCTCATTAGATTGTTGTGTGGTTACATAATATCATAACACCCCCTTCATGGGGAGGATGAGTAATCTTTCCATAACAATAGAATATTCTAATATTAATAATGGTGTGTACATTTGATATACATCAACATATTTGTTGAATATGTGCATTCTTTAATATTTTTTAACATCTCCCCTTAAGATGAGCATGGATGAAAGTGTATGATCATCTTGATTATAAAAAGAGATTAGCCGACAGTAGTAAATGATTGACGTTGTAGCACCATGTGATTTACACCAACATGGCATGCAGCTTCAGGTTAAATAATTGTTTACAAGATGATAAGCAACTCTAGCTTGCATGACTACTGAAATTGACAGCTTTAGAATGGTGTGACTGTATCACAGGTCATTGAAAGAAACTGCAGCTATAGAAAGGCAAGAAGAATATAAAAAGCCAAGAAGAATACAGGTTTCCCACCATACTTGTTATGACAATGAAAGATAGTAACTTAACTCTAATACATGTTGAGAAGAAAAAAAATAACAAGAAACAGAATAGAGGGAGAGAAAAAAGAAAGAGATTAACACAGTTTTGTTTTAAGGGCTTACATCCACGGAGACAAGAATAAAACTCACATATTTCTCTTTAGGATAGTTTGTGCCATTACATAATACAAGTCCCTATTTTATACAGATGATGGCAGATTTTCCATAATAATAGAATATTCTAACATTAATATTGAGATACACCACCGACATCAAATCAGCACACTGTAAAATATAGCTATTCTAAAATATTCATAATAGAAGGCATTGTTATGCCTTAAGCAGAAGAGTGATATCTAAAGTTGTTCTCCTCTCATAACATTTGGGAAACTAGGAAGATGAATGCAACCAAAGAAATCATTTGTCAGAGAAAACAAGTTCACGAAAATTATTGTCAATCTCCTTGTAAAAGTCACGGTAAAGGAGAATACCAAAGGTTTCATTTCTTCATTTGCCAGGCTGTCCAAAGATGTTGCATCAGTTTTCCAAACATGCTCCATATCTACACAACTGTCCAAACTTCTCCTGTTGGTATTCTGTATATTATTTACATCTATGCTAGGGGCAATATGTTTTGGTGCAATATCATGGTTCGAGTTTGGGACACTATCAGCTAAAACAATGTGCCTCCCAGGACCCTCTTCATCATTACATTCAAAATCAGCACTTGTTGAAGGCTGTTCAGGAGAGCCTTCTTTCACCGGTCGTCTCTTGTTCTCGGATCTGCATGGCATTGACCAAATATTGATTCATACAGATACAAAGCACAAAGTCAAAAATTCAAATAAAATTAACATGAGTTATCATAAGGTCACTCCAGTCCTGAACGATAAAACCGTAGATGGCGGTTAGTAAGTTATAACCGAAAGCTTTCCAAACTGTTGGAATGCCCATTAGCAAATAAAAAAATTGTGTTCAATGAGAGATCCGCAAATTGAAGTCTGATAGCAAACTAATTTGCTTCTTTCAACAAATTCTGCCACCTCACCATAATATCATCTGATATTATCGAATAAATATATCATGTTTAACTATCTTATTACTATCTAAATAAGGAAACAGTACTCTCACTACAACTTGATTTTGTTTCAAGCTTGAACCATCAACTCATCATCAAGCAAATCGAAAATGGCCCAAGTGGAATTCGTAAAGATCGCATAAAAAGTAAAAATAATAAATAAAACACATCAGAACTTATATTTCTGACCCTAAATCCAAAATTCAATAAAAGATCAAAACTTTTTGCCGACTCAAATCCAAATACAATAAAGCATTAAGAAAAATCACCAACAAATGAGTAGCTTTCACCTTCAAGAAATTTCGCAAACGAAACACAGAAACAAAGAGCAATTAATAAACAAACAACAAGAAGAGGAATAGAAATACCTAAAATGGCGGGGTCGCATTCTGCAGGAAGCAGGGCGTAATCTTTGGGTAGGCAAAGGGAACCGTAAGCTGGTTCGCTGCTTGTTACGATCCAAACCCATGAATCCGCTGTGACTTAGAAACCAGTTTGATAGCTTTGCCGCCATTTTCAGATTGTCCCACACCGGCCAGACCCTCTCTTATCTTCTCCCTCAATCCCTGGCTTTCTGTGTGTTTTTGTGTGTAGTGCGTACAAGTTAGCCCTAGATGTAGTTTTCGAATCTAAACTAGTGATCTACTTTCAACGAATTGCATGGCTCTAAGCTTCTAACTTTAAGCCACGTATGTTTTCTAAAGAGATAGGTGAAGATGTCGAAAATGGTGGGTCCCAGTATGCTCCTCTCATCCTAGTCCTACTGCTATAACAGACTAAACCATTTCATCCACCTCCATAGATATGCTTAACTATGAACTACGTCTAAACCATTTCCATGAGAGGAACGCCCTCTTCTGCTAGTCCTCTCATCCACTTCCATGTAAAACTATCAAATCGACTTGAAGATAGTTAATAGTAAAGTCTAAACCATTTCCATCAAAGGAACCAAAGATGTACTGATGTTAAATGAAAAAAGCAACCACCTTGTCTAAAGTCCTGGTTATAAGAAGAGGAAGCTGTCCTTGTCCATGTAGCTTCAACTTCTCTACCTTGTTGTCCACAGGGTCACCTTATAGTCAATCCTTATGTATTGCTTCTCTTCAACTATGCGCTCTCAACAAGAATCTCCAACAGGGCAAAAAACTACATGCCCACTTGCTCACCACTGGCCTTTTCACCTCCTCTCTTTCATGCACAACGAGCCTCATCAACATGTATGCAAAATGCCACCAAATAAGCCTTGCCCTTGCGGTGTTTAACCATTGCTCGCATATTCATCGTAACGTTTTCTGTTACAATGCAGTCATTTCTGGGTTGGTTTCCAATGGGCTTGTATACGATGGGGTGGAAATTTTTAGGGACATGAGAGTAGTGGGTGTTTATCCAGATAAATTTACCTTTCCATGTTTGATTAAGGGGTTTTGTAAGGTGATGGAGGTAAAAAAAATTCATGGTTTGGTGTTTAAACTTGGGTTGGAGTTGGATTTGTATGTGGGGAGTGCTTTGATTGCTAGTTATTTGAAGTTTGAATTGATAAATGAGGCGAATGAAGTGTTCGACGATATGCCTGTGAGAGATGTTGGGTTGTGGAATGCCATGGTAAATGGATATGCTCTGGCAGGTAGGCTGAATGAGGCAATGGAAGTTGTTAGGAGAATGAGTAAAGAAGGAGTTTTGATGAGTAGATATACGGTTACAGGGGTTCTCTCCGTTTTTGCTGATATTAGAGACTTTGACAATGGGACATCGGTTCATAGTTTTGTGATGAAAATGGGGTTTGCCTCCAGTGCTGCAGTATGCAATGCATTGATTGATATGTACGGGAAGTGCAACTCCAATGACAAGGCATTGCAGATTTTTGAGAAAATGGATGAGAAGGATATACTCTCTTGGAATTCTATTATGCGAGCAAATGAGCAGTCTGGTGATCATAAAGCAACGTTGAGGCTTTACAGGAGAATGATTGGTCATGGATTTCAGCCTGATTTGGTTACAATAAGAATTGTTCTTTCTTCGTGTGCTCAATTATCCTCGTTGACACAAGGTAGGAAGGTCCACGCCTGCTTTATTGTTAACGGGTTCTGGAAGGATATTGACACTGTGCTGATGGGTAATGCTCTTCTACACATGTATGCTAAATGCGGAAGCATGAGAGATGCTCGTGTGGTTTTTGATATTATGAGCATTACCGATGTAGCATCATGGAATATAATGATTATGGGCTATGGAATGCACGGTTATGGCGTGGAGGCTTTGGATATGTTTTCATGCATGTGCAAGTGGAAAGTTAGACCCAATGAGGTAACATTTTTAGCAATTCTGTCAGCTTGCAGCCATGCAGGCTTTGTGAATCAAGGTAGTGAGCTTCTTGAGCAAATGGAGTTTAATTACGGCATCACTCCAACAATAAAGCATTATGCTTGTGTCGTTGACATGCTTGGCCGGGCCGGGCAGCTTGAAGAAGCATATAAATTGGCTCTCTCAATGCCTATAAAGACAAACTCTATAGTATGGAGGTCGGTTTTGGCTGCATGCCGACTCCATGAGAATGCACAGCTTTTAAGGGTTGCTGCAGATCACGTCTTGGGCCTTGAACCTCAGCTTGGACACTCTGGTAATAATGTGCTCATGTCAAATGTTTTTGTAGCTTCCGGTGACTATGAGAAGGTATCAAGTATTAGGGATACGACGACGAAGCAGCAGCTAAATGTGAATAAGATACCAGGGTGTAGCTGGATTGAGCTTTTAGATGGTACACATTCTTCTGTTGCAGGTTCTTGTACCTATCCCAAAACATAGATCCGATTTTTGTACTTGTTAAATACCCATCTATTTAATCGCACCATTTTTCTAGGATCTGTTAATACTTGGTCATTTGTCACTTTTAGCACGATTCAAATCTTTTTTCCTCCGTCATTGTTGGGGATTTGACCATTCCAGGAGTAAGTAGGCCCTTTTTTTGTGAATGACTCGGTATCCATTTTCACTACCAAAACACTTACCAAGCTCTCTATTTCTCAACCCCCTAAATTGTATTTTCTCTAATATGCAGTAAATCCTCAAAACGAAAGATGATTCTTTTCCTATAAAGGGTTCAGGCAAACAGAAGAAGTGAATGACTATTGTCAGTATGAACATGATCTTATGCGAAGTTAGGGAATTCAAAAAATAGGAAGGCAAAATAATAATTAGCCTGAAAACAATGTTTTAAAAATCGGACCGGATATCAAACCGGTCAAAGAAAAGATTTAAGATTTAGAGGTTCAACCGGTAGTGAACCGCTATCAAACCGGAATATAATAAATAAGATGAAAATTTTATAAGAATAAAAAAAATAAAATATTTTATTGAAATGAAAAATACACAAATGTTTATTATTATCTAATGAACTAAAATAAATAAATATGAGTCCAATATAAAATTTAAAATAACATTTAAGAAAAAATGTATTTATGAAGGTACTCTCTTTGTATTTCTTGAAAACAAATATAAGAACATCAATTTAAAATAGTTTAGAAAATTACCTTTTGTTACAATTCTAAAGGGTATCTTTAATAACATGGATTTGATTACTTTGAAATATTTGCACTAATTGTTAGGCATGACATTATAAAGTTATTGGCAACATTAGTTTCTAAATTTGATTGAAGGTACTTTCTTTGTGTTTCTTGAAAACAAATATAAGAACATCAATTTAAAAATATTTTAGAAAATTACCTTTTGTTACAATTCTAAAGGAGTATCTTTAATAACATGGAGTTGATTACTTTGAAATATTTGTACTAATTGTTAGGCGTGACATTATAAAGTTATTGGCAACATTAGTTTCTAAAAGGTACTATCTTTGTGTTTCTTGAAAACAAATATAAGAACATCAATTTTAAAATTGTTTAGAAAATTACCTTTTGTTACAATTCTAAAGGGGTATCTTTAATAACATGGAGTTGATTACTTTGAAATATTTGTACTAATTGTTAGGCGTGACATTATAAAGTTATTGGCAACATTAGTTTCTAAATTTGATTGAAGCTACTCTCTTTGTGTTACTTGAAAACAAATATATGGCCTTTTGTTACAGGATTAAATTAACTATAGGAATCCTTCTCTGTGAGAGATTCCATTAAAAAATCTAAACAGGGTCATAACATTACTAGTTCGAGTCATTTTTCAAATCAGTATGTAAGAGCAATTTGAAAACAAATTTTCTCCATAATAAGCATAAGACAGAGGAAATAGATAGTCAAAATGAATTACCATTGATCTGTCAAATTTTTATTTAGATATGCATCCTACCCTATTGATTGTTTTTCCAAGAAAAGTAATCACTCACCACCAGAAGACAATTCCATAGCAGAAACAGAAACCATAAGTCATAACATAACCGACATTAACAAGTGGTAGACTACATTCTACTATACAACTTCTGATGATTATTCTACGGGAATAGGTATGTTGCGAGTGAAAATTCAAGAAACCCAGATAGGAACTGGACTTTCCTTTTCATTTTGCTCTCAGATGCTTAAACTAATTTATAGCCAAAAGAAATGTAATGGAATCAAGAGAAAAGCTATGAGGAAGAACCTCCTGGAGAACTTGAATGGAGAGAGGACGCCAGACCGGTCTCTTCTTGCCCATCCAAAGTGGCTTGTTTTGCTGCATTTTCTCTTGCGTTTTGGCGACATTTTTTCTCTCACTCCTTTGTTTGAACAAAGCACCTCTCAATAAGCTTCAAGAATGACTTGTAGAGAATCAATCAGCCTGCTTTTCCCAGATCTGGAAGATGACGGAAGAGAGAAGCGACGATGGAGGCATCAGAGAAGAGAGACCCGAGAAGAGAGAAGCGGCTCATCTTCCAGATCTGGAAGATGACAGAAGAGAGAAGCGGCGATGGAGGCACCCGAGAAGAGAGAAGCGGCTCATCTTCCAGATCTGGAAGATGACGACCAGATCTGGAAGATGACGGAAGAGAAAAGCAGCAATGGAGGCACGCGAAAAGAGAGACCCGAGAAGAGAGAAGCGGCTCATCTTCCAGATCTAGAAGATGATGGCCAGATCTGGAAGATGACGGAAGAGAGAAGCGACGATGGAGGCACCCGAGAAGAGAGACCCGAGAAGAGAGAAGCGGCAATGGAGGCAAATGTCTTTATTTGATAACAAGAGAGGAGAGAATAAGAGGTTAAATCTGGTTATCCAATAACCGGTTCGCATAAAACCGGCCGGTTCTTTGATAGACCGGTCGGTTTTTATATTAAAAGGTTATTAACTAAAACCGAACCAGACAAATGGCCGGTTCAGACCATTTTCGGT
This sequence comes from Erythroxylum novogranatense, assembly GCA_029891385.1. NCBI lineage: Eukaryota > Viridiplantae > Streptophyta > Magnoliopsida > Malpighiales > Erythroxylaceae > Erythroxylum > Erythroxylum novogranatense. Next base: position 58,362,720 of record CM057229.1, read on the forward strand.
CAGACCGGTCGGTCTGGTCCGGTTTTAAAACTCTTGCTGAAAACTGATCTCCCTTTGAAAAGAATCATTACATGCACACACGGCTCTGGCTCTCCTTCCACAAAGACATTTCGGTTTCTGATCTACAGTGTTCTTTCAAAAGAATTGCCTGACTTCTCTTTCCTCAACCAAAAGCCCTCAAAGTCAAATGAAGGAGATACATCCAAAAGCTGACAACTGTAAAAGTATGTAATGGTGTGATATTTTGCTCGCGCAAGCATCTCCTAAGACTCCTATGCTATTTCTGAACTAGTTCCCAGCAAACCGTAACCCAAGTGAGCAAATATCATAAAAAAGGTAAGTTAAATGTCCGGTAGTATTACAGTTCTTAGGAAGGGCGAATATCGCTTGACACCTTCGGTTGGGCTCCAGAGGCTCTTCAAGGATCTGGGTCATCATTGTCTTGGCTAATTTGTTAGCTCAAAATTTATATACGACGGTTTTGATAATAATTATATAATATTTTAAAATTTAAATTAGATTTACTTTTTTATATAATTAATTGTCTAATTTTTAAAAGAAAATAAAATTATAAAAAATTACTTCCTCTATAAGAATCTTCTTAGTAAATTTTTCTTATTAATATCTGGAATGATCTTATCTTTTCAAACCCAGAAATTTTTGTTCCAGCATAGATATTGAAAATCTAAAATCAATTCAAAATTAAGAGAAAACAACGACTAGTTGAAGAAATTAACTATTTTAAAAAGAGCAACAATACTTATGAAGCAACGAAAATACTCAAACATTTGAAACATTTGAGCAGCATCTATATTCTTGAGAGTCATATCATTTTTACTGTACCTTAAAAAGTAAAATCACTTGACTGTTATTTGAGAACTTATTTTTGATTTTACACTATACTTTCTATGAGCTTTTAGAAATTTGTTATACACTTCGAATGTGAAAAGTTCTAAAACCTTGAAAAACGTGTACTTGTGAGCTTAGAGAGGCTCGTCAAATTTAATACTCAGATTCTTATAATAAAATATTAAAGTTGAATACTTAGGGACTGAACGTAGGCTTGGTTGTTAGCCGAACTAGTATAAATCGATTGTATGCTTATTCTCTCTCTCTTTAAATTTTAACTTTTCACATTATATTACGTGTGTGTTTTTTTAGCAAGAGACTTATTCACTTTATAAGAGGCTCCTTTTGTTTTCAACTTGTAAGAGATTCATTTCAGTTTTAACATGCGTCTTCTGTTTTTAAATTATTTTAACAGGATTTATCATTCAGTAGGCTCCTTTCGTTTAAGCAGGGTCCTATCCCACAAAAGACTCCTATTGCTGAACAAGCTCTTGTCGTTTAAAAAGCTTTATCGTCTGACATGCTCCTACTGATTTTATCTGTTAACTAGGATTTTCTTATTATACGAATTGAAAGACCTTGCGAAAAATTTTTGTCACACACAATTAACCCCATTCTTGCATGTGTTTGCTTTATCATTTGGTATCAATTTGTGTTTTGTAACATGTGATAGATCATGGCAAACAATACGAGAAGTTTTGAAGGATAATCCATCTCAAAGTCTCCTTACTTCAATAGAAACAACTACTCATACTGGAAAGAGAGAATGACCATATATCTTTAATCTATAGATATTGAAGTCTGGTAAGCCATCAAAGTTTGAGCTGCACTTCCTAATTCAGATAATGTAGAAGTATGGATTGATGTTGACAGAAGAAATGCACAACTAAACGCTAAAAAAAACTTCATTTGATATGTGGATTAAATTTAGAAAATATGAGAAAATATCCTATTGTTCTACAGCAAAGGAAATGTGGGACAAACTACAAGTTACGTTTAAAGGAATGGATAAGGTAAAGAAATATAGAACAAGTCATTTAGTACATCAATACGAAACTATTGGCATGAAATAGGGAGAGATCATAGACAAATTCTTCGGATGCTTCAACAATATCATCACAATCTTAAAGAATTTGGGAAAGATATATCCTAATGACGAGCTCATAATAAAGATTCTAAGGCCACTACCAAAGGAATGGAGACTTAGTGACAACTTTTAAAATGGCAAAGGATCTAGACACTATTTCACTCGACTGACTACGAGAAAATCTAATGATCCATGAAACCAAGCTTAGGCGAGATGAAGGATCCTCCTACAGAAAAGGAATGACACTAAAAGCAATTGGCAAAACATACAATGATGAAAGTGATAATGAGTTTCAAATGGATGGAGATGACGAGTTCAACTTTATGATCATAAAATATTCCCTCTTCTATAAAAAGAAGTTGATGAAGAAAAGAGAAGGAAATAAGAAAGTTGGAAATAACATGTTCCTATCAAAAGGCAGCAGCAACAATAACAATACAAAAAATAATCAAATCATATGCTATCATTGCAAGAAGCTTGGACACACAAGATCATAATGTCCTCTTCTTCAAAAGCAAACAATGACTACAGCCTGGTCAGATGAGGATTATGAAAACTTTGAAGAAGAAGAGCCAAAAGAAGTTAGCAACGTTTGCTTCATGGCTTAATCAGGAGACGATGAGGTATATTATTCTGAATCTGATATTGAAGTTGATGAATTGAAAAATGCATATTATGAATTGTATGATTAATACAAAAGGTTGACAGTGAAGTATTTTAAAGAAGTTGAGAAGTCCAAGAATAATGATGCATCTCTAAAGAGTAAGATTAAATCATTGGTATCTGCAAATGAGAATTTGACGATCAAGAATGTCTATGAGATTGACTATAAACAAAAGGTTTCTGAAAAGGAAGTTCTGGAAGAAAGAGTGGCTAAGTTGGAAAAGACACTGCTAAAAAATGGTTTCTAATAAGATAAGACGGTTAGAAGAAAAAGTCATTGCCTTAAAACTTGAAAAGGAGAAAAGTGATAGAAAGATCTTATCTCTAGAAAAAGATCTGAAATTTTTTATTGATAAAAGGAAGAATCTTGATGCATTGCTTAGTAGTGGTAAATGTATTTTTGGTAAGACCGGAATATGATACAATGAAAATAACAATATCAGGCCATATAAAAACTTCTTTGTTAAATCTAGCAGCATCTATAGTCAAAACAGCGGGAACCTGCTAAGTGACAAAAAATCATAATAACTATCATTCATCTATTTTATGTGATTACTGCGGTAAACATGGCTATATTAGTCCTTCTTGTAATTTTCATAAAAAGATATTAGATGTGTGTTTAGAGACCAAAAGATCAAACTACTAACCCGAAAGGACCTAGAAAATTTTGGGTACCTATAATGAGATAATACTTTCTGTAACTATGTTTCAAAACGGAGACAAGGGAGAAATGGTTGTTCGAAACACATAATAAGTGAAATATCACACTTCAACTAAATTTAAAGAAAAGACAGAGGTAATTTTGTCTTTGCAGACAAAAATAAAGAACAGGTCACCAAAATTGATAAAATTGGTAATTCTAACTCTAGCTCTATTGATAACGTTCTCTTTGTTAATAGTTTGAAGCATAACCTGTTGAGTGTGAGTCAACTATGTGATAAGGGTTACAAAGTCAATTTTTGTATAATTTATTGTAAAATTGTCGATATTCATAATGATAATATTGGGTTTATTAGTCCTAGAAATTAGAATATATATTGTGCTCAACTAGAAGACATGTCCTCACAAAGTGTTAATTGTTTTATCTCTTTAGAAAAGGATTTGTTTATCTGGCACAGAAGATTTGACCATGCCAACATGAGTGTTCTATCAAAATTGTCTAAAAACGAGTTAGTAAGAGGATTACCAACCTTAAAGTTCAAAAGCAGTCAGGTTTGTAAGGCTTGTTTAAAAGGTAAACAAGTTAGAAGTAGCTTTCTTCTTAATAGATGATTACTCCAGATTTACATAGGTTTATTTCTTATCAAACAAGGATGATGCTTTTAAAGTGTTTGAGAAGTTTTATAGAAAAAATTCAAATAGAAAAAGAGTACTGCATCACTTCAATTCGGAGTGATCATGGAGGAGATTTTGATAATAGAAAATTTAAGGAATTCTATGATAGCGATGGTATAACTAACAACTTCTCTTGTCTAAGAACGCCTCAATAAAATGGAGTTGTAAAGAGAAAGAACAAAACTTGGTTGATATGGCCAGGACCATGATGTGTGAAAGTGGACAACCTCATGAATACTAGATAGAAGTAGTATCCACGGCATGTTATATACTTAACAGATATCTTATAAGACTTATACTCAAAAAGGCTCCCTATAAGTTGTGAAAAAGAAGAAAACTAAATGTTGTTTATTTCTAAGCATTTGATTGTAAGTGCTTCATTCTAAACAATGAAAAGGACAACCTTGGAAAGTTTGATGCAAGATTAAACGAAGCTATCTTTCTAGACTATAGTACTGCTTGTAAAGGATTCAGAGTATATAACAAAAGAACAAAGAAGATAGAAGAATCGATACATATAATATTTGATGAAGCACTATCTTTAACAATAGCAACTGACTCAGATGGTGAAGAGCATCCATTGGTACCTAAAAATACATCGAAGAATCAACCTACACCTATAATACCTTTAGAATTACAAAATCAAGAAGATCCCTCTGAAGCTAGATGTTGGGACCTGATCCGAAAACCGGATCCCAACCGGAGAAACAAAAAACGAATACGAATACGAACCAATATGAATCGAATCAAAGCAAGGAAACGAAGAAATCAAATCTGATACGAAGCAAACTTCGGATCAAATCGAATCGAAACCAATTTCTGACATCCATGAACAAATATCAAAGAAAACGTTTGCGTTGGAAACCTTAAGACTATCAGTCGAAACTAATCCAATCCGTGTACACATTTCTTTTTCTTTTTTTTTTCTCTTTCATTTTCATTCCATCTCTTACAAGTGACTTCAATATCCTCAATCCACTTACATCCACATACAATCGCATTATCCAATGTCCAATACACATTCATTCATATTTTTCCATATACAAATCATGCTTATATCTCAATTGAACACACAAAACTTATATAACATATTCATGTGCAATACCATAACTCAATAGCCTCATCCAAATCTCATAATTCAATTACAATTTATACACCCTTTCATAAATCAAATCAATCCAAACCCAATAATCAATCATCTCTATATCCAGATCCCATTCATAACTTATATCAATACACATGTCCATAATTTATAATACAATCCCATAATAATACTTGTAATACAATAATTGACAAAACCAGTCTTATACAAACCGATACAAAAATCTCATTTTTCACAAAATATAAACGATACAAAATCGAATAACACGTATTGACATTCTTTCATCCGATCTCCCGCTTGAAAACCTGGAGATGGGGATGAAAGGGGGTGAGCACAAAGCTCGTGGATAATACGTTTATAAAACAAATAGATAAGCAAAAACCCTTGAAATCTTTTTTTTTCCTTCTCTGGTCTTAAAAAACATTTCTTTGAAATCCGTAAAGCACGTTTTAAAAAGTTCTTTTCTTGCTGTAGTCAAACTTGCAGTTTGTAAAACGTATGATTCTTAGGCTTTCAGCCATAAATCCATAGATTACAAAACATGAATGCATCAACTTGACAATTTATAGATGCAATGTCATATCACATATGCAATGCACACAAATGGCTCGAGAGTTCCGTAAACACGACGGATAAACCAAAATTTATACCGTAAACACAACGAGTCTGATTTCGGATCTCGTAGGCCCACAAGCAGGCAGCCGGGATAAGGCTAGATGCCAACGTGCACGTGACTAACACAACGTTCCTCTCTCGCTCACACAAAAGCACATATCATGCTCAAAATCATTTATCGCATGATCTTTTCCGAATATACGAAATGCCATGTAATCTTTCGAGGCATAACACAATGTATGTTGCAATTCATCCAAAGTCCATGTATTGAATCAAAAATGATTTTTCAAATCATTCATACAATGATGCAACGTTTATGATGCAATTGAAATCAGAAAAATCTCTTTATTTAAAGAAAGCAGTAGTGGCTTATAAATTCAAATTATAAACACATTACCCACCTCAAATCGATGCTAGAAGCTTGTCCTTAGTTTCAATTTGACCATTGCTTCTTTCTTTCTTCCAATTGAAATTTTCCTAAACCATAAACATCCAAATTCAACATCATAAAAATCATAATTCTCAAATTAACTATAGAAATTTTCCTAAACCATAAACATCCAAATTCAACATCATAAAAATCATAATTCTCAAATTAACTATAGAAAACCCAAATTCATCACTTTTCCAAGCTATCTAAAGCAAGAATTTCCAAAATCCTCAAATTCTAAAATTTGGCATAAACCCTAATTAATTTCCATCCAAAATTAAACCCATAATACTTAGGAATCACCAAAATTGACTCCATAATACACAAACCCATATCATTTTCTATAATTCTAAACCAAAACTTCAAGAGAAACTCAAATCTTAAAAATTGCTCTTACCTCATTTCTCCTCTATTTTCGGATTTTCTTGGTTCAAGATGAAGCTCTCTTCATCCTCCACCTTTTTCTCTCTTGGAATGATATCAAAATCTCTCTTCAAGTGGTAGAGAAATCGAGCCCTAACTTTCTCCCCTTTTTCTTCACCGAAGCTTGCTCTCCCTTCTCTCTTCTCTCTTATTCTCTTATTCTATCTTTCCTTCTTTTCTCTTAAGTGTCGTGGGTTGCCTCTTAAAATGACAACCCACTTGCTTTTATAGTGTCATGTCATTAAATGACTTAAAATTGACCCATATGCCCCTCCATTTAAGCCTATAAACTTAACCCTTTAAGTAAACTTCCAAAATTGCCCTTAAAACTGACATCTTGTCTGATTATTTCGATCAGGTACATGAAGTACTTTAACAAAACTTTCTTCTATAAAATTTCCCTCTGTCTTACGAATCCATCGCTTCAAGAATCAAGTCGATCGGAGCTTTATATCTCAAAATATCTAAAAAATACTGAAGTATGTTCTTCAGACTCGAGGTTGAACACTACACCTAACTTCCGACCTGAATTTGAAAGTCTTAGAGGCTAAATTATAGCTCGGATCCTTCATAACATTTGTAGCCCCATGTCTCTATTTTAATTAGCAACAAGAATCAACTCAATCCGAGCTCTAGTGATCGAGATATATCAAAAATACTGAATACTATTCAGCCACCACAACACTGGGACTGAACACTACACTAAACGTCCAACCTATATTTGGAAGTCTTAGAGGCTAAATTATAGCTCATCTCCTTCATAAAATTTATAGCCCCATGTCTCTATTTTAATTATCAATAAGAATCAACTCAATCCGAGCTCTAGTCATCGAGATATATCCAAAATACTGAACACTGTTCAGCCACCACAACACTGGGACTAAACACTACACTGAACTTCCAACCTGTATTTGGAAGTCTTAGAGGCTAAATTATAGCTCAGCTCCTTCATAACATGTGTAGCCCCATCTCTCTAGTTTAATTAGCAATAATAATCATATCAATCGGATTTTGGACGAAGAAGTTATGGCCAAAAGAGTGAAGGGAGGTCAGAGCTCGACCAGAAAATCAAAGCTCGGCCAGAACGAAGATCGGTCGACCAACAGAGGTCGGTCGGCCAACAGAGGTCGACCAGCAGAGGTCGGCCAACAGAGGTCGGTCGGCCAACAGAGGTCGGCCTACAGAGGTCGGCCAACAGAGGTCGGCCAACACCCAATCCGACCTTCAAACTTCCAACTCTCATAACTTTTGACTCCGAGCTCCAAATTGGACAAACTTGGTACCGTTGGAAAGATAAAAGAGAGATCTACATTTTTCAAGAAGGATTAAAAAACAAGCTCGGTCTTTAAAGGGGTCAAAAATGAGCTCGAAGATAACTGATCGATAATCTCCTCAAAACTTTACACAACACCTCAACTTGAAGACATCATAACTTTTGAACCAGAACTCCAAATTTGACAAACTCGGTGTCTATAGAAAGGTAAAAGAACCCTCTACAAGTTTTATGAAGGCCTTGAAAATCAGATCGACCTCTAAATGGGTCAAAAACTCCACACAAAGTGACTAGTAGATCAGCTTCACACTAAACAGCATCAAAACTTCTAACAATCATAACTTTCTACTCCCTTGTCCAATATTTTCGTGCTTTATATCAATGGAAAGATAAAAAAAATCTCTACAATGTTCATGAAGGACTCCAAAGCAAATTCAACCTTTAGCTAAGTTAATTTTTCAATCGAAGTTTCTGCCCTAATAGCCATCACCTAAGCAATATCCAAATTTCACATTATCATATCTTTCAACCTCCACAACCAAAAATCGCATATCATACATCATTTTAAAGCTATTCAAATTCTCTATAACTTTCACGTAACGATTTACTCCAATTCAAATCACATCAGTACAGAAATCGCCTCAAAACACAATATATACAATTCTACACTTAGAGCATTTTCCAAAACCAAGGCAAAATACACTTAACTTTCAAAGATCATAACTTTCAATCCCGATATCGAAAATCGCATACTTTATGGCTACGAAAAGCTCTCAACATAAGCTACAAATTTCATGTAGATCATTTTCTCAAAATCTACCTAAATCAAAAGTCAACTCTTTACTCTAAAGGTCAAATATCTTAATTCTCCAAAATATAACACTTTCACCAATCATTTCTTGCTTTTCAACTTCCATTTCAATTAACTAGTTCATTTTGACTTTCATAACTCATACAACTCTACTCAAATTTCAAAATCATCAAAACCAATCACTTCATTTCTCATCAATCTCCTTTAAGTACAATAACATCTATAACACAATACCTATACAAACACACTCATTTAATTCCATTTAATATTTCTAATTTCTACCGAAAGTTCGGGGTCCAACACTAGAACAGAGCAGGTTCCTTCATCTCAGTAGGAGCCTATGCAATGAAAAACATCGAGAGAATGGAGAGATCTTGATACACATCAATATATTCTGGGAGATCCCTTTGAAAGTCTAAGAACAAAATCATCGTTCAAGAACAACTTTGTTGCTCTCATCTCACAAATAAAACCAAAGACCATTGAAGAGGCCCTTACTGACGAAAACTAAGTTTTAGCCATGAAAGAAAATTGAATCAATTTGATAAAAACAAAGTCTAGAATCTAGTACCTTGTCCTTAAAATAAGTCAATTATTGGGACCGGTGGGTATTTCGAAACAAATTTGATGAAAATGGTAAGGTGGTAAGAAACAAAGCTAGACTTAGAGATCGAGGTTACAATCAATAGGAAGATATTGATTTTGATGAAACTTATACACCTGTAGCTAGATTGGAATCAATTAGAATTTTATCTGTCTTTGCATGCTATAGAAACTTCAAGTTGTTCCAAATGGATGTTAAAAACGCATTCATAAATGGTTACATTAACAAAGAAGTATTTGTCAAGCAACCCCCAGATTCTAAAGATAAAAACTATATGGAGTGATGAAGTTAACCAAAGCTTTGTATTGTTTAATCGAGCTTGGTATTAGAGGTTAAGTAACTTTTTGCTTGAGAATAACTTTGTAAAAGGAAAGATCGATAAAATCTTATTTATTAAGAGAAAGGAGAATGATTTACGCATAGTGAAAATATATGTTGATAACATAATATTTTGTGCTACTAATCCATCCTTCTACAAATAATTCTCAACAATAATGTAGTGGGAGTTTGAAATGAGCATGATGGGAGAATTATCTGTCTTTATTGGATTATAAATTAAACAAACAGAAAAAAGAATCTTCATTAGCCAAGACAAATACACAAAGGAACTCATCAAGAGATATCATTTTGAGAATGCCAAATCGATGGGTATTTCCATATACACTGGAACTACATTTGGAAAATACGTAGAAAGTAAAGCTATGGATGAGACAAAGTATAGAGGAATGATTGGATCTATATCTTACAAGCTCAAGACTAGACATTATGCTTAGTGTGTATCTTTATGTAATTTTTCAATTAAATCCAAAAGAAAGTCACCTTTAAGTAATCAAAAGAATCTTCCAATATCTCCTCGAAACTATGGATTTTGGACTATGGTATCCAAAAATTGATTCATTTGATGTAGTAGATTATTATGATGATTACATAAGTGATAAAGTTGATAAAAAAAAAGTATAAGTAGCCATTGTCAATTTCTTGGAGGAAGTCTAGTATCTTAGTCTTGTAAGAAGTAAAATTGCACAACACTTTCGATAATTAAAGCAGAATACAAAGCAGCTGCTAGCTATTGTGCTCAAATCTTATGGAAGAAGCATCAACTGTAACATTTTTCTCTAAAATTTTCTCATCTTCCTATATTATGTGATAATACTAGTGAAAAAAATCTTTTTAAAAATCCTGTGCATCATTCCAGGACTAAGTATATAGAAATCAAACATCATTTTCTTAGAGATCATGTTTTAGAAGAAATTATTGATTTTTTGCATGTTAACACTGAGAATCAAGTAGAAAGTTACACTCCGAAGATAGATTTTGCGTGTTAAGAAAAGAGTCTTATATATGAAAACTCTCTGATATCATTTTTGCATGAATATTTTTTGCTACTTTTCTTTGCATTTCTTTTAGCAGGCTCTTTCTATTTTGATTCCTTCGAAACTATCTCTTAGTTTGTTGGCTCCTTAAAGTTTAGAAGACCCTTTTTAGTTTAGAAGCCTTCTCTTGGGTTAGTAGGTTTCTTTTAGATTATAAGGCTCCTCTCAGGTTGACTTTCTAAGTGACACGTGTCTTAAAAATAGGGAGTCATTCATGGCGTCGTTTCAACCTTTTTCAAAAATAAACATGCAGTATAACAACTCTATGTATGCATTTGTCAGAAGATATACAAACTGATTACGCTTCCTCTTCTAACCTGTATGTCTACTAATCTTCTCACAATATCAATGTCCAAGAATAACTTAGTACACCCTAAGTAAACTTCTCTCATCTTCTCATCTCTGCCATTCTCATTTGTTCCATTTATTCTCTCCACACCGTAACTCTCTACGCTCTTATTGCCTCCTATTTTCTCTCTTAAACTTTACCAAGCTCACCACAATGGCAAGAACAAAACCAAAAGAGCAAAAGAAAACTCCATTTGCTTTCGGTGAAGCTCATATTACTGAACCTTTCTCCTATAAACCTTAATAGAATAAATTGCTTGAAGTACACTAGATTATAAATGAAAATGATTCAAATGAACAATCTACTTAGTTAATTAGATGACCATAGATTAGAGGAAGTCTTGCAAAACAAGTTGAAAAAAGTTTTGAACAAAAAGAAACTGCAGATGTTGAAAAGAAAGAGGAAAAAGAAGTCAAAAAAAGAAAAAGGGAAGAAATAAAGAAAGGCAAAGCGCTTGTTACTAAATATACTATTAAGGACCCTATTGATAGAAAAGACTTGTCTCAAGAAGAGCTATTTCCCAAAGAAAAAAAGGCAAAGAAAATAAAGATAATTACACACAAGCAAGGAAATATAACAATACCATAAAAAAATGTTTGAATCAATGGAAGCTAAGGTCCGCTATAAAACACATTATAAGAAAAGAAAGGTGGTTGTTGGGCAGATCTTGTCTCCTATGATATTTGATGACATAGGTATGGCCATCTCTCCTTACTTGTTGTCATTGGTTGGGAATATTTTCTAAAATTAGATGAGACAGTATGCAATAAGCTAGTCAGGATATTCTACACACACATGAAAAAGAAAAAATTAATGGAAAGCTAGCCATTGTCTCATGGGTGTATAAATGTGAAATTTTAATTTGTGAAGAAATCCTAGGAGATATACTAGAAGTAGCTCCTATAGGGAGAACTAATTTTTCTTGTCACAAGCGAGATGTTGATAGGTGCTCAATTGATTGTATAATTATTCCATAACACTTTGTGATTATTGACATGAAATTGCTTAAGATGTGATTTTAGGCACAATTTGGAAGTAAAGAAATTAAAGTGAGTCGAAAGCATGGTAATTAGGCAATTTCTCGAAGACTAATATTCACTTATCTTCATGGAGTAAGAAGATGAGAATTAAAAGACAAGAAGAAGACAAAAAAAAAAGAAAAAGAAAACACAAAGAAAAAAACATGGGTTAGATAGATTTTGCACAGATTTGCATGGTCATGCAAGGTATTAATTTAATTAATGGACAATGCATAGGGCACCAAAGTGAGAAGAAAATGGTAGCTGCTAGGATAAAACAACAAAACACTGCACAGGTGGACCAAAAAACATGCAAACAATATGGGACTTTCAAGTAACATGCTAGACCAAAACAACAGAACACATCTAACGTGAAGGAGAAGCACAATACGAAAACAACACAAGAAGAAAATGTAAGGCAGCAAGGTTGATTAAAAAGCATAAAAACGCAGTAGCTGGAATGATGAAACGAAGATGCGAGCTATGCACGAGCTGTGCATGACACTTCACATGAATTTAATGTATAAGGCTGGGAAGTGGATCAAAATGGCATGCAACAGTTGGTAACAAGAAGCATAGATGGATAAAACACAAATGTTACACAAAGGCCAAAAATGCACAATATGAAGATAGAAATGATGCAGCATAGATGTGAGGGACAGAGGAAGAAAACGTGCAATATGGAGACATAAGCAAAGATAAAATGCAGTTGTATAGTAGCAAATGAGTAAATAAGGGTTTTAAATAAGTGAACAGTAAAGTGGACCAAAATATCTCAATCATGATACTAGAGGAAGGCATTAGTTCTTCTTGTTGGAATTAGTTAGAGGGGGATAATAGTTTAGTAGCACCTTAGGGTGGCATAGCCTTTAACTTCATATGTTTTCACAAACATTATTACATAACTTATTATCTTATTCATCTATTTGAAATATGGATATTTATTATTTATACATATTTGTAAAGGACCTTATTCATTAAAAAGAGGGATTTTTTTTTAAATTTAAAGGTAGGAAAATCATGAGGGAAAGATCTTTTACCAGACTAAATTTATGAAATTACTTATGAGTCCGTATAATAATGATATGATGATATTGTTACTTAGTCATCAGGGTACTAATGGTATGTTATTAATTAACAGCTATCCTCTAGCACATATTTTATAAATAAAGAAAATCATCAAAGCAATTAAAAATGATTGAAACTATTGTTACAAATTCACAAGATATTAAATTTTTTTTGCATCAATCATTTTAATAATTTAGTAGGCACATATAAGCTTGAATCCCATTTATCGATAGATTGTGCCTCTTTTTAACCACCTCAAATTATCAAAGTTCACAAGACCATGCTTACCTCCCTACTTATACCTTAAGATATAAAATCAACTCTTTTAAGCATCATTCTAGATAAAGCACTAGGTCAATATAACTTAAATGAGAGGTTCTTCTAGAAGCCTTGGAACCTTTTTGGTGCTCATATTATAAATGATACTTTGGATTTTTTCAAAAGGCAAACTTTTTAAAGTTCCAAACAACACAGACATCTTACTTTTTTCAAAGCTATCAAACCATTCCACATTTAATGAACTTCCTTCTAATTTTTAAAATTTTTTATAAGATTATTATTAGTCTTGCTATAGCACATAACATGGGGATAATTTAATCATATTTATAAACTAATTAATTATTATGATAAATTCATATAAAACAATTTAAAACAAACACAGTAACATTTAAAAAGAATATGGAAAAAGAGACAAAACTACCTTTATAGTGGTTCAACTAAACAACCTTAGCCTACTTCCACTATCCAATATCTACTGCAAACTCACTACCTTCTTCTTTTAATGAGTAAAAAATAACATTTCATATAAAATCTTCTTTACCACAGATAAAGAGGAACTTTTATAATCATCTTACTTTAATATAAGTGAAGGGTAATCTTTTATAAATTTTGTTTAATGGAGAGGAATCCTTATAACATGTATCTAAAGAAATTTCACCAATTAAAGTAATTAAAATTTTATACAAATCAAAATGTTGCTTTTGTTCACACCAATGAATAAAGGCTCAATATATGTTTTGTTATACACAAACAAATCTTTACACTCTCAAAACTCTTAGAAATTCTCTAGTATGCTCATGATAACTTTTATAACTCACATATAGTCTGTTTATAATTAAAACATCCTAAAATAACCATTAGAAATAAAAATTACTTATTAAAATAATTAGTAAAAATAATATTCATCGACTATCTTGACACCTTGGTTGGCCAATGTGCTATACTTATTGACCAGTATGGTCACATACTTTATGGTACATATTCTTAAGACATTGGTTAACCATACTACTACATTAGCCGACTAGTCTATCTAAAATCCAAATATTAGTCTCCCAAAACCCCACCTTGGTTAACCAAATTTTCTAAAATAAGTTTTTCAAAACTTGCCAAGTTCTTTCAAAGATTAAAACACACTCCTTTAATGGAAACAAAAACAACAACAACAAGGATCTAGTTCAAGTCCCACTGATATACTAGGTTTAGAGAAGTCTAGTAGTACACAACCTTAACCCTACCTAGTAGGGAGGTTGGTTTTGAATGACCCATATGAAAAAAGAAAATAATAATAAAATAAATAAATATTTAATAAATAAGATATAAAAATAAGTAATAAACTAAATAATACAATAAAATATACAAGGTAAAAAAACACAAGAAAGAGGACAAGTAAATAAATAAATCAAACAAGTCATTACAAGAAAATATTTAGGCTAAGTAATAAATGTTTAGGTTAAATCACTAGGAGTTAAATACTACACATTTAAATGTTTAGGCTAAATACAAAAATGATTAAAAGACCTATTAGAATGACAAGGATCTCTTTATGTGAGATCTTTTATCTATATCCTAGTACGTCAAAGTTTGCTACTCCTTTAAAAGAAACTTGTTCTAAAATTATTTTAAAAGTTTTTAAACAGAAATGCGATGGTCAAAAGGATTTCTTCAAAATCTTCTTAGATTTCCTCTTGATTATGATAAATATAGCAATATGCCCTGTATGAAAATGACCATATAATGATTGTGACCTGATTTATTGGAATCACCAAGATAAGGTTTCAAGAAGGATTGTGTGATTTACTTCAATTTTGATATGCTTGATTCCTTCTTATTCTTGGTTCTTTACTTGAATTCGTTCTAAGCTCTTTCAAGTTACATATATATACTCTCCTTTGCTCATTTTCTTTATTTTTTTGATTATTTAACTAATTTAGTTAGCTCCTTACTCAATTTACCCTCCAGTAGAACTTGATTTTTCATATATTAATTTACTAGTGATAAGTGCCATATCTTCTCAAAATATCCCTTGAATAAGTCTCTTCATTTTCACTTGATTTCTTCTTTAAATCCTTAAAAGCCAAGTTCTTCATTCTATAAGCCACCTCTTTGTCTTATACTTTCTTAAGCCTCATATAGTAAATGAGGAGACACAAAACGACCTTCTTTAATGGTAATACATTAAGTCCTTGGCTTATTTGATGATCATCTTTTTAACTTTCTAAGCCTTAAGAAAAGACCTTAAGTATTTTTCTTACTAATTTTAGATATTCATATAATATTTTCCTGGGTCCTTAAAATCATTAATAATGTTAATGAATACACACACACACACACACACACACACTTTCATCGTGTTTTAGTTGAAATAATTTATAGTGATATATAAGCATGCCCACTTTGCTCTTCTTGACTTGATTTGAATCTTCATTTGTGATTTCTTAATTATACCTCATTTATAGATTTACATGTGATAACTCTATTAAATTTATGTATTCATAATATACAAAATAAGATGCAAATGGATTTTCTATTCAATGATATAAGTTTCTTATCATCACCATCCAATTCTTCTTTAGTTTTGGGAGAACTTGTCTCAACTTTATCAACTTCAAATTCCTTCTTAGGAATGAGTGGACCTTTAGATATAATATCCCATAAGTTAATACCTTTGGAAAAAGAAAAATTTTCATTATTTTTTCAATAAAAAAATTATTTCCATAAAAATTGAAGCCGTACTTATAATTTGATCCTTTTCATAATAAACAAACACAAGGATGCTTCCAAGTTTTCATGAAGATATTTTCTCATTATTTTAGAAATATGTAAATAAAAGTAACTAATTTGGCACTATTTGTTTTGTTTCTAATAATACTCAAGATGGGGTGAATTAAGTGCTTACGAATTTCAAAAAACTTTTTGCTAAATATATATGGTTAATTATACCCCTATGTGGTTTATACCTTTTTCATTTTAGTTCCTTATATTATCATGTACCCCTAAGGTTTCGTGTAACTTAATGTCATTCTTTGTTAGAAAGCCTAGTAAAGAATGGATAAATGATGTCATATGGATTGATTAAGTATTATACAGTAATACATCTCTCATGGTTATGTCGTGTAATACATGATCTTGGTTGTTGTCATCTCTTAAAGTTATAATGTTATCTATACATGGGCGAAAGTTATTTAGGTGCATGTCTTCCAAACCACAGGATGTCCTATGTTACGTCACAGACATGATAGGTGTTGTGTCTCATAACGCATTATGTTTGTGTCACATAACATCAACTTAACTCACATAACATCATTTGCCCATTCTCCATTAAAAACCTAATAGAGAATGATAATAGAGTGTACAAGTGAAACAATAACCAAACCTTAGTGTTTACCTAAAAAAAAAAACCAAACCTTAGTGTAAAAGGTGAAAACCATAAAATGGTTTAGTGTAATAAACATAAATAATATAATAATCAATACATAGGCTTCCTTTATCTTTTCTTGAGATTCACTACCTTCTTCCTTCAATTAGGTAAAGATGAACATTTCTACAAACTCTTTCTTTGCTTCTAAGTGATAAGTAACCCTTTTATACATCTTCTTTGATAATAAGACAAAATCATAACCTTTCTTTGAATCTAAAAATTTCTCCCTAATCAAAATTATGGCACAAATAATCCTTACTCTCTCACTTTAATACTCTAGGGCTTAATCTCAATTAACAATGCGTATTGAAATGCTTTACATGCTTGAAAACTCATCTCTCAAATGTGACCTTGTATCAATAAAATGTCTTAAATAAGTCTAATAACCAATTAGGGACGTACTTATAGTCATACCTCTCTTAAATACCTGTTATTTACAAACTAATTATTATAAAAACTAATTTCTGATTATTCTATACTTATACCTAACATTGGGCGACCAATGTCTTGAAATTCTATAGACGAAAGCTTTGTTTTTATCTTGAACCAAACACTTAATCTAACCCATATGTTTGATCAATGATTCACACAAAACCTTTGCTAGTTCGAACTATGTAACTAATTTCTAATTGTTAAGTATGTAAATTGAAAGCAAGGAAATAAATTTGTAATAATGCTTCGCGGTTTTTCATTGACAGATGAGTATATTTATACACTGTACAGGTGTTGATATTGACCATTGATTTTATTCGTTTTGATCTAATGGTTGTCATGTGTAACATAATAACAATATTGGTTATTAGTATAGCTGTCAAGAATGAGTGACTCAATCTAGTGTTATGCAGGTACAGAGGAGTTTCTTCTAAAAGATTTGTCAAGAATGCAGGGCTGTAGCATATGGGTCGGTCTTTACTTTGGCTTTAACAAGCTGTTGGCTTGATTCACTTGAATATTTAATTTGGCTCATCATCGGTGGCCTTTCTTTCACCAAATGTTGTTATCTTCTCGAACATTCCTGTCAGCGAGTGAGGAGATCTCGTAACACCCACTCCCGAAAGTGACCGAACTCGATATCGTTGGTGATATCGAGTCCGTGCCGCGAGGGTGGCGATTACATCGATCGGTGAAAACTCAATTATATCATTTTCTTCTCTCTTGTTTTTTTGAACCGTACATTAGCGCGGCAAAAAGCAAGTGAGATGATGAAAACCTTTGCAGTTATTACAATCATTTAACAATATTTTACAAGAACCATAAAGTTCACATACTAATCGGTTTACAAAGGTTGAATACAATCTTGAGTCCATGTTCACAATTAACCATTTTCATTTATTCCGGTCATCCAATAATAATTTACAATCACCAATGTATAAAACAATAAAACCACAATGGGCTCATTATAAATATAAAGCATTGTTGTACAATGATTGCGAAACTAATTCGATAAGACACTAATGCGACGCTAATCGATCCCGACCTCTAACCTTCACTTTTTCTACATAGACCTACTCCGTGTCAAACGGGTACTCTTCAAGTCTGAAAAATAGATTGCAATTTTGGATGAGTTTGCGAACTCAATGAGAAACATCATCGATGGTTCTCCCAATTCATGCATCACATAATCAATTCACAAGTAATAAAGCGATTGCGATAATACTACGGTCTCTGATCCACGAGAATATCTGATCCAATCTGATAAAAACCATTTCAGGTATTCAGTCCAGTAATGATGCAATGCACATGTGACTCTTTTTCCAGTTTTATTACAGTGTTGTGAAACAAGATTGATGATCGATGAGACGCGCCCTGGGAGAATTATCTCCCTTCGAGCTCTAGGCTCGTTTCAGTATCAGTGGCGACTCGGTTCACAATTTTCCTTTATCAGTTTATGCATCTGTGTATGAATGCACATGCCCATTTACAACATCCCCATAAACATTTAATCATTCATAGTCAAGCACAGTCAATTAACAGTCAGTATGCAAAAATAACAGTCCATAATTCACAACAATGAACAGTTCATAATTGACAATCAATCACGGTTAATCACAGTAATGGCAGATAGGTCACACAATGTACACATTCCTGATCCCACCATTATCCCCATATTATACAAGTAATAATTGAGAAACCCATCTAGGTTACTCACCTATCACTTTCGAGCTAATGCCAGGAAGTCTCTGCTACGTCGGTCGATCGACGCTCCAGTTGGGTCTCTATAAGAATCAGAGAAGAGAATGATCACTAACGGTCCAATCATTACTATGTCATAAGACACATGTGGGTGTATAATGCATGTTCATGATATTTCTGGCCTTAATCTCACTTTTCCATCAGAAAAAAAATCCGTCTAAAAATTAGAAACCTAATGACGCTGATGATGCGCAATTCGAACCTCTATAGGTCCCCAATTAAATAAAATAGTGGTTAAGGACTCCGTTACCCGGACCCACGTCAATTTTCCGTCCAAAAACATTCCCAATCTCTCAGAAAATGAAATTAAATATTTTATGAATCCGATGCCTCAAGAATCAGGTCAATCGGATGTCAGACGGAAAAGTTATTCACGAAAGAAACCAAAATTCAAATAAAACAATATATATATATATATATATATATATATATATATATATATATATATATATATATATATTGCCCATATTTCCTTCTCTTTTTCCTGTTTTCCAACCGAAATTCAATCTATCATATCTCTTTCTACACATTTCAGAAAATTACAAACTATACCTTGTTGGAAAGATCATGAAAACGTTACAAGTTTCATGAAGACCCCAACAAGCAATTTTACCCCGAAGGGTATCAAAAATCCAATTGAAACTTCTACCCATGCACTACCTCTTAAAACAGAACAGTATTTATAAATTCAGTAACTTTCATTCTCTTCAGTCAAAAATTGCACCATAAATATGCTCAGAAAGATCACAATGGGATCTACAACTTTCATGAACAATATGAAATCAAATTCAATGGTTAACTAGGTCAAACAATTCAGTGAATGCTGCTGCCCCTGCAAGTACTCAATCTGGACAGTAATGTTCTAAACAGTATATCTCCTTGAACAAATGTCAAATAAATGCATGCTTTATACCTATGGAAAGATCAAACACAATTCTACACTTCTCATGAAGGGCTTCAAAGCCAATTCCATCTCTAACAAGCTTAGAACTTTCATGCAAGTTACTG
Organism: Erythroxylum novogranatense; assembly: GCA_029891385.1. Taxonomy (NCBI): domain Eukaryota; kingdom Viridiplantae; phylum Streptophyta; class Magnoliopsida; order Malpighiales; family Erythroxylaceae; genus Erythroxylum; species Erythroxylum novogranatense. The sequence continues at coordinate 58,382,619 of CM057229.1, forward strand.
ATCAGGGCAGCAGTCAATAACCTCATGCAGGTACAGATTTTGAAAATTCATTACTCCCACATCTGATCTCCAACAATTACATGCTATATACCATTTTCAAGATAATTGCTTCCTCTACAACTCTTCAGAAGATCACTCAAGCCAATTCAATTCACAGAAATTGCTAAAATTGCTTCTAATCAGAATGTGCACCAAATCCACTCTTAGTCTAGGTTTCACCAAATTGTTCAAAATCAGTCAATATTCCACAGTGCATATCTCCCAATATACAGATCGAAAAATTTCAAAATCAGTGGGAATGAAAAGATAACTTAATAAACTTCAACTTTCATTTAGACCATTTTCCCTAATTCCTTCTCAATTAATTTATAAAAATCAGCAAAACTATTAGATCATTGGTTCGGTTACTGTTCACAGTAACCTTAACATTAACTTTCCATGCTAAAATTCACCCTCTTAAGGCTAAAATTAGACAACACCTATTTCACACAAAAATGTAGCCAACAAACCAACGTTTAATTGGGTATAAATCTAGACTCATTTTCATAACCACACAATGAGTTATGCTCAAAACAGTACAGTAGGTCAAAAACCAATTTTCAGCTTTACTTCTCCAATACACTTCCTATCATGCCAATTCAAATTCTACTACCATAAGCATCTCAATTGGGCGCAAAATCAGTCCCTAAATCATCCCTACATTCACTAGGAATACCTACCATAAGTTGGCAGCACTTACCTCTTACATTACCATGCAAGAATAATCATCAATATTCAATTCAAACTAAAAACACTTCAATCATACTACTTTTAAGTCATACATAAACCTAGCCTTATACCCACCAATTCAAGCAATAATTGTCATCAAATTAATGCATCAATAAGCATAATAATTACACCAAAATTCCCATTGAATGCATCTAACAACCATGATTTATGAAATACATAATGAAAGCTTAACATAAACCTTACCTAATTAAAGCCTCCAACCATTCAATCTTTCCAACTAACCAACACCAACGACATCTTCTTCACCATTCCAAGAGAGCAAGATTATGCTAAGCCTTATTGGTGAGTTAATAAAAGAGAGAGCAAAGTGGAAGGAGGGATACTTGAAAAAAAATCAATGGAGAAGAGGGTAGGATGCGTCGGATGAAGAACAAAAGCAAGTGGACAACTCATCTTTTCATGATTTTAAATGAAGTCACCGAAATTAAGGATAACAATGCATTAATGGTGGGACACTTGGCAATTGGAGGAAGGAATAAAGAAAAGTCAAACTAATGACACTTGGCAATTAATGGAATTAAACCCTAATGACATAAATTTGACCCATTCAATTCCAATGGCCCTAATTTCAATCCCAAAATAATGTACCCAATATTGTAGTGCCATTAGATAGAAATTTTCGCTACCGAAAATCAACCGGTTTGCCACTTGGTGATTTTTTCGGTCTGGAAATTTTCTCCAGAAAAATTCAGAAAAATTCCTATAATTCCCGTAAAATGTAAAACACACAAAAACGCAGTCCAATAAATTTTTCAAATACAATTTCCACTTTATTCACAATAAAATTCCATTTAGGCCCAATACCGGGAAATAATCATGAATGCATGTACAGTTATTACATGTGCACAATTTCATTGTTTGACCAATACCAGTATGCATAACATTATCCAATTAGTCCTAAACTCTCTCGACCTTTTCCAAATTACTGTTTTACCCTTCCTGTCAAGGGTGGGATGTTACAGATCTGGCACACAAAGCTTGGAGATAGATCTAACACATGAGGCTTGGATATTTGTTGACAACATTTTGCCGACTAGCTTATCTTTATCATCAACGTTGTTCTCTCGAGTATCCCTTGTCAGGTCAGAATGAGGAAGAGCCGAAACATGGAGTTTGGAAATTAATATCGATGTCCTGGATGCCGTGAGCGGTTTTGTGAGTAAGTCGACTAATTAATCTTCTATATTTACATATCTCACATCTAGTTGTCCACTGGTTATTTTATCTTGTATGAAATGTACATCGACTTCGATGTGCTTTGTGCAGGCTTAAAAGACTGGATTTTGGGCAAGTAATCGAGCTCCATTATTGTTGCACCAAAGAATTGGTGTGTGTTGGAGAGTAAACCCTAGTTCTTTGAGTAGTGAGTGAAGCCATAGAATCTCTGTAGAGTTTTGAGCTAGGGCACTGTATTCGGCTTCAGTACTGGAGCAGGATACTGTAGTTTGCTTCTTTGAGCTCCAAAACACCATATTGCCCCCTAGGAGGACACAACCACCAGTTGTGGACCTCCTATCGTCAGGGTTTCCCGCCCAATTAGAGTAACTATACGCCTGTAGTGACAGAGGTTGTGGTGATGGACGAAAATGAAGAGCCAAGTTGGTAGTGCCTTTAAAATAACGAAGAACCCTCTTACAGGCAACCCAGTATGTATCGAGAGGGTGAGATAAAAATTGACTTAATCTATTGACAGTGAAACTAATATCAGGACGTGTGTGACACAGGTACTGAAGGGCGCTAATATGTTGGATCACATATGGTCCGAATATTCACAATACACTGCGGAAAAAGACCATACAACAACATGAAGTATAATCGAAAATATCAAGGATGTACGAAAATACCTTATTTCCGTGAATTGGTTGTTTCTTTTTCGGATTCCAAGATACTGCAAACGCGAATGCCCTCTATCGGTATCCACACGAGTATGCACGATCCGGGCTGCGGCTATGGTGTGCTAGCACGTCCTAAAACTCTTCACGAACGCCGCACGATTTTCCTCTCGAATGGCGACTAGGGTTTCCTGACAATAGTGTTTTCCTTTTGCCTAATGAGACCTAAGCTTCTCTTTTTATAGAGAAACCCTAATCCCATTGAGGCCCCAATAAGTTTTGGCCCATTATATCTTATATAATAGAAGCCCGACAACTTAATTCAATCTAGCCCAATAAATATATCTAAATATATTTATTCAATACCTAATAAATTAGGCCCAAGAGAATAAGCCCAGATCACATCACTCTTTGTGTGCGACCCTGTAGGCTCATTTGATGTTGGCAATGGGCTTGATCACACTTCAAAGCCCATAAGTCATAAGCAGCCTCTAGCAAGACATTATGACTACCCAAATCAAATGAGGATTGATAATCCGATTTAACCTGTAACTATGGTTATAAGCTCAGTCCTTTTGTAACACGATATCAAGATTAATCACAAGGCATGATATATGCCAACCTTTGATTAATCATAGTTTCTTGTTCCCCAAGTTGACTGATTATAACAAATGACATTGATGACTCTTCATCAATTCATTTGAGCATGGCCATGCATTTCTTCAATTACACTTGTCAAGAGGCCCAAATGATATCTCTCTCATTTAAGAGAGGTACAAATCCCATCTACGTCATTCACATCCCTTCGCATGATTCATTTAGTGTCCAACATAAGACTACTTGTTATTCGGTTAAAAATAACTTAGTCTAATATCAAAACACTAAATTCCTCATGTAGGGAGCCATGATGACTTTAGGTCAAAGGACTAAAGTCAAACCATATAAAGAATCACTAATGACATGAAACCATGTAGTATTCTTTATGTAGGTCGGTCCAATATATGTTCTCTAACATATATCTATGTTTTTGATTTGATATCTCATATCCATGATCAGTAAAACGTGATCATCATTCAGAACACATACTAGCCTTAATTCATTATTGTTCCACCAATAATGATCGACCTCTGATCTAGAATAGTGTTATAACGCTTATGGTTTTACTATCAAGTCACATACTTGATGACATAAGTCTAATACTATTCATGGAATGTAAATCACATTACATAAACGAAATACATGCATATATAAAGGAATACCTCATAATATATTATTAACAAGTCATAATGTTAACACATGAATCACAAATATCTATTGGCTTAGGCACACTACTAACAATCTCCCACTTGCACCAGCCTAATCGGCACGATATCTAATACCCATAGACTTCAGATGACTCTCATGTTTAGGGTGTGGAAAAGGCTTAGTAAGTGGATCGACAATGTTGTCATCTGTGCCCACTTTGCATATCTTCGTCTCTCTCCCAATGATCTCTCTAATCAGATGGAAACGTCTGAGTATGTGTTTGGATCTATGATGCGAGTTTGGTTCCTTAGCCTATGCTATAGCCCCATTATTATCACAATAAAGGTCTATAGGACTTGCAATGCTAGGAACAACTCCAAGCTCGATAATGAACTTACGATCCATCTGACTTCCTTAGGCGCATCCGAGGCAAGAATGTACTCGACTTCGGTTGTAGAATCAATAAAGATGTCTTGCTTTGAACTTTTACGACTCATCGCACCTCCTTTCAAACAAAACACAAAACCCGATTGCGATCTAAAATCATCTATGTCAGACTGAAAACCAGCATCAGTGTAACCATTTACAACGAGCTCTCCTTCAAGTCCTCCATAGACTAGGAACATATCCTTAGTTCTTCTCAAGTACTTAAGGATATTCTTAATCGCTATCCAAATGACTCTCACCATAATTAGATTGGTATCTACTTGTTATGCTCAAAGCATATGAGACATCAGGTCGAGTACATAACATGGCATACATGATAGATCCAATTGCAGATGCATATGGAATCTTACTCACTCGCTCAAGCTCTTTATCTGAAGTAGGACAATCCTTCTTAGAGAGCTTGATTCCATGTGACATAGGCAAGAATCCTCTCTTGGAATCTTGCATACTGAACCTTTTCAGTATCTTATCTATGTATGTACTCTGACTTAGGCCTATAAGCTTTCTTGATCTATCTCTATAGATCTTAATGCCTAAAACATAGGCAGCCTCACCTAAGTCTTTCATTGAGAAACGTTTCCTTAACCAAATCTTGACACTTTGTAAGGTTGGAATATCGTTTCCAATGAGCAATATGTCATCAACATATAAAGCTAAAAACAACAAAGACTCCCACTAACCTTTTGTAAACACAAGATTCATCTTCATTCTTGATGAATCCAAACTCTTTGACAACTTAATCAAAGCGAAGATTCCACTTCTTGATGCTTGCTTCAATCCATAAATGGATCTTTCAAGTCAGACACCTTTCCGAATTCTTAGGATGGACAAAACCCTCAGGTTGTATCATATATACATCCTCAAGTAAGTTTCCATTAAGGAAAGCCGTTTTGACATCCATTTGACATATCTCATAATCATAGTATGCAGCCATGGCAATAAAAATTCTAATGGATTTGATCATGGCCACTGGAGAAAATGTCTCATCATAATCAATTCCATGAACTTGTCGATAACCTTTAGCAACAAGTCTTGCTTTATAAGTGTGCACATTTCCATCTATGTCGAGTTTTTTTTTGAAAACCCATTTGCATCCAATGGTCTTCAAGCCATCAGACGGATCAATCAAAGTCCAAACTTGATTGTCATACATGGATTGCATCTCTACTTTCATGGCCTCTAACCATTTAGTAGATTCTGGACTTTCCATAGCTTCTTGATAGGTTGTGGGCTCATTATGATCAATGAGCATCACATTGTCATCGTCAGTAACGAGAAATCCATATCTCTCGGGCTCATGACGAATCCTATCGAGATCACGTAGGCCTTGTGTTGTTGAAGGTCGCACATCAACGACTTGTGAGCTCGCTTCAATCTCCTTTTCAGGCTCAATGTCATTTTGTGAAACTTGAATTTCTTCAAGTTGTACTTTACTCCCACTGTTTCCTTTGGAAACAAATTCCTTCTCTAAGAAAAAACCATTTCGAGCAACAAACACTTTGTTCTCTGATGGGATGTAAAAGTAATATCCTTTAGTTTCCTTAGGATATCCCACAAAATAATATTTTTCATATTTGGGTGCCAACTTGTCGGCAATTGGACGCTTCACATAAGCTTCACAACCCCAAATCTTTAGAAAAGATAAATTGGGACGCTTCCCTGTCCATATCTCATAAGGTGTCTTTTCTACAGCCTTTGAAGGAATACGGTTCAATATGAATGCTGCTGTTTCTAAAGCATAGCCCCATAAATATTTTGGAAGATCAGTTTGACTCATCATTGATCGAACCATATCTAGTAAAGTTCGATTTCTCCTTTCAGAAACACCATTCCATTGAGGAGTTCTTGGAGGAGTCAATTGTGAAACGATTCCATAATCCTTAAGATAATCATCAAACTCTTGGCTTAAGTATTCACCTTCTCAATTAGATCGAAGGATTTTAATTGTTTTGCCAAGCTGATTTTGTACTTCATTCTTATACTGTTTGAACTTTTCAAAAGATTCAGATTTGTGCTTCATTAAATAGACATACCCATATCTACTGAAGTCATCTGAAAAAGTAATGAAATACAAATAACCTCCTCTTGCTGAAATGCTAAAAGGACCACATACATCGATATGTATAAGGCCCAATAGCTCATTGGCCCTTTCCCCCTTTACCTGTGAAGGGGGCCTTTGTCATCTTACCCAGTAGACAAGAATCACATGTCTCAAAAGATTCAAAAGAATCAATGAATCCATCTTGATGGAGTTTTGAAATGCGTTTTTCATTTACATGGCCTAAGCGACAATGCCAGAGATAGGTTGGGTTCAAATCGTTAGATTTAAACTTCTTAGTATTTATGTTATAGATGGGCTCATTTGTAACAAACTCAGTGTCTAGAGTATAAATGCCATTTAATTGATGCGCAATGCCATATAAAATGTCATTCTTATAAATGGAAATACTTCTATTCTCAATAGAAAATTTAAATCCATCATTCTCTAAACAAGCAAAAGAAATAATGTTCCTACTCATAGTAGGTACATAATAACAATTCTTGAGTTCCAAAATGAGCCCAGTAGGCAAAATAAGATCATAAGTCCCCACGGATAAAGCAACAACTCTTGCTCCATTTCCCACGCACAGGTCGATCTCACCAGACATCAATCTTCTAGTCCTTCTTAGACTCTGCACAGTAGTACAAATGTGAGTTGCAGCTCCAGTATCTAATACCCAAGATGCAGAAGGAGTAAAATTGATTTCTATAACAAACATACCTGAAGAAGTAGTCGCACTATTCTTCTTCTCTTTCAGCTCTTCCAAATAGAGTTTGCAGTTCCTTTTCTAATGACCAGTTTCATTGCAATGAAAGCAAACTCCCTCCTTGGGTGCCTTAGTCTTTGCTTTAGGCTTGGGCTTGGACTTGGACTTGGGTACTTTACCCTTGTCCTTTGCTATGCCCTTCTTCTTGAAAGCTTTTCCCTTTTGAACTACAAGAACTTCATTGGTGGTCTTAACCTTTCCCTTTAAGTTCTCTTCAGCAGTTTTCAGCATCCCATGCAATTCATCAATGGACTTCTCCATATTATGCATGTTGTAGTTAAGAATGAACTGATCATATTCATCAGTCAAAGATGCTAGAATAAGATCAGTTGCCAATTCTTGACTAACAGATGCACCTAATTTCTCAAGATGATGAATGTAACTCTTCATCTTGAGAACATGAGCACTCACGGGTGTGCCAGGAGTCATCTTGCATGAATTCAATGCCTTAGTGGTTCTAAACCTCTCTTGGCGTGCTTGCTCTTGAAACATAGTTTTCAATTGAGCAAGCATGTCATAGGCCTCCATTTCCTCTATATCCTTCTGAAGGTCAGAGATCATGGCGCCTAACATAAGGCATGACACATCCGTAGAGTCATTGATATGCTTCATGTAAGCATCCTTTTGAGCCTTAGGTGCAATTGTTGGTGGTTCCTCAGGGATAGGCTCTTCTAAGACATAAAGCTTTCTTTCTTGTTTGAGAACAATTCTCAAGTTCCTATACCAATCTAGGAAATTTGTTCCATTAAGCTTTTCTTTCTCTAAGATAGATCGCATAGAAAGGTTTGTGGATGGAGTAGCCATAACCGAAGAAAAATGATCGCGCTGGAAACCCTAAGACATTTCTTAATCCGGTATAAATTTTTTTTTTATACTCGTCTTTATTCAAACTTATGCAAATCCCTACAATTTCCCTTGTCTTGGAAATTATCCTTAAACAAATTCTCAATTCAAACACACTTTCTTATACAATCATATTAATCCCAAAATTCACATTTGTACTAATTTTTGTCAAAATTTCGACAGCATAACGGCTACTTTTATCCTAACCCAAACCTGCAAAGTGTTCAAAACAACACTTCTAAAAGCCCAAACAATCAAACAATCATCAAAATCAACCGGACCCTCCGTCCGGGATCTCAGCAGAAACAAACGCAATCTTAATTCTAAAACATTCTCATAACTATAATACAATATACTGATCTCATAACTCAATCTCATTTCCAAATTCATACACAATTTCATATACAATACACTTTAATGGCATTGCAAGCCATTTACAATACCCAAAATATTCCAAATCTCAAATTTTACGTAACAATACAAACGATGCAAAAACGGACCAAACATCTTCACATTCTTTCATCCGATCTCCTGCTCGAAACCTGGAGATGGGGATGAAAGGGGGGGGTGAGCTCGGAAGCTCGTGGATAATATATTTATAAATTGAATAATAAGCGGAAAACTCATTTTCAAGAAGTTTGATATTTTCAAACATTTCACGGTAGAAACTTTTCAAAGCTTATCTTTCAAATCTTTCACTTTTCAAACCGTTCATAAAACATTTCCAAAATCTTACATTTGCAAATCTTATCTTCTCATTTCTCAAAATTCTCAATTCCTTTTTATTTCATAATCAAATTTAAAAGGATGAATGCATCTCACTTCGAAACGAAACAAAAGCACATAACACATCAAATGGTGCGGTTGGTCCAAAGCGAGCGTCTTGCACATTCTCAAGATAAGCGGTCCATGCTGGTAGTGAGCGAAACGCATTACACTTTTCCGCATAGCGGTCCAGTGTAGTCGTGAAGGGAGTCCAAAATCGGAGCTCCGTGCCACTAGCGGGCAGCCGAGAGAAGGCTATAACGAATAGAGACAGTGCACTGACTCATAAAAGGACCTGACCAAACCCACATAACACATAAGCGAAAACGAAAGGTCGGATTGCCCGAAGGCATTTTTCGAAAATCTTGCTTTTCTGTAAATTTTTCATATTTTCACTTAATGTCAAAACTTGACACACCCACGTTCACAAATCACATCAAGACATACAACAATTCACATTCACTAATTTAATCACGTATCAGTTCAAATCATAAATATGAATGCAATGTATTTCTTTAAAACCTCAATCAACATATATATATGTTCTCAATTTTTCTATAAATACCCCAAATCATTTACAAACATTTTTATGTAAACCTTTGTACTAATTATTTTTCAAATCCTTTGAAAACATAATTTCAGAAATAATTTTCCTTTCTTAATTTTTCAAATTCATATAATTTACTCATAATTCAAAATATAAATACATCACCCACTTCGAATTGATGCCAAAAACTCGTCCCGATCATCAATTTGATCATTGCTTCTTTCCTTCTTTCAATTAAAATTGACCTAAGCCACAATCATTCAAATTCCACATCATAATTTGCATAATTCTCAAAATTAACTATCGGAAATTCATAATCATCATATTTCCAAGCTTTCTAAAACCAGAATTTCTAAAATCCCCAAATTCAAACTTTGACCTAAACCAATTCACTCAAATTCAATCTCATAAATAACTTAATTTTCAAAATTGATGTCATAATTCATCAATTCATACTCATATCAAGATATCTGAACTACAAATTTCGAAAATCCTCAAATATCAAAATTGTCCTAAACCAATTTATCTAAATTCAATACCATAAAATACAATTTCTTCAAAATTAACTTCATATTCCACAAACCCATATCATTATCTATAATTCTACACCAAAATTTCACAAAATTCTTAATCACAAAATTAAGCCTAAACCTTAATCAAATTTTCATCCAAAATTAAACACAACCTAAGGCATATATATCAAAATCAATTTCATAAATCATAAACCCAAGTCCTTTTCCATGTTTCTAAACCAAAAATTCATCAAAATCTCAAAGCTCAAAATTTCCTCTTACCTCATTTCTCCTCCAATTTTTGAATTTCTTAGCTCATGAAGATGCTCTCTTCATTCTCCATCCTTTTCCTTCTTGGAAAGATCCCAAAAGCCTTAAGAATCAAGTAGAAAATTTGGAACTTAGTTTTCTCTCTCTTCTTTTCTCCATATACGAAACTCTTCACTCTTCTTCTTCTTATTTCCTTCTTCTTACTCTTAAGTCTTTTGGAAGAATCGTGATTCTCCTCCCTTAAACGACAACCATTCATTTAATACGTTGCCATGTCATTTAAATGGTGACTAAAAAGACCAAAATGCCCTTACACTTTACTTTAAGTTATTTCCACTTGCGGGTTTGATTCGCACTATCAAGTTGAAGGAATTTGTTAAAACTTCCTTCTCGAGAAATGTTCCTCTCAATCATACGAATCCCATGCCACTGACCGCGCTCAATTCGGATCACTATACCAAAAGTTATGCGCAAAATAGTTCGAGTATATCCATATTCTAACACATTTTCCATGTACGATTATTTCCTTTCAGAAATTTACATTCTTAATCCAAGAATTGAAACTCAATGTCTTCATAACAATTGTAGCCTTATGTCTCTAGTTTAATTCAAAATAAAAATCGTCTCATTTCGATTCCCAGATCAAAAGTTATGCTCAAAATACTCTCAGATGTTCCTAATCCAAAAACTACGCACAAATCTGAACTTAAATTCAGAAATGGAAAATCTTAGGGGCAAAATTGACATTTCATTTGTTCATATGATTTGTAGCCCCTTGTCTTATCTTTATTTTGCCTCAAGAATCGCTTCAATCGGATCACTACAGATCCCGAATTTCACAAAATACTAAACTATGTTCGGAAAATTTCCTGAATCACTTTGATTAAATTAATCACCATTAATTTAATCTCAAAAATTCACAAATTTTCATGATAATGTAGATAATTGTCTTAGGAATCCAATGCTGCAAGAATGAAGTCAATCGGATATCGGACGGAAAAGATATGAGCGAAAGAGTGAAATATGTTCAGAACATGTCCTTTCTTAAACAAATAGGGAAAGTCGCGATCGTGCGTGTGCACGACCGCGATATCCGCATGGACCAGCGGAGTCGCGATCGTGCGTATGCACGACCGCGACTTTTGGGTGGACCTGCACCCCTTTCTCTTTTTTTTTTTCAAAACTTTCAAAAATCATAACTTTTTATCCTGAACTCCAAATTTAACAAATTTGATCTCTATGGAAAGCTTGAAGGAAGCTCTATAACTTCCATGAAGAACTCCACAACCAATTCCTTCTCTAAAGTGATTAATTTTCTAATCAAAGATTTAACCCAAATAATAAATACTTAAACAAAGTCCTCAACTTTGAAAATTTCTATCTTTCAACTCCAAACTCCAATCATGTCATATTTTATATCGATGCGAAGATCAGAAAGTCACCTAAAACTTTCATGAAGGACACAAAAATCAATTTGACCTCTAAGGAAGTCAATTTTTCCATCAAAAGTTCTGTCCTCTAATAATCATGCAAAAACCATAACAGAAACTTGTAAAATTCATAACTTATAATTCCTTGATCGAAAAATTGCATACTTTATACCAAAATAAAGATCAAATCAAATTCTTCAACTTTCATGAAGAACATTAAGCTCAATTAACCTCTAATTAGGTTAATTTCTCAGTCAAAGTTTCAGCCATAATAAAAGTCAAAAGTCAACCCTATCACACATAAACTTTGACTGATCATAACTTCCACTCCCGATATCGAAAAATTGCAAACTTTATGGCTACAGAAAGCTTTTAATATAACCTACAAGTTTCATGTAGATCATTTTATCAAATTTTGCCTAAATCAAAAGTCAACCCTCAAAGGCTAAAAAGTCAAACTTTTTACAATTTTTTATATTTTCACGCTTTCTCTCTTTATTTCTTGATTTTCAACTTAATTTCAATCAACTCATCCACTTTAAACTTGTATAATCCATACAAATCTATTCAAATTTCAAAATCATCAAACTCCATCAATTCTTTTTCTCATCAATTTCTTAAAACATAATCACATCTAATACAAACTTCCCATACGAGCTTACTTATTTCATACTTTTTATATTTTTAAAATTCACTTAAAGATCGGGGTCCAACACCAACATTGTTTGGTATCAAAGCTTAGGTTTCACTCCTAGGCTTTTGTTGTGATATATGATTAAATTTTTGCATTATGAATTGATGGTTTGCATTAAGTGACATGCATCTCATGCATACATATAGGAACTAAGATTAAAAAAAGAAATGTAGCTAATCAGTAAATGTTTTCATTGAAGGAGTAAGATGCCACCTCATAGAAGGACACGAGGAGTTATGCAAGGTTCGATTGCACCTGACTCTCCACTGAGAGAGGAGAGCACGGATGAGTCCGTAGCCCCGGGAGTGGCCCCAGCTGAGGCTTCTCTAGGGTAGAGTAGTGAGCCCCTTCGATCTCAGACTCAGCTGTCGCCTAGTCAATCTGAGCAAGTGCCTGCTCTTGATCCGAGATTGTTCCAGGCATTTACCCAAGCATTCGTTCAGGCCATGGGTCAAATGCCACGAGCTTAGTTCTATTGACTAAGAGGGGAGACAGTTTGACAAGCTAAGGAAGTATGGAGCGGTGGATTTCCACGGCACCACGGATCCTGAGGAAGCTGAGACTTGGTTGAGGAAGACCGAAAGGGTCTTGGATCAGATGGAGTGCGAGGATGCTGAGAGAGTGGTTTATGCTGCTAGTTTGCTCCAGGGTGATGCCTTGCATTGGTGGGAGGCGTGCTGTGGAGTCGAGATGAGACCGAGAGGATTAACATGAGAGACTTCCTGACTGTGTACAGGAAGAAGTATCTGTCTGAGGTGTACATTCAGCAAAAGCAGAGAGAGTTTCTGAGTCTCACCCAGAGAGAGATGACTGTTGCTGAGTATGAGCGCCGGTTTACTCAGTTGTCGAGGTATGCTTCAGATTTGATGTTCAGTGAGGCTGCTAAGTGTTGCCGATTTGAGTCGGGTTTGCATCTCGCCATCAGAGAGAAGGTAGTGGTGCAGAATTTTTCTGATTTTCAGCAGCTGGTTGAAGCGGCTCTGAGGGTTGAGAACATTGAAAACATTAAGAGCGTAATTAGTAGAAAGAGGAAGGTAAGAGAACAGTTCAGGAGGGGAGGTGGTACTTCTATGCCTGAGAGAAGTACCAGAACCTTTCCTGTGCAGTCTGAAGAGAGGAGCAGCGGTGGAAGCTGGCCTAGATCTATGAGGACTCCTATTGTTTCTCACCAAGCTTCGACGGTGGGCGGCAGTAGGAGGGGTGATAGGGAGAGGCCACCTCTTCCCAAGTGTGAGCACTATGGATTTCATCATAGAGGAGAATGCTTCAGGGTATCCGGAGCATGTTTCAATTGTGGGCAGAAAGGATACATAGCCAGACAGTGTCCTAAGCCAGATAGAAGAGAGGGATCATAGATGCAAGCTTCAAGGAGGACAGAGACAGTGGGACAGAAGGCTGTGACTGAAGTGGGTAGCTCTGGTGTACCTATGAGAGCTTATCCTCCAGACAGATCTAGGGGGCAAGCACCAGCTAGAGTGTTTACTATGACTCGAGAGGAGGCAGAGACAGCTACAGAAGTGGTAACGGGTATGATTAAACTGTTTGATGTTGATGTTATAGCTTTGATTGATCCGGGTTCTACCCACTCTTTTGTGTCATCGGGTAGGACTGTTTGTGGTAGAGACCTGAGCCCATTGGATACTCCGCTGATGGTGAGTACTCCGATCGGCCAGTATATTATTATAAGTCAAGTGTATAGAGACTGTGAGATAGAGATTAGTGGAGGGAAGTTTGTGGTGGATTTGATGCCTTTGAAGATGGGAGGATTGGATGTGATCCTAGGTATGGATACATTAGAGAAGTATCATGCCAACTTAGACTGCAAGCAGAAGACAGTAGCATTTGAGCTAGAGGATGGCAGAAAAGTGGTATTTGTGGGAGATAGAAAAGCCAGTCCACCTCGGATTGTTTCGGCTATGTCAGCAGAGAGATTGATGATTAAGGGGTGTGAAGCGTATTTGGCCTATGTGTTAGACACGGAGGCAGATAGAGGGAGGTTGGAGGATATTCCTGTAGTCAGGGAATTCCCGGACGTCTTTCCTAAGGAATTGCCAGGACTACCTCCTCTGAGAGAAATTGAGTTTCCCGTTGAGCTTTTTCCAGGTACTGCGCCGATTTCGATTCCGCCTTACCGAATGGCTCCGGCGGAATTGAAAGAGTTTAAGGTGCAATTGGAGGATCTATTAGAGAAGGGTTATATTAGGCCGAGCTCTTCGCCTTGGGGAGCTCCGGTTCTCTTTGTGAAGAAGAAAGATGGATCGTTGCGGATGTGTGTGGATTATAGGAAGTTGAATCATGCCACCATTAAGAACCGATATCCGCTCCCGCGCATAGATGATTTGTTTGATCAATTGCAAGGGGCAAGAGTCTTTTCCAAAATAGATTTGAGATCGGGTTCTCATCAGTTGAGGATTAAGGAGGCCGATGTGTTAAAGACTGCTTTTAGGATGAGGTATGACCACTTTGAGTTTTTGGTTATGCCTTTCGGGTTAACAAATGCTCCCGCAGTCTTTATGGATTTGATGAATAGAGTTTTCAAGTCTTTCTTAGACCGATTTATCATTGTCTTTATTGATGACATATTGGTCTATTCTAAGAGTGATGAGGAGCATAAAGATCATTTGAGGGTTGCTTTGGAGACTTTGAGAAAGAATGAGCTGTATGCCAAATTCGATAAGTGCAAATTTTGGTTAAGGGAAGTGGTATTTCTCGGGCATGTGATTTCAGAGCGTGGAGTGCATGTGGATCCACAAAAGATAGAGGCTGTGGTTAAATGAGAAACACCTAAGAATGTGGCTGAGGTGAGAAGTTTCTTGGGATTACCTGGATATTATAGGAGGTTCGTGGAGGGCTTTTCTTTGATAGCTGCTCCACTTTCCAAATTGACGAGAAAGAATCAGAAGTTTGAGTGGACCGAGGAGTGCGAGCAGTTTGAGGAATGAAGAATAGGCTTACTATCGCACCGATTTTGACATTACCTATGGTGATGATGGATACATTATGGTACAAAGGACGCCGGGAAGGGTTTAGGATGTGTATTGATGCAAGGAGAGAAAGTGATCGCTTATGTTTCTAGGCAATTGAAGCCTTATGAGACGAACTACCCTATTCATGATTTGGAGTTGGCTGCTATTATTTTCGCATTGAAGATTTGGAGACACTACTTGTATGGAGTTACTACTAGAGTATTTACGGACCATAAGAGCCTTAAGTACTTGTTGACTCAGAAAGAGCTGAATTTGAGGCAGAGGCGATGATTGGAGTTATTAAAAGATTATGATTTGGTGATAGACTACCATCCGGGAAATGCTAATGTGGTAGCTGATGCATTGAGTAGGAAGTCCACTATGGCACATGTGGAGACAGTGTACCTTCCTTTGTTGAAGGAATTAGCCAGACTTGATGTGACATTGAGGCAAGTTGAGCTGTTGTATTTTGACAAATTTGAGTGAGACCCGGTGTTGAGGGGGAACATCAAAGAATTGCAGGAACGGGATGAGTACTTGAGTAAGCTTAGAGCGGAGATAAAAGATGGCAAGCCCTCTGATGTAGAGGTAAAGGAAGATGGATTGATGGTTATGGGTGACAGATTATGTGTTCCAGATGTGTTAGAGCTGAAGGATGAGATCCTTGATGAGGCGCATAATGCTCCTTATGCAATGCACCCAGGAAGTTCTAAGATGTATCGGGATTTGAAAGAGCATTTTTGGTGGAAGGGAATGAGGAAAGATGTGGCAGAGTATGCTAAAAGATGTTTAGTGTGTCAGCAAGTGAAAGCTAAACACCAAGCACCTTCCGGCAAGCTTAATCCCTTGCCGATTCCGGAATGGAAATGGGAGAAGATTACCATGGATTTTCTGATGGGATTGCCAAGAACTAGCAAGAAGCATGACGCTATTTGAGTGATTGTGGATAGGCTGACTAAGTCAGCACACTTCTTGCCAATTCGACAGACAAATTCTTTAAATGTTTTGGCTAAGAAGTATGTGGACGAGGTGATCAGACTTCATGGGATTCCGAGTTCGATAGTGTCTGATAGGGATCCTAGGTTTACCTCCAGATTCTGGGAAAGTTTGCAGGAGGCTCTGGGACTAGATTGCATTTCAAGATAACTTTTCATCCTCGACCGATGGACGATCGAGAGAACGATATGACTTTGAGGCTATGTTGAGAGCTTAGCGTTGGATTTCAAAGGTTAGTGGGATGATCACCTACCTTTGATTGAGTTTGCTTACAATAATTCCTATCACTGGAATTGGATGGCACCTTATGAGGCTTTGTATGGAAGGAGATGCAAGACTCCTATATGTCGGGATGAGGAAGGAGAAAGGAAGCTTGTAGGACCTGAGTTAGTACAGGTTACAATGGATAAAGTCAAATTGGTAAAACAGAGGCTTAAAGCAGCTCAAGATAGGATGACGAGCTACACAGATGCCAATAGGAAAGAGATGGAATTTGAAGTGGGTGAGAAGGTATTTCTTAGAGCTTCTCCATGGAAAGGTGTTTTGAGGTTCGGCAAGAAGGGCAAGCTTAGCCCGAGGTATATAGGTCCCTATGAGATCATTGAGAGGATTGGACCGTTGGCTTATAAGTTAGATTTGCCATTGGAGTTGTCTAAGATCCACAATGTGTTCCATGTGTCGATGCTGAGGAAGTACAGATCGGATCCTTCGCATATAGTTCAACCTTCAGAGGTTCAGTTGAGAGAGGATTTGACGTATGAGGAGCAACCAGTGGAGATCTTAGATTCAAAGGAAAAGGTGTTAAGGAATAAGATTGTGAAGCTGGTTAAGGTCTTGTGGAGGAACCATTCGACCGAGGAGGCAACTTGGGAACCTTTGGAAGCCATGAAGGAGAAGTACCCGTACCTCTTCATGGACTCAGGTAAAGATTTCGAGGACGAAATTCTTTTAGGAGGGGAGAATTGTTGTGCCCCGAATTTTTTTTTTATATTTGAATTAATTATTTATTGATTTATGGATTTATTCATTAATTATTTTTATTTTTGCCTTAATTGATTTAATTATGCATTTACATAGACATTTTTTTTATGTTGGGCTTAGGAATTAGAAGTTAGGAACTAAATGGAGGGTTAGAATTAAATGTTGGAAAGAATGGGCTTTATGGAATAAGTGGACTAATAAGGAGGATTAGAAATAAGTGGATTGATGTAGTGGGCTTGTGAGGAGGAGAGCCCAAAAGGGATTGTAAGAAGGGGTATCAAAACTACATAGTTTTGAGGTAGGGCTTTAAAGAGGAGTTAAATGAGTTAAGTTGTTAAGGAGAAGAGGAAGTGTCGTAGAGAAAGAAAAGAAGAGAAGAAGAGAAAACGTGAGAGAAGAAGGAAGAGGACCTTCGACTAAGTGGAAGAGAGTCGTAGGGAGGAAGAAAGAAGGAGAAAAAGAGAAGAAATCGACTTGCTAGAGGTAAGTTCCATCTTTGTTTATGATAGGTTCGAAAATGGTGTAGGATGGAAGTTAGGGTTTGTGTAGGGTTTGTAGAAAGAAAGAAGAGAAGGTGAGATCTATGGATTTTTGAGATTTCTAAGCTAAGATCTTGGGTATTCTAGCTTAAATGTCCTATGGGTAGGTTAGGTTTAAAGTTTATTTTCATCCTTGCTTGATTTATGAGTATTATGGCCTTCTTTGAAAATGTATTTATTGAATGAAGTATGATTTAATTGAAGGAACTCAAGAAAACCCCACTCAAGACAAGGAGGAAGGGAAATCTTGAATTCGGATATCGACGATAGGTGGGTAACATTTTTTTATAGTTGTTGTGTAATGGGAAAATGCCCTATGTGTGCTATCTTTGATAATTATGTGCATATTGAAAGTGTATTTCCTTTGATTTGAAAGTAAAGTGTGAAACTATGATGATTCGAAAGAATGAAAGAAGCATAAAATGCTAGCCTTGCGCTTAAATATGTGATCATAAATTGGTTGTGATTAGGCGAGAGAGAACCTACTTCGATAAGTCACGTGTACGTTGACCCCTTTTGCCTTCTCCCGACAGCCCGCTTGTGGCCCACGAGATTCAAAAATGGACTCGTTGTGTTTACGATAAACTTCGGTTTATTCGTTGTGTTTAAGGAACTCTCGAGCCAAATGTGTGCATTCCATCATTTATTGTGTTTATGATGCATAACATGTGTTTGATTGATATGAACTCTCATATTATGCTTGTGTGATGATTTTGGATTATTTGAGCTTTATATGATAAACTGCTATTGTTTCGGATTGTTAATGATTTGTTGTGTGGCTCATTACTCGATGGCTATAAACTTGTTAGCCACTGAGCCGTGTTTCGCTCACCGCATTCTCCCTCCTCAGGTGCAAATTCTAGTTGATTGTGGAACCTTGCAAGGCATCGGGCATAACTCCAAGAATCCTAGAAACTTTTGTATTAAGTTAGTAACTAGCTTTTGGAATAGCTTTGTAAGCATATTGATCATTGAGCATCTCATCTCTTGTATTTTGTGCTTGATCTTGGTGAATATGCCAATATGTAACCAAAGCTATGCATGAATCTTTGTTATGATTTGGAATGAGAATGAGAGCTCTAGCACTCTCTTCATGTGAACTTGTTGTTTTGCGGCTTGTGTATGGCCTTGAAAGAGTATGGGTATGAGTATTTTTTTATTTTGAGTTCTTCTTTGGGATTTTGCTTTGGGAGAGCTTGCTGGGGATTTTGAAAAGGGTTGTGAGCTGTTGAAGTTCTGCAAATTCTGGGTTGTTTTAGGTTGAACAGGATCATTTACACTTGTTGAGAATGTTAGTCGAGCTATAGAGCTTTTCCCATGATGTTATGAGCTATTTATGATGTGTAAATTGGTAGGTGTGAGTCGTTGGAGCTAAATGCAAGTGCTGTCAAAATGACAGGTTGCTAGGCAGAGCTTTGAGTCCACTTTTGACCCCCTTAGAGTTGGAATATAGGTCGGTAGTCTTCATGAAAGTTGTAGATTTTGCTCTTAGCTTTCCAATGAATCAAACCGTGTCTAATTTGGAGTTCTGTGTAGAAAGTTATGCATCTTTTAAGTAGAGACATTCTGGAGAGAAGTGAGACGCAGTTACTGTTTCTGCGTCTCAGTTGACTTTTTACGTCTCAGTTGACTTTTTGCGTCTCAGTTGACTTTTTGCGTCTCAGTTGACTTTCTGCGTCTCAGTTGACTTTTTTGCATCTCAGTTGACTTTTTGCGTCTCAGTTGACTTTCTACGTCTCAGTTGACTTTCTGCGTTTCAGTTGACTTTCTGCGTCTCAGTTGACTTCTACGTCTTAGTTGACTTTTGCGTCTGCTTCTGTTTATCGACCCCTCTTCCTTCTTTTGGCCATAACTTTTTGTGTAGACCTCCGATTGACCCGATTTTCGAAGCGTTGGATTTATAAGAAAATTTTATATCTTTTTACACCTGATTTATCAGTTTTTTTTTAAATTGAAAAAGGTGATTTGAAACAAAGTGTGGAGGTCTGCTGATCAAGTCCGAATATACTTTACTAATTTTGAAATATCTTGAGCTATAGAGCTCCGATTGAGACGATTCTTATCTTAAATTAAACTAGAGACCTAAACCTACAAGTTTTATGAAGGAACCAATCAGCAAACTAGCCTCTAAGGTTTTCAAATTTTGACGCGAAGTCAGTAAAGTGTTCAGTTTGACTATTTTGGTTATAACTTTTTCAATTCTAATCTGAATTGAGCGTTTTTAGTGGCGTTGGAACCGGGAGAGCGTAAGGAGCATATTTTCTTAAAAAGACAAATCCAAATTTTCTATTGCAAGCTTTCTCCTTTTTCGGCCAATTTTGTGTTCAGTTTGGGTCTTCCATGTTTTATGGGTCCGAATGTTAGGTCTCGGAGACGGGGTCCAACATTCTTGATTGCCAAGTTGTCTGATTATAACAAATGACATTGATGACTCTTCATCAATTCATTTGAGCACGGCCATGCATTTCTTCAATCACACTTGTCAAGAGGCCCAAATGATATCTCTCTCATTTAAGAGAGGTACAAATCCCATCTACGTCATTCACATCCCTCCGCATGATTCATTTAGTGTCCAACATAAGACTACTTGTTATTCGGTTAAAAATAACTTAGTTTAATATCAAAACACTAAATTCCTCATGTAGGGAGCCATGATGACTTTAGGTCAAAGGACTAACGTCAAACCATATAAAGAATCACTAATGACATGAAACCATGTAGTATTCTTTATGTGGGTCGGTCCAATATATGTTCTCTAACATATATCTATGTTTTTGATTTGATATCTCATATCCATGATCGAGAAGCGTGATCATCAATCAGAACACATACTAGCCTTAATTCATTATTGTTCCACCAATAATGATCGACCGAGACGATCTAGAATAGTGTTATAGCGCTTATGGTTTTACTATCAAGTCACATACTTGATGACATAAGTCTAATACTATTCATGGAATGTAAATCACATTACATAAACGAAATACATGCATATATAAAGGAATATCTCATAATATATTATTAACAAGTCATAATGTTAACACATGAATCACAAATATCTATTGGCCTAGGGCACACTACTAACACAATGATGCTGCGATACAGAGTGGGATTAGTAAAAGGATGACCATCAAGAGCAAATAGCTTGGTGCCAAGAGCAAGAGGAGTTGGGCAGGGAGAGCAGGCTGACATTTTGGCATGGGCAAGGAGATCCAATATGTACTGGCGCTGAGAAAGGTATAAACCCGACTTGTCTCTATAAACTTCAAAACCAAGAAAATGATTAATGCTGCCCAATGTTTTTAAAGCAAATCTGCTATTTAACTGTTGTATTATTTGCTGGATATCTGCATTTGAGTTCCCTGTGACTAAAATGTCATCAACATCGATTAATAAGAGCAATAGTGAACCTTTATGACGCCTATAAAACAGCGATGTGTCAGACAGTGAGTGTTGGAAGCCCCATTGTAGGAGTGTTGACTTGAGAGTATTGTACCAAGCCCTTGGGGCCTGCTTTAAGCCATAGAGAGCTTTGTTGAGCTTACAAACATGTGTAGGTTGTGTAGAGTTAGTGAAACCAGTGGGTTGAGTGATGTAAATATCTTCAACTAGTGAGCCATTTAGGAATGCATTGTTGACATCTAATTGTTGGATGTCCCAATTGTGAGAAACTGCAAGAGAAAACATAACTTTGATAGTGGATGACGTTACCACAGGACTATAAGTTTCGGTTAAGTCAAAACCTGGGGTCTGACTGAACCCTTTGGCTACTAGACGAGCCTTGTATTTATCAATGGCACCAGTAGATGTGTACTTGATGCGAAACACCCACTTAGTACCTAACAGCTTCATAGATGAGGTATAGGGGACTAAATGCCAAGTGTTGTTGAGGTTAAGAGCATGAATCTCGTCTGCCATGGCTTTATGCCAGAGAGGATCTTGGAGAGCTTCTGTAGGGGTTTGGGGGGTTGAATTAGGTAAGGTGGAGGATGTGGAAAGATAAGCTTTAGGCTTAAAAATGTCACTTTTTGATCGAGTCTGCATTGGATGAGAGTTAATAATGGTGGGAAAAGGGTTTAGGGGAATAGAAGTGGGGGCTGTCTGATCTGTAGAAGCGGGGGTTGTCTGTTCTATAGAGTGAGCAGGAGAAGAATAGGAAGGGGAAATGGGACCAGACAGAGAATGAGGAGAAGAGTTTACCTGCGGTGCAATTAATGAAGGATGTTGTTGCAGGGAAGAGTCCACTGGCCAAGACTGAGCAGGAATAGCTTGTATAGCATCTGTGAGGAAAAAAAATGGGAGGCTAGAAGGAGCTGGAGAGCAAGAAGAGGGTGTACAGAAGAGATCTAAATAAGGAAATTCTGTTTCATTGAAAGTGACATGTCTAGAGATGTAAACATACCCTTTAGGATGAAGACACCTGTAGCCCTTATGAAGGGGGTTGTACCCAAGAAAGACACACTTACTTGTATGAAAACCCAACTTGTGTTTATTGTAAAATCTTAGGAAAGGAAAACAAGCACAGCCAAACACTCGGAGATGATGGTAGGAAGGTTTTTGGTGAAAAAGTTTTTGAAAAGGGGACTTATTTTCAAGGTTTGGGGTGGGTAGGATATTGATAAGATAAGTAGCCGTTTAAAATGCTTCAAGCCAGTAATTCAGAGGTATTTTAGCATGAGAGAGTAGGGTGAGTCCAATTTCTGTTATGTGCCTGTGTTTTCTTTCTGGAATTCCATTTTGTTGATGGGTATAGGGACAACTAAATCTGGTTTGTATACCGTGGGTTGCAAGAAAGGGTAAGAGAGCAGTAAATTCACCACCCATATCACTATGAAGAGCTTTTATTTTCTAATTTAATTGTAATTCTACTGATGCTTTGAATTTGATAAAGGTTGCCAATGTGTCTGATTTGTTTTTTAGAGGATAAAACTAAGTAAATCTGGAAAACGCGTCCATAAAGATAATGTAGTATCTATACCCATCTTTAGAAGAATAAGGACTAGGACCCTATACATCAGTGTGAATTATTTATAGGGGTTTAGTAACATAAATGGGATGTGATTGAAATGGTAATTTATGTAGTTTACCACATTGGCAAGAATCACAAAATTGAAGAGATTTAGAGGAAATTTGATGATTCATTGATTTTAAAACAGAAGCATTAGGATGCCCTAATCGAGCATGCCACATGTTTACATTTAGCTCAGAGAGCAATGCAGTACAAGATTTAGGGAAAGTAAACCAAGATTGGATAGAAGTAGGTGATGGGGAGGCTTCAAGACTGTACAGACCATTCTTGAGCAGTCCCTTGAGTAGTGTCTTCCCTATAATTTTGTCCTTGAAAACACAGCAAGAGCCAGTAAACTCCACAACAATATTATTATCTTTAGTTAACTAAGAAATGCTGATCATATTTTTGCTGATTTGAGGTACATGTAGGATATTATGTAGTGTAAGGGGAGTGGTAGAGTAAGAAGGGATAGAGGAAGTACCAATATGAGATATAGGAAAATGATTACCATTACCAACTGTTAGCTGATCTTTGCCTGTATAGGAATTGTGAAGTGTGAGATTTGAGAGATCAGCAGTAACATGATTTGTGGCACCACTGTCAATGAACCAATTTTGATCCGTGTTTGAGTCAACAGGAGTCTATGTAGGGTGATGAGCTAAATAGGCTTGTGGAGGCAGTGGAGGACCTGAATTATTGTGATTAGTAGCTGGTCTGGTACCTTGCCAATGAATGTCAAACCGTTTATGACATTTTAGGGCATCATGACCCTGTTTGCGACAGAGTTGGCAGTATAGACGATTGTTTATGCCCCCTCGTCTGCAACTTCCTCTGCCTCTATAAAAACCCCGACTATTGGAAGGAGTCCATTGAGGAGGCTAAAAATGTTGAGCTAGATTTACAGAGGCATTAGGAATAGATGTTGGACCCCGTCTCCGAGGCCCAACATTCGGAAACACACAAGCATAGCAGACCCAAAATCGACCACACACTGACCACAATTTGGGAAAACCTCCTATTAAGGACATTTTTTCCTCATGATCTAACGATTCTAACGCCACTGAAAACGCTCAATTCGGATTAGAAATGAAAAAGTTATGCTCAAAATACTATCTGAAGAAAATAATCAAAACCGACACTCTACCGAATTCAAGTCAGAAATATAAAATCTTAGAGGGTAAATTGTCGATTGGTTCCTTCATAAAACTTGTATATTTTCATCTCTAGTTTAATTTAAAACAAAAATCGCCTCAATCAGAGCTTTATAGCTCAAAATATTTCAAAATAAGTGAAGTATATTCAGACTTTATCTACCGACCATCACACTTTGTTTCAATCCACTTTTTATAAATTAAAAGAAATACTAACAAATAAGGCATAAAAAGATAGAAAATTTTCTTAGGAGTCTAACGCTTCAAAAATCAGCTTAATCGGAGGTCGAACTAAAAAGTTATGGCCAAAAGAAGGAAGAGAGGTCAGTCGGCCAAAAACCGACCCCAACGCGAGAGCTCGCGGGCCGAGCGACCTGCCCAGCGATCCGACCTATCAGACTTCAAACCCTCATAACTTTTGACTCCAAGCTCCAAATCAGACGCGGTTTGATTCGTTAGAAAGCTAAGAGATAACTCTACCATTTTTAAGAAGGACTCAAAGACAAGCTCAGCCACCAAGGAAATCAAAAGTTTACTCCAAGACCGAGCGACTAGCTCCTCCTAAACAGTACCAAAACTTGCAAACACCATAACTTTTGACCCAAAACTCCGAATTCAGTAAACTTGGTGGCTATGGAAAGGTAAAAGAACGCTCTACAACTTTCATGAAGAACAAAAGGACAAAATCCAACTCTATATAGATCGTATATGGATTCAAAGTTTCTGCTAATATACATCTATCATTTTGACAGCACCTGCACTTAATTCTAACAACTCTTAGCTACCAAATAACACACTCTAAAATGGCTCATACTACAACATGGAAAGCTCTACAGCTCGCCTAACACCCTCAAGGAGTCTAAATGATCCTATTCAACCTAAAATAACCCAGAATTTGCAACACAACACAATATACCCAAAATTAACCACATGAACACATCAGCCCAGATATTTAACAGCTCATAAACCTTTGCAAATTCCAGCAAGCTATCCCAAGACAAAGCCCAACAACAACTCAAAAATTAAAAGACGCATACACATACCCTTTTTCAAGGTCATACACAGGTCTCAATTCAATACATACACATGCATAAGAGAGTACTAGAGCTCTTAATCTCTTTATCAATCATTCAAGAGTTCAATCATAGCTTTAATTACATATTAGCATATTCATCATATCCATCGAGAATCAAGTACCAAAATACAACATATGAGATGCTCAATGCTTAATATGCTTATAAAGATATCCAAAGCTAGTTACTAACTTAATACAAAAGTATCTAAAATTCTTGGAGTTATGCCCGATGCCTTGTAAGGTTCCGCGATCAACTAGAATTTGCACCTGAGGAGGGAGAATGGGGTGAGAAAAACACGGCTCAGTGGCTAACACATTTATAGCCATCGAGTAATGAGTCATACAACACATAGAGAATCGGAAACATTTGCAATCTATCATATAAAACACAAATAACTCAACTTCATCACATAAATAATAAATTAGCCAAAATCACCACATAAAGCATAACATGGAATCTTCTATCAATTAAAACACATATTACGCATCATAACACCAAAATGATGAAATGCACACAATTGGCTCAAGAGTTCCATAAATACGACGGAAACCGAAGTTTACCGTAAACACGACAAGTCCATTTTTGGATCTCGTAGACCTCAAACAGGCAGCCGGGAGAAGGCTAGGGGGGTCAACGTGCACGTGACTTAACGAAATAGGTTCTCTCTCGCCCAATCACAACTCACATATTCGAACACAAGAATAGCATTTTATGCTTCTTCCATTCTATCGAATCATCGAAATTTCATGCTTTTCTTTCAAATCAAAGGAAATACACTTTCAATATACACTCAAATTAACAAAGATTGCACACATAGGGCATTTGTTCATTACACAACAACTATAAAAATGTTACCCACCTAACGTCGGGATCCGAATTCAAGATTGCCCTTCCTTCTTCTCTTGAGTGGGGTTTTCTTGATTTCCTTCAATTAAATCACACTCCATTTAATAAATATATTCTAAAAGAAAGGCATAGCATTCATAAAATCAAGGAAAGGTAAAATAAACTTTAAACCTAACCTACCCATAGGCCATCTATGCCAGAAAAACCAAAACCCTAACTTAGAAATCCTAAAATCCCTTTGATTTCACCTTTTCTTCTTTCTTTCTTCAAACCCTACACAAACCCTAACTTCCATTTTATCTCATTTTCGAACCTATCATAAACAAAGATGGAACTTACCTCTCACAAGTAGTTTCTCTTCTTTTTCTTCTTCTTTCAAACCTCCTACGGCTCTCCTTCCTCTTGGCCGAAAGCTCCTTCTTTCTTCTTAGCTCACGATTTTGCTTTCTCTTCTTTTCTTTAGGTCTACGACAACTTGCTCTTTCTCTTCCTTTAATTCATTAATGTCTCAACTTAAAAGCCTACCTCAAAACTATGTAGTTTTGATACTCCTTATAACTTACAATGTTTTGGGCTCTCCTCCTTCTACTTATTCTATTTTTTTTCCAAAGCCCATTCCATCCAACAAGCCCTTATTTTTGTCTTATGTGGCTCTACACATCCAAGCCTACTTCCAATAAATCCAATTAATTCTAACCCTTCACTTTAACTTCAAAATTTTCAATTCCCAATCATACTAACTAATTCAAAACTCAACAAATACATATATATATACACACATAATTAAACAATTAAAGCAAAAATAAAGAATAAGTCAAGTAAATCAATAAATCAATAAAAAAATAAAAATAAAAATTTTCGGGGCCCAACAATAGAAACCTGAGAGATAGCATGTTGCTGTTCTAGCCTTGTCTCATGCATCATTAGTGTGTCAAGAACATCCTGTAAAGAAGAAATGCCAAGGGAACTTGTTAAAAGAACTACAACTGAATCATATTCACTGCCTAGAGCACTTAGTGCACTAAGAACAAGTTCTTGTTCTGTGACAGCATGACCATCAACTTTGAGGGAGTCTCCAATGGACTTGATCTGCTGAATATAGTCAGCAATGGAGGAAGCACCTTTCTGCATAGAGGAAAGCTTCTTTTTGAGCTGCAAAACCTTTACTAAAGAGGTTTGCGAATAAAGCTGGACCAGAATTTGCCAAAGCTCATTTGAGGAACTGGTATGATTCACTTGGCCAATGACAGAATCAACAATTGTGGTGAGTAACTAGCAAAGCAGAAGCTGGTCAGTGTGTTTCCAATTTTTATAGGCTGGATTGGGAGTTGAAATAGGAGTGGAGGATTCATCGGATGGAGGAGTAAATAGAATTGTTGGTGGTGGAGAATGACCAGCAGAGATATAACTCTCTAAATCTAGCACTCTAATGGCAGCTAAGATTTGTGGCCTCCAGTTTAGATAATTGTTCTGATCAAGCTTAAGAGGAAGATTGAAGTTGAGGGTTTTAGCAAGCGCAGAAAATTCAAGAGGATCTGTGGAGGAAATAACATGACTAGTATCAGATGAGGAGGACGATGCCATTTGACGATTTGTCTATATTAGCTCTGATACCATGTAAAGATTGAAAGCAAGGAAAAAATTTGTAATAATGCTTCGCAGTTTTTCATTGACAGATGAGTATATTTATACACTGTACAGGTGTTGATATTGACCATTGATTTTATTCGTTTTGATCTAATGGTTGTCATGTGTAATGAATAACAATATTGGTTATTAGTATAGCTATCAAGAATGAGTGACTCAATCGGTGTTATCAGTGCTGGAGGAGCTTCTTCAGAAGATTTGTCAAGAATGCGAACGCAAGCATATGGGTCGATCTTTACTTGGGCTTTAACAAAGCTGCTGGCTTGATCACTTGAATATTTAATTTGGCTCATCATCGGTGGCCTTTCTTTCACCAAAATGTTGTTATCTTCTCGAACACAGTAGACCTATGCCTGATATTGGTCGATAAATATAACAAAGTTTTATCAATAAAAGTTTTTGTTTCTCTTAAACAAAACATTTAATGAACCTAATCCATGTGTTTGATCAACTGGTTAACATAAAATTTAGTTAAATCGACCTATGTCCTACGTAAAACGATTGATGCATAGAGTTTCAACATTCTATTCCTTAAAAACAAAAAGCTCAATTAAATTATCTCCTTAATAGGCTGACTAATATGCATCAAAAACAATCTTCAAACTGTTTTTAAATCAGCCTATACCTAGATAGGTCAATTGTTGTCTTTTAAAAATAGTTTTTCAAACATTCCAAAACCAATTTTCTAACCACCAAAGTTAATTCTTTGTCAAATGTAATTCTTTGACAAAAACATTATAGTAAAAAAAACAATTCAAAAGCTTCCTAAAATTTATTTTAAAATCAAGAGAATTTTTAAAATAAAAATTTTAATTTCTATTGATAAATGAAAAATTGCATGCATTAGTGTTGGAAGTATGCTTATTGAGCCCCAAAATTATTAAAATGACCAAAATAAGAGTATAAGAAAGATTGATTTGATCATATTTAAAAAATATTGAATCTTCCTTAATCTTATTTCAATAATCTTGAAGCTCATAATTTTTTTATAATTCCTTCACTTAGTTTCTAATTGTTCAGTCGATGCTTCACATGGCTTCATGGTCTTCATAACGTAGCTCTTAGTCAATCGTAACATTTGTTTTGAAAATTTTCATAATATTAATTATTTCTAAATCATAAAAAGTGAAAATTAAAGCAGTGTTATCCTATTTGGTGTCTAGTGCGTGGGATGAGAGAAACAAAAGAACTTTGTCCAATCAAAGCACGAACAAAGAGGCCTTACTCAGCGCAATGCTCGGCAGAATGAGATATCACATTCTTACTTATAAGGGTAAATACAAATTTAGTGATATCCTCATATGTAACTTGTAACATCCCGTTACTGTTAGCAAGGGCATTATGGTAATATTGGGTCAGATTGATAGGTTTCATTGCATTCACTGATTGAGCATGTTACTGGCCTCTAATTATAGAGGAATAGATTTATTGCATATACATTTATTCATAGGTACATGCATTCATGGTTTTCCGGCATTTAATTGTGAGTATGAATTGATTGGATTGTGAACTAGAAACTGACTAGATCGTGATTAATTGAGAAATTAGGAGCAAGTGGGCTCGAATGACTGATTTAGAATAGTTTAAGAGTGATTGGCTATTGATAGTGGCTTGTAGGAAATTTTCAGGAAATTCGGGAGAAAATGCCCGGACCGGAAATTTTGGAGTGACAGACCGATTGACCGTATGGTACTGAAAGAATTGTCCAATGGCAATGAAAAAATTAGAGTTATACTGTTAGAAAATAAAAATGTTGAGCCATTGAAATTTAGAGACTGAAATTTGAACTGATTTGGAGACCTATGTCTATAAATAGTTAGGCTTGAAATTTTGGGGATTTTCCTAAGGCATTAGCGTTTCTTCTCTTCCTCCTCCCACGGTGTTCATCGATTCCTCCCATCGGTGAGGTTCTTCGATTTTTCCTTGTGGTTTTCTCCTCATTGTGCAAAGCTAACTTGTTTATTGTGATTGATGAAGGTTGAGAAGTTTTGAGAGTGGTTAATCGTGGATATTGAAGGATTTTAGGGTTTACGATAATTTGAGAGATTTGTGGATTTGAGGCTGTGATTGGTAAGTTTTAATGTGGTATTAATGGTTTT
Organism: Erythroxylum novogranatense; assembly: GCA_029891385.1. Lineage (NCBI taxonomy): Eukaryota > Viridiplantae > Streptophyta > Magnoliopsida > Malpighiales > Erythroxylaceae > Erythroxylum > Erythroxylum novogranatense. The sequence goes on from CM057229.1 coordinate 58,412,112, forward strand.
TGATGCATTTATGGCATTTATTATGGTTGATTTGGGTAGTTGAGAGTGTTAATGGGGGTTTTAGAGAGAGAAAGGGACGGAAAATGATCGGAGAAGACGGTGGCTCGACCCGCACGTCGCGACGTCTGGTGCAGCCTCGCCGTGTCGAGTAATTAAGTGCTCGCCGCGACGAGCGCAGCGAGACGCTGCGGCGAACGTTTTCACCTACGTCGCGGCGAGCTGCGTAGAGGATGCACGCCGCGACGAGCGTCCTTCACGCCGCAGCGAGTGACCTTCTGTACGCCGCGGCGAGGGATGTAGGTCGCGGCGAAGAGCAGTTTTCTGATGGATTGATTTTTAGTTTATTGGGCATAACTTATGGTATAGACCTCCGATTGAGGTGATTCTCGATTCATTATGAACTAGGGAAAGAGGTCTACAATTGAGGATAATTATGGAAGTTAGAATTTAATTTAAATGGTATTGATTTATCGAGATTAAGGTCAATTATGGTTTCTATAGTGAACTAAGTATTGAAGTATGATAATTGGAGTTTTAATTGGGATTTTCAATAGAGGTTTTGACCCAATGGATAGGGAATTGCTATAGGGAGTATGAATTGAGGAAATTGAACTGAATTTTTAGGAATGGATCAATTATTGTCGAGCAATTGAGCGAAGAGTTAGAATGGGGCATAAGAGTTCAAAATTGGGTTTTAGCGCCGGAAATCGTGAACATGCATTGTACATAATTCCATTGAGACATATGCATCACTGAATTGTTTAATTGAGAATTTAGTAATGGGACTGTATTTAATTGTTATAGAGGCGCCATTGGATCGTCATTCCACGGACATTGCTGGGACTTCCAGGCAGTAGCTCGGAAGTTACAGGTGAGTAACCTAGTTGGTTTCTCAAATTCCTGATTGCTTAAATGCTCTGTATGACTACATGCAAGGTGAACTACATGATTCTTGAAATGTATAGGAGCGAATTTCATGCTTTTCTTGTATTGGATTGGGCTCTTGTATGACCTTTGGGAATTGCAATCTTGGGCTTTTAAAGCCGTACATCAGAATTCTTGAACATCGCATTACATGCATAAATGTATGATCGATAATGGACGTTGTGACCCAAGTCGCGATTTTCTTTGAAATGAGCCTCGAGCTCTAATATCTTGATCGGGCCTCGAGCAGGGGAGAAATCTCACGCGCCCCCCCGAATCGATCTTGTTGGCGCTTGGGCACAACACTGAATAACTGGAAAAGAGTCACATACGCATTGCAATTTCATGATTAACTGATTTGTGACAATGACTGATTACGTGATGGCATGATTTACTATAAATTGTGATATGATACTACAAATTGTTACATGCTATTGTCAATTGTTATATGATAAATTGAATACTGCGGTGCTGTACGCAATATCCGTAATGCATGAGTGAACCATCGATGATGGTTTCTCACTGAGTTCACAAACTCACCCAAAAATTGCATCTAATTTTTCAGGCTGATAGATTAGGCCCCTAGCTCCGGAGATAGTCTTTTCCTGCCATGCAAGCGTGCTGGCAAGAGAAGCGATGACATACAGGTCGGTCAGCTGGGTTGGACTTTTGCGAATGACTTAGGATAGATGCTTGTATCAGTTTCCTTTTTGGTGTTGTTTAGGGGACTGATATACTTGTCTATTATGATATTGGATGACTGTATCAAGATTATTTTGGATTTTAAAATTTACTGATTTCTGATATATTATGGTTTTAATTATTGCGATGCCATGTGGATTAACAGTCAGATTTTATCGTAGTGCACCTTTATCGTGGGATACGTGTCGGAGCGACCCTTCGGGCGTCCCGATGTGTACCCTACGGTGAGGGGGCGCTACATTAAGACTGGTCCATCATATAGGATAGAAAATTAGTGCATTGTATCTTGCTGGTTCAAGTCATTAAGTTGGCCAGCTTCTTTTCTATAGAAGGCAAATTTGACAGTAAATGATCAACTTGCATCCTTTTCGTAATACTCCAATTTTTGTCTTTTATCATTTAATATGTTTTCTCTTTGTTAAACAAAATCTACGAGAATTTCTATTTAACCCTTTACTCGCACCCATATATTAACGTTGTTTTATATACATCTTTTGATATTAGTTCTGCCTGATTCTGGTGAGGCAGGACGCTATTGTTTGGATTTATGGGGTTGATTGTCTTGAGTAAGAGATCACTTGCAAAACAACACAAGGCACGCCAGGGGTTGATAACCGGCAAGCCCCTCCGACGCTCAAGTTAGTCTTTTTGTGAGGGTTTTGGTTACTGTGAAACAGAAAAAATCAGGGTTCTAATTCTCGTACCTGTATCATGGTAGAGTAGTACCTTATATATGGAATAGATGCTAGGTTTAGGTCTTTACATAGGTTTTTACGTATGCATGGGGGTTTCTGTGAATGGGTCGTGGACGCGCGGACCTGGGCTTGGGCCTAGCATGACCGACCTCACCATAAGCCCCCTACTCCTCGAGTCTGACCAAGGAGAAGGGTTGAAGGAGTACATAAGGATCGTGCAGCTCGTCTGTGGGACAGCTCGTGGTAGGCCCGATCGGTCGACATCAATGTATAGTGCATGACAACTCGTGCTAGGATCGGTCGGTTGAGTGTCCCGATTGGTTGGCACTGATGCTTATTGCATGATAGCTTGTGCCAAGATAGATGAGGTGAACATCGACGCTGAGCACGTGAAGGCACTCGGTTTAATTATTACTGACGACGCGTGCTCTCTGACAGATTTTCAGAATTTGAAACGAAACGTCTTTGTAACCGTTGTGCAGCTGTCACGTACGTCCTTTCAACTGCTGCACCGTTCCAGATTTTTAATAACCCTAATTCACCTCAGCTCAAATCCTGCCACATGTCTGAGTTTGGCTTGGATTTTCTCCATGCGTCAAGCATTGGTTGGAACGTCCATTCGACCGATCTTCTATAAATACTAAGGATCGACAGACTACAGATTTTCTTCATGCTTGTTTTGTTCTCCGACTTTCATTTTGCTTTCATTTGCACCTTCTTGCCTACAATCTCCAGAGTTTTCTTTCAACCGCCGTTCAAATTCCCAACCTCAATTACCAGCTAGGTACGTCCCTTTTCTTCACTTTTCCTAAAGTTTCCTCTTTGTAAACATGTCAACCAGTCCGAGAAGTGGGGCTAGCCCTAGGGATGAAACCGTCGAGAGGGCCTTCCAACTAGCCTGGCCGCCTGAAGTAGTGGCGGTGCCGGGGGTGAGAGGTATTGAAGAAGTCTCGGCGAGTGAACGGAAGGATGGGCTGGTCGTGGAGGAGCCACCGAAAGACGAATCAACAATGATCGTGGGGGAGTTGAATCGGTCAATTATTCGGAACAATATCCCTTTGTCCTGAGGACCTAGGTTGGCCTCTGAGGGTGAACGGATCCACAGTAACTTGGGAGGGTATTTTGCTGTTTCTAACAGCTTCTTCTCGGTTGGCGGCATGAAGCTACCGTATGCCTCGATCATTGATGAGGTGTGCGTCGCCTACCAACTGAGTCCGGGCCAAATTCCTCCGAATGGATGGAGATTCATTAACGGTTTGGCCTTGCTGTGCCATCAGTTTGGTTGTCCTCCTTCTGTTAGCATCCTACGCCATTTTTTGAGAATGAACCAGAGTTCAAGCTCTGGGGCCGGGATCCCTCATCTGTAGTATAGAGATGCCCGATATCGCCCAGCCAGAACGGCTTCAAAAATTACCGCTTGGTGAACGAAGTACTTTTTTGTGAGGCCTTCGGGATCTTCCTTCGAGTCCCAGCCGTGGAGATATCTTCTAGCCGAGCGATGGAACGACGCGTCGAGCTTGTCTCTTACTAGAGAGGAGTGGGAGGTAGTCGATTGCATTAAAAGGCTCGGTTGGTATGACTTCGGTCATCTCATTCTGGGATATCGTGGGGGGGCCTCAGCTGATTCATTCCTAATCGACCCCCTGCCCCAAATTAGCGGGCTAGGAGAATAAACTGCCCCCTCTGGTTGACTCCTCGTGGTTGAACTATTTACTATATTTGTAAGTATTGGTTTCGATTTCTAACTTGTTTTTATTACTGTGCAGCCATGACCAGGCTTGACAATTTCGCTGGGTCCTCTCGTTTCCATAAATCCAAAAGGTACGCCAAGGGGCCTAGAGCTTCTTCGAAGGTGAAGAAGCAGAGGAAGGAGGCAGAGGCCAACGAAGGCACCGCTCCGCCAATGAAGCTAGGCCGATCTACAGTGTTGCTGGCCCCTCTGCCCACTGAAGACCGTCCTGGCGTGTCGGCATCATTGCCGGTCTTACAGATGAATGCGGACCGAGCGGGTTCGGAGGAGAAAGAGATGGAGTCTCCACTCAAAAGGAAGAGGACCGCTCAGAGTGTCAGTCGGTCGCCCAGTCAGTAGTAGAGGGGAGCGGAGGAAAAGCGAGCGCCCCAGTTGGATAAGGGAAAAGGGAAAGAGCGAGCCTCTAGTGGCAAACAGTGGGAGTTCACGATCAGTCTTGACAAGACTGTGTCACTTAAGGACGCTAATGTGGCTCTGGACATTGCCTAGAAAGTCGTTCCTCTTGCGGTCGAGAGGTTTTTGGGCATGTTGGACAATAAAGAGCTGATGTCTCGTCTCGTCCGTAGTTGCGTCAGGGATATGGCGTACCCCTCTGAGAAGTATCAACGTCTTGATCAGCTCAATGGAGTGAGGCAAACAGTAGATCGGGAGGTTCATGACCTTCTCGAGCAAGTCAATACTCTAAGAGCTGAACTTGCAGAGGCGAAGGAGGGGCAGGACATCTTACGAGCTCAACTCTCTTCATTTGAGGAGGAGAAGAAACTTTTGGTGTAACATCCCATCCCCATATTAAGGGTTGTGACCTAAAATTTCAGTCCATTCAAGCTCAAAGAGAAATTAAGGAATGCATTTTCTTGCTCATGCATCATGTTAGCATTTATGCACATAAATACAGAATATTTTCACATAAAAAGTGGTACATGCATTCATTGACAACTTCTGGGTATAAATGGTATCAAATGTGATTTTATTGAAAATGAGAGGTGGAAGGAGTAGAAACAGTGATCTTAGTATGAGTTGTGAGAGGGAAAGATTTAGAAACAAGATTGGTAGTGATTTGAAAAAATATTCACTGAATATGCTTCCGTCTTTTAGCCATAACATTTTTTGTGATTGTCCAAATGAGATGATTCTTGATTTTAATTAAACTAGAGATATATGGCTACATTTTGTATGAAGACATCGAATTTCATTTCTGTCTTTAAGAGTCTCAAAAGTTGTCACGAAGTTGAGAACTGGGTGCAGGATGTTGAGAGTTGAGCAAAAATTCGTGTTCCAACTTTTGGAGGAAATATGGACCTGATCTAGATATATTCTGGTAAAGTTTCCTTCTATAAAGTTGTAGATAATCCTTTTATCTTTCCAACGGTATAAAGTTTGTAAATTTTGGACATCGGAGTCAAAAGTTATGCATCTTATAAGTGGAGACATTACGGATGCGTAAAAGCGGCCTTGAGAAAAGCGCACGAGAAAAACAAACGCAGTGAAAAGCGCCTTGAAAAAGCGACGCGAAAAATAGACTCGTAAGCGCAAAGCGAGAAAATGAGACGCAAAAAGTGAGACACAGAAAATGAGATGCAGAAAGTGAGATGGTGCAAAAGTGAGACGATAGAATTGGCCTTCGAGGTCTTCATAAAAGTTTTAGATCTAGAAGTCCTCTTTCTAATGGTCCAAAAAAGAAGTCAATCGAACATCTTTAGCAAAAGTTATAGCATTCGGACTGAGACATGTACAGACCCAAAAAGCAGACGATAGAAAAATGAGACGATACTGAATGTATAAGATAGAATTAGCCTTTGAGGTCTTCATAGAAGTTGTATATCTTGAAGTCTTCTTTTCAATGGTCTAAAAATGAAGTCAATCAGACATCTGTAGCAAAATTTATAGTATTCGTACCGAGACATGGACATTTCTGGTGAGGGCAGAAATGTGTTGAAGTCTTTTGGCCATAACTTCTTCTCTAGACTTCCAAATGACTTGATTCTTGAACCATTGGATTCGTAAGATATTTCCCTACATCTAAACCAAGAATTATAGTCAGATGAAACTAATGGAAAAAGATTTAGTGAAAAGAGTGAGACGGGTACAGTGAGTGTGTTCTTAAAGGATATAAACTGGTGTTATCCCACTGAACATACTTCAGTATTTTGATGATATTTTGATTTGTAGAAATCAAAATGAGATGATTTCTGATTCGGTCTCTAGGATTTCTAAAATTATTATGGAAGTTATGCATAGTGTACTGTTATGGACAAGAACAGTCCAAAATGTTTAAAGTGTAACTTCTGAATCACTGAACCAAATTGAATGCTTTTAGTGACATGAGACCCGTAAGACAATAGAAAAGAGTCTTATAGAAGAAAGTGATGTGTAAGAAGGTTCAAGGATATTTTTGACAAGACACTTATGTTTAAAAGAACATGAGCTTATAGGGAAGGATAAAATGGACTTTTTGGACTCATTAATGGCATAATTGGAAAAAGAAGTGTTGTCTTGCTTATAAATGGAAAAGAACTATGGGAATGAGAAGATTTGACAGAATGTGTGGTTGTGAAAAGAGATAAGAGAGAGAAAAGATGAAAAAAAGAATGAGAGAGAGAAAGAAGAGAAACCAGTTAGGGTTTCATTTGTGTTAATCCTCAAGTAAGATTTTGAAGTTGTTCAAGAAGAGAAAAAGTAAGAGGAAGAAAAGAGCTTCCATTTGAGCTAAAGATCTCTTCGTTTCGTGAAGAATCAAGGTATGATCTTTTTGAATCTTTGGAACTTTGGAAGGATTCTAGTTTATGGAGTTTAGAAAAGAATGCTTGAGTTTAAATATGCTAGAATCTATTTCAGTAATCTTGCTTTGTGGGATCTTAAAGTGGATTCCTATTGAATGAGATTTGGTTTGTCTTAGGAAACTAAGAGAATCCTACCCAAGAACAAGGGGACAGACAAATTGACTCGAAGTTTTGCAAGCCAACTAGGTGGGTAATATATATATTTATGGTTTTTGTGTAAATGGGCAATATGCCTAAATGTGTACACATGTTTAAATTGCTAAGCTATGAATGGGGATTTGATATTATGAGATCATGTGAGGTTAGAAAAGAGATGATGAAAAATTGAATTATGATATAAAGTAACCAAGTGTTCTTGAAGTGTAAGCTTATGAATAAGCTAGACTTATAAAAAAGGAAAAGATTGAAAGGAGAAGTTAGAACGATCATGTACCAATGAAGTATATGAAACGTATATGAAGTTTGAAATAGAAATGAGCATAAAGTGTATATTAGAACATATACCCGGGATTGTCACTGAACATACATTGTACATAGTCCATTATTACAATTGTACAAAAATGAATGCTGTTATGTGTACAGTTATTGATGAATGTGCAATGTGTGCCTTGCATAAATAGGTTGTGCAGGTCAAGTGTCCACATTCTAACGTTCCAGAATGGGAAGCAAATGCTATTTTGGAGCGTGCTGTGAGTAGACCTAGATGGTCTTACTTTATTGTTGTTTGTTTATGTTATAAATTGAGTGATTATGACTAATGATGAATGTGTCTTGATTGTTGAAATTCGGGTAATGAAGGTCCGATGAAGGTACTATATGAATGAGATATTTGTTGGACCCCGATCTTTTAGTGGAAATTGAAAATATGAAAATAAAAATTTGATAAGATTTTTTTTGTATATGAATGGAGTTATAGATATTTTTGCCTTAAGGAAATTGATGAGAAAAGATTTGTTTGATTTGATAACTTTGGGTTTCAAATAGATTTGTATGGGTTATGAAAGTTCAAGTGGATGAGTGGATTGAAATGGAAGTTGAAATCAAGAAATAGAAAGTGAAAGTGTAAAATTTTGAAGAAATTAGAAAGTAAAGACAATTTTTTTGGTTATGCATGTGGTGTTTTAAGTTAGATTATTGAAAGAATAAGATTTCAGTCATATGTGGAGAATGATGGAGTTTTGTATCTTTTGTACTTGGACTTGAATACTGATGTTGTAGCATGGCTTAGAATGCCATTTATTTTATAAACATTTATCTTATGATGTTAATTAGACATCGATTTATATATGGATATGAAAGATCAATTGTGTAAGAATATCAATTGTGTATAGATTTGTGTATTTTGTGTTTGAGAGGAATTAGTTGAAGAGCTTGTGGTGATGTGTTGATATGTGAAGTTGATGTGTTGGAATGGTGTTAGAAACTTCAATGGCAAATTTGTACTGATCTAGATATATTTGGCCAAAGTGATCTTAATGAAAGTTGTAGTTCATGTTTCCAGCTTTCTAACGCCATAAAGTATGCAATTTTTTGATATCGGGGCAAGAAGTTATGATAAATTGAAGTTTGGATATTGCTTAGGTGATCGCTAAAAGGGCAGAAACTTTGATTGAAAAATTGACTTAACTAGAGATTGAAGTTACTTTGGAATTCTTTATGAACATTGTAGAGGTTGTTTTATCTTTCCATTGATTTAAAGCATGAAAATATTGGACAAGAGAGTAGAAAGAGTGATCTTGGTATGAGTTGTGATAAGGAAAGATTTGGAGACAAGGTTGGTAGTGATCTGAAAAATGTTCACTGAATATGCTTCAGTATTTTAGCCATTACGTTTTCTCTAGTAATCCAAATGAGATGATTCTTAATTTGGATTAAACTAGAGACATATGGCTACATTTTGTAAGAAGACATCGAATTTCAATTATGTGCCTAAGAGTCTCAAATATTGTCATGAAGTTAAGAATTGGGTGTAGTGTTGGTGCAGGAATGAAAGTCTTATCTTCTGACTTTAGAGGCAATTTTGGAATTGATAAAGATATATTTTGGCAAAATTTCCTTCTGGAAAGTAGTAGATTTTTCTCTTAGCTTTCCAACGAATCAAACCGTGTCTAATTTGGAGTTCTGATTAGAAAGTTATGATCTTTCTAAGTGTGGATGTTACGGAGAAGCGGTGGGACGAATTTTTGCGTGCATCTTGGCGTCACCATGCACGAAGTTTTGCGTCGTGCTGACGTCACCACAGATGAAGTTTTGCGTCTGTGCTGACGTCACCACAGACAAATTTTTGCGTCTGTGCTGACGTCATCACAGACGAACTTGCGTCTGTGCTGACATCATCGTCTGCTTTTGTGTTTTTGACCCCTCTTCCTTCTTTTGGCCGTAACTTTTTGTGTAGACCTCCGATTGAGTCGATTTTTGAAGCGTTGGATTCCTAAGAAATTTTTCTATCTTTTCATACTACATATATCAGTTTTGGAATTAAATGGAGAAAGATAGCTCAGATTTTTGTGAACTGATCTGTTATAAAAGTTTGAATAGTGTTCAGTATTTTAGAGATATCTTGATCGATAGAGCTCCGATTGATTTTATTCTTTTTGCAAATGAAAATAGAGACATGGGACTACAAATGTTATGAAGGAACCGATCAGCAATGTAGCCTCTAAGACTTCCAAATTCAGGTCGGAAGTTAGGTGTAGTGTTCAGCCTCGAGTCTGAAGAACAGACTTCAGTATTTTGGATATATCTTGGGTTATAGAGCTCCGATTGATCCGATTCTTGAAGGGTTGGATTCGTAAGACATAGAGGAACATTTCTCTAGAAGAAAGTTTTGTCAAATGGCTTCATTTACCTGATCGAAATAATCAGAGAAGATTTCAGTTTTAAAGACCAATGGAGGGGTAATTTTGGAAGTTTACTTAAAGGGTTAAGTTTATAGGCTTGAATGGAGGGACTTATGAGTCATTCCTCATTCATTAAATGTCATGGCACTATAAAAGCAAGTGGGCTGTCATTTTAAGAGGCAACCCACGAAACTTAAGAGAAAAGAAGGAATAAGAGAAGAAGAGAGAAGAGAGAAGGGAGAGCAAGTTTCGGTGGAGAAAAAGGTGAGAAAGCTAGGGCTCGATTTTTCTACCACTAGAAGAGAGATTTTAATGTCATTCCAAGAGAGAGAAAGGTGGAGGATGAAGAGAGCTTCATCTTGAACCAAGAAAATCCGAAAATGGAGAAGAAATGAGGTAAGAACAGTTTTTAAGATTTGAGTTTCTCTTGAAGTTTTGGTTTAGAATCATGAAAAATAGAATGGGTTTGTGGAGTATGAAGTTAATTTTGTTGATTTCTAAGTATTATGGGTTTAATTTTGGATGGAAATTAATTAGGGTTTATGCCCAAATTTAGAATTTGGGGATTTTGGAAATTTTTGATTTAGAAAGCTTGAATATAAGAGGGATTAGTGTTTCTAAGTTCAATTTGAGGATTAAGTTAATTATGATATTGAATTTGGGTGAAATTGCTTTAGGTGAAGTTAAATTGGAAGAAAGAAGGAATCAATGGACAAATTGGAGCAAGGAACAACTTTCTAGCATCGAATCGAGGTGGGTAACCGTTTATAATAGAATTTATAAGCCACTACTGCTTTCTTTAAACAAAAAGATTTTCTGATTTCAATTGCATCATAATTGTTGCATCATTGTATGGATGATTTGAAAAATCATTATTGATTCAATACATGAACTTTTGATGAATTGCAAAATACATTATGTTATGCCTTGAAAGATTTCATGGCATTTTGTGTATTCGGAAAAGAGCATTCGATAAATTGATTTAAGCATGATTATGTGATTGTGATTGGGCGAGAGAGAACCTATCTTGTTAAGTCACGTGCACGTTGACCCCTTTAGCCTTCTCCTGGCCGCCTGCTTGAGGCTTACGAGATTCGAAAAATGGACTCGTCGTGTTTACGGTAAACTTCGGTTTCCTTCTTGTTTATGGAACTCTCGAGCCATGTGTTGTGCATTCCATATGTGAATTGCCATTGCATCTGCGAATTGCCAAGTTGATGCATTCATGTTTATAAATTTATGAGTTTATGGCTGAAAGCCTAAAAATCATATATTTTGCAAATTGCGATTTTGGCTACAATAAGAAAAGTACTTTTTGAAAATGCGCTTTACGGATTTCAAAGAAATGTTTTCTAAGACCAGAAAATTAAAAGAATTTTAAGGATTTTGCTTATATATTTGTTATAAACTGTTACCCATGGGCTGTAAAGCTCACCCCCTTCATTCCCATCAACAGGTGATGAGAAGAAGATTGGGTGAAAGAAAATGAAGATTTCTATTTGCATGTGTTTATATTGTATTGCTGTTAAGTAAGATAGTGTTGAGAAATTCAAAATTTGTTGTGTATTGCGTACTTTGGATTTTTGGTGTTGATATTATATATGGCCTGAATTGCCACGAGTGTATGAAGAGTAGTCATTCCAGGACATATGTGATTTATGAAATTGTGTATATAATGAGTATAAGGTGTATGGACTTCTGGAATGATGTATTGATTTAAGTTATGTTTGGGATGTGTGTATGAGTATGAATGTGATAATGTATTTTGGATTGAGTTTGGTTATGAAAGAAATGAAAAGGAAAGGAATAAGAAAGAAAGAAAAGAAAAAGAAAAAAAAATTTATATCGGATTTAGAATGTCTTAAGGTTTCCAACGCGACAGTGATTCCTAAAATATTTGTTCACGGATGTTGGCTCCGTGTTGTTACGTATCAGAAATGGGTTTCGATTTGATTTGTATTCGATTCGTCTTGATTCGATACCTTCGTATTTGTTTCGTGTTTGCTTCCGCATGTTGTGATTCGATTTATTCGATTTGAATCCGCTTTGTTTCCTTCATGTTTCCTTCGTGTTCCTTCGTTTTCGGTTGGGATCCAGTTTCCGGATCGGGTCCCAACAATATTGAAGTGTTAATTGTATATGAATGTGATTATTAATCGTGTATTATAACATAAATGAAATTGTGAAATGCTCCACTTTAATGTGGATTGTCGGACTAAGATCCGATGTTATGAGAAAGTGATTGAATGGGATAAGTAATTGTGAGTGATGCATTCCATGGTATGAATGCATAAAACAAAATAGTAATTGTGACCCGAGTAGCCACCGATCAGAGCTATAAGCTCAACGTTCAATGAGCCCTATATGGGACAGTTTAATGAGCCCTTTAAGGGACAATTTAGGCACTTGGTCACAACAAAGTAACAAATGGAAAGTGAGTCTCATGTATGCAATATGAAAAATGTGATTTTTGATACAAAGTATGATTGACTGAATGTACTGAATGTGAAATAATGTGATATGTGAATGATTTGTTATGAGATGAATGATCTGAATTATTGAAGTGCTCATTATATGTGAATAAGATGAACTAAGTGTTTTACGAATGTGCATTGCATGCAAGAGAAAGAGTGAATGCTCAACTATATGTTGAATGCCGGGCTACGGTCCGATGATAAGTGAATGTGATCTAATAAGTGCATGCAATGTAAGTGATGCATTCCATGGCATGAATGCAGGAAATATAAAGGCGTTGTGACTTGAGTTGCCTGTTTGAAGCATTTCCACGTAGAGCTATGCTCCGTGAGTATGTGATTCGACTAAGCCTACGGGTTGGTATTTTGATTCGACTAAGCCTACGGGCTGGTATTTTGATTCGACTAAGCCTACAGGCTAGTACTCTGTATATGTGAAGAGGAACTCAGTCACAACAATAAGAACGAATGTGAGTCTCTCAATGATGGTCACTCACTGAGTTCGCAAAACTCACCCAAAATTTGCAACTATTTTTCAGGATAAAAAGAATACCCCGTTAGGCCCACGGGAGTATACTTTCAGCATACAAGTGAATGATAGAGGTTGGGATCAGTCCGCGTCTGCATGCATGTCTTTATTTTTTTTGTATTAAAGTATATATTCCGCAACTTCTGTATACTTTGTAATCTAAAATGATTCAAGTGTTTTGTAATTGAAAGGGCCCGAATGGCTTTTGAAAATTGTGTTAAGTGAAAATGTTTATGAATGAATGTAGGCTCTATTTGAGTTTCGATTTTTGCATTTTGTGTTATCGATTGTGGAAAAAAAAATTTGGGCTTTAGATAAAGATTGAGTGCTTTAGCACACCACCCTAGCGGGGCGCGGTCTCAGATATCACTATCGATATCAGGTTCGGGTCTTGCGGGAGTGGGGTGCTACATTTGGAGGAGGACAGGAGCATTTTGAAAGCTCAACTCGCTATGGGGGAGGAGGAAAAGAGCAGGGTGATTGTGGCGAAGGACGGGCTGGCCAAGGAATGTAAGGACTTGGCCAAGGAGTGTAAAAACTTGAAGAGGAAAATGGAGACGGAGCAGGAGCTTTGATCAAAATTCCTCCAGGACTGTCATGAAGCGGTAAGGGACAAACTGAGGGCCGAGGATAGACTGAAGGAGTTGTAAGGCTCTGTCAAAAAGCAAAGGGTTGAGGCGATCAAGCGATGGAAAAGGCGGTTCCTACATGGGGAGTGCTTAGAGTTCGCTTGCGACTTGACCCTTTCGGTCCTAAAAAATTGCCATGACGTCTGCATCCCTAAGGGGTTGGTCAGTCCTTCATTCGAGGATTATGCCGAGCCAATGCTTCCTGCCGCTCTCGGCCTTTCTCTGGAGGAAGTGAGGGAGATAGCCGAGGGAGAACGCACGTCAGTTCCGGATGAGGAGCTGGACCTTAGCTCGGATGAGGAGTACGAGCGATCTCACAGAGGTGACTTTCCGGTTCTTCCTGCAGACTCTGGTCCTGCCTCGGCTGCTTTGCTGACCTCCCCTTCTGCCGATCCAGCTGCTGGCCCTTCCTCTCCCCCCAAAAGATCAAACTGATTTTTTTTAACTCATCTGGTCGGGCTTATGACCGGAACATAAACTCAAGGAAATAGAATCCTTTTGTTCCTCATCACTTTCATTTGACGTGTTAAGATTGAGCAGTTTTTTCCAATAGCAAGTTGTGAACGAACGCTCTCGATGTGTGTCGATCGATTGTAGGGGATGAGAGAGTCATGGTCGACCGAGGCGATAGAGCTTTGGCCGAACGATTATGAGGCCGAGCGATCCAACATTTTTGCTCTTGGAATCGCCATGGTCGACCGAGGTGATAAAGCTTTGGTCGAACGATTGTGAGACCGAGCGATTCAAGATTTTTGCTCTTGGAATCGCTTGGTTCCAAGATCCTGTCTTGACAACCTGGCCGAGCGATGTCGAGGCCGAGCGATGGTTCTAAGGATCTTGTCTTGGCAACCTGGCCGAGCGATGTTGAGGCCGAGCGATCCAAGATCTTGTCTTGGCATCGTCTGGTTCCAAGAATCTCGTCTTGGCAACCTGGCCGAGTGATCCAAGATCTTTTCTTGGCATCGCCTGGTTCTAAGGATCTCGTCTTGGTAACCTAGCTGAGCGATGTCGAGGCCGAACGGTGGTTCCAAGGATCTTGTCTTAGTAACCTGGCCGAGCGATGTCGAGGCCGAGCGGTGATTCCAAGGATCTTGTCTTGACAACCTGGCCAAGCGATCCAAGATCTTGTCTCGGCATCGCCTGGTACCAAGGATCTCGTTTTGGTAACCTGGCCGAGCGATTAGTTGGTAGAATTTTCTCCTCTTTGCCAAATTTAATGAGATTTTTTCTTTCCAAGAAATCTGAAAACCTCTTTATTGACGATGATAGGGACATGGTGTAACACCCCACTCCTGAGTGACCCGAACCCGATATTATGGGTGATATTCGAGTCCGTGCCCCGCGAGGGTGGAGTACTACATCAGTCGGTAAAACTCTGTATACAAGTTTTTTTTAACATACATTGGCCCGGTAAAAACAACGGTAAAAACAGTAAGTAATTTAAGTCCATGAGCACAATAAACTTTTTCCAGTTATTACAAACAGTCAACACTCATTACGATCAGGCAACAATAATGCAATTGTCAATGTGTATAAACAATAACACCACAATGGGCTTAGTCTAAATACAAAGCTTTGTTATGCAATGATTGCAGAACACAATTTGATAAGACACTAATGCAGACACGAACTGATCCCGACCTCTATCCTTCACTTGCCTACAGTAGACATACTCCCGTGTCGAACGGGGTACTCTTCAAATCCTGAAAAATAGATTGCAATTTTGGATGAGTTTGCGAACTCAATGAGAAACCATCATCGATGGTTCTCCCAATTCATGCATCACATAACAAATTACGATAATAAAAGCAGTCTTAGTACTACTAATACGATCAATATTCATAGTTCCTATTACATATCAATTGTCACATCAATATTTAGTTCTGAGAATAATAAACACGATCACATCGATAAGCGAATACAAAGACAAGAGTCATCCATTTACAATCTGACCACCAAGTCAAACATCCAATAATTATCCATTTGGATATTCGGTCCAAAGAATGATGCAATGCATATTTGACTCTTTTTAGTTTTATTATAGTATTGTGATCGGCGATAAACGATATTCATGTAGATGCGCCTGGGGAGAATTATCTTCCTTGAGCTCGAGGCTCGTTTGAGATGTCGAGCTCTCAAGCTCGGTTCGATGTCGATGGCGTCTCGGTTCACAATTTTCCTTTTAGCAGTTTAATGCATTTGTGCATGAATGCACATGCCCAATAGAAGTCAATATAATATATCACAGTCCATGGATCAGTCCAAGTGTACAGTCCAATTAAACAGTTGTCTAATGCCCAATTCACAGTCAATAAAAGCCATATATAATCCACATAATCCCCGTAGGGCAATCAAGTCACAGTAAACACGTAGATCGGGACAACCAACTAGGTTACTCACATCTTACTTCCGAGCTATTGTCGGAAAGTCTTTGTCACGTCGGTCGATCGACGCTCCAGTTGTGCCTAAGCATCAGAGAAGGTAACTATTACTAACGATTCAATCCGAGTGAATTACTGATGCACATGTAGGTAAAAATATGCATGTTCATGAATTCCCGGCCCTAATCTCATTTTTTTTCCATCAAAAAAATCTATCCAAAAATTAGAAACCTATTGGCACTGACGGTGCGCAAATCGGACCTCTATAGGTCCCCAATTAAACAAAACAGTGATTACACAGACTTTTACCCGGACCCACGTCAATTTTCCGTCCAAAAATCTCCAATCTCTCAGAAAATGAAATTCAATATTCTACAAATCCGATGCCTCAAGAATCAGGTCAATCGGATGTCGGACGGAAAAGTTATTCACGAAGGAAACCAAAATTCAACAATTAATATATATATATATATATATTGCCCTTATTTCCTACTCTTTTTTCCCTTTCCTTTAACCGAAGTTCAATAAATCATAACTTATTCTACACAATTCAGAAAAATGCAAACCATATCTCATCGGAAAGGTAATGAAACCCTCTACAAGTTTCCTTTAGTCTAGAAAAATCAATTTCACCCCTAAGGGTGTCAAACATCCAATGTAAGCTACTGCCCACACATTCACTTCCTAACACAGAACAGTCATTGGAAATTCACTATCTATCATTCTATGCAGTCAAAAATTATACAATAAATATGCTCATCAAGATCACAATGTTATCTACAACTTTCATGAAACAACCTAAATTTCAATTCCCTTGCTAACTAGGTCAAATAATTCACTCTAGGTTGCTGTCCCTCAAATCACTCAATTTGAGCAGTAACTTTCTATCAATCATATCTCCCAGTATACAAGTCAAACAAATCACCACTTTATATCCCTGAAAAGATAAAATCTCAAACTTCAATTCTTCATGAAATAACCAGACTCCAATTCAGCCTCTAACAGTGTCAAATCTGTTATGCAAGTTTCTGACCTAACCAACAATTTACATCACAATATAGGTTCAAATTGTGAAAATCCATAACTCCCACATCTGATTTCCAGAAATTATATACCATACACAATTTTCAAGATGAATGTGTCATCTAAAACTCTTCAGTAGATTTCCAACACCAATTCAATGCACAACAATTACTAAAATTCCTTCTAATCTGAATGTACACCAAATTTGACATTCCAGCTAGGTTTCATTCAATGCATAAAAACAGCCAACAATCATCAGTCCATAACTCCTAATATAGATATAGAAAAATTGCAAAATCAGTGTCATTGGAAAGCTAACAATGTAGGCTCCAACTCTTATGAAGACCATTTTCACTAGTTCCTTCTCAATTAATTTAGAAAAATCATCAAAACAATCAGGTTATTAATCCGGATACTGTTCACCTAAGTCAAAACAGTAACTTTCCAAGCCAAATTTTAACCTCTTAGAGTTACAATTTGACAACACCTATTTCACACAAATATGTAGCTAACATCCCAAAGGTTAAGTGGCCACAAACCGCACCTCATTGGCATTCCTACACAATTAGTTATGATCAAAACAGTACAGTCAATTAAAATCCTAAATTTCCAGATTTGGTCCAATCTTAGTTTCTATCATTTCCAATGCCTTTAACACATCATTAAACATCCAAAGGAACACAAATCAATTCTTATACCATTCATACATGTACTAGGGCTAATACACAAAAATTGGCAGCACTCACTTCTTCATTTCCAAGTAAAATCAATGATCAATATGCCATCAAAATCAAGTTAAAACCATGCATCAATCATCCTACTTTCAATTCATAACTAACCCTAACCTTATACCCATTAATTCAAGTCATAATAGTCATCAATTTAATGCATCCATAAGCATAATAAATGCACCAAACCTCCCATTCAATGTTTCTACTTACCATGATTCATAAAGTCATACTTAAGCATCATTGAAAACACCATTCAAAGCTTAATTTAAACACTTACCTATTAGCTTTTCCAACCTTCTCTTCTCTTCAATTCTTTCCTAACAATTGCTAACCCCTTTTTCTAACCTCATGCCAGTGAAAGCCCTCCATGATAAGTAAGGAACTTGGTGTCTAGAAGAAGAAGGCTTGAAGTTTGGAGGAAGGTTTGATGAAGAAGATGAAAATCGATGGATAGGTAAGAAAGGGGTTTTATGCTTCAGATGAGAGAAAGGCATTTGATACCAAACAAATCAATCCCTTCTTATCTAAAGGCTTTACCGTGGGAGAGAGGAGTGAGCATTAAATGAAGGAGATGTTGGCAAAATGTGATTGGTTTATGGTTTTAAAGAAAAGTCAAAATAATAATTCTCTAATCCAGATCAAAAACTAACCCAATCAACTCAAATGACCCTAGTTCCAATTCCAAAATGATATACCCAATATTACAGTGCCATTGGGTAGAAATTTTCGCTACTGAAAATCGACCGGTTCGCTAATTGACGATTTTTCCGGTCAAGGAATTTTCTCCGGAAAAATCCAGAAAAATTCCTAAAAATCCCTTAAAATAGAAAACAATTTATGGCGAACTCAGAATAATTTTTCAAACCCATTAAACACGTTAATCCCAATAAAATTATCTTAGGCACGCAAACCGAGAATATCATGTATGCATGCACAGTAATTTCATGTGCACAAATGTGACTGTGGACCAATCTTATTATGCATGAACAATCCTATGCACTCCAAATCTATTCCATCCTATGTCAAATTTACTATTTTACCCTTCCAATTGAGGGTGGGATGTTACACATGGGCTGTTAAAAAACCAGACTGGTAGGGCCAGGAAAAAGGTACCCATAAGTTGTGTATAATAAACAATAATAAACACAGAAATGAGAACTAAAATAAAGCTTATCTACTGGTAGAACGCCTTCAGGTTTTGAGAGTTTCAGGGCCTCGATAGAATCTTCCCGTTCGCATCACGCAGGATGTAAGAGCCATGTTCGGCTTGCTTGATCACTTGATAGGGTCCTTCTCACGCCTGTCCAAGCTTTCCAGGATGCTTTGCAGCCGTCTCGGCCTTTTGCAGTACGTATCTGCCGACCTTTATGTCGCTCGACTTTACCCTTCTATTGTAGAACTTCGTTGCTTTTTGCCTGATGGCTTCTGAATGAGCAGCTGTCCTATCTCTGTCTTCACTGAGAAGCACAAGTTCTGACCGACGGGCTTCATTATTCTGCTCTTCTTCATAACTCGACATTCTTTGGTTGTGAAACACCACTTCTACTGGAATTAGGGCTTCTTCCCCAAAGGTCATCCTGAACGGTGTTTTCCCTGTGGCTCCATTTGGGGTAGTTCTGTACACCCTCAATACTTCATCTAGTTCGTCTACCCAAGTCTTACTTCCATCTAAGCGCTTCTTGAGGGCACTCATTATCTTTTTGTTAGTGTTCTCCGCAAGACCGTTGCTTTGAGGGTGAGCTACTGAAGTTAATTGGAGCCTTATTTTTAATCACTCACAGAAATCTCTAAACTTGTCGTTGTCGAACTGTCGATCGTTGTCTGTAACCAATATCATAGGCATCCTAAAGCGGCTTAGTATGTTTCTTCTCACAAAATTTTTCATCTTCTACTCAGTAATTGTAGCGACCGCTTCCGCTTCTACCCATTTGGTGAAGTATTCCACTGCTACTATCAAAAACTTCTTCTGTCCAGGGCCGAGGGGGAAAGGTCCGAGTATATCCATTCTCCATTGAGCAAAGGGGATAGGATGGCTCACGATTTTCATCCTCTCGGTCGGCTGGTGAGATAGGTTACTGTTTTTCTACCAAGCCTCACACCGATTGACCTTCTCCTGGCAGTCTCTCTTCATTGTCGGCCAGTAATACCCCTGTCTAATCAATCTATGAGTCAACATTCTGCCTCCTACGTGATTTCTGCATATTCCTTCGTGGACTTCAGCCATTGCCTACTCTGCCTCTTCTTCGCTCAAGCATCGTAGTAGTAGCCAGTCATAAGATCGCTTGTACAAAGTGCCATTAACGACCGCATATTCGGCTACCTTTACTCTTAGTTTCTTGGCCTCCAAGGTTTCTTCCGGCTGTGTTCCCTCGAGGAGGTACCGTCTGATCGGTTCCATCCAACTTGATCGCTCGGCATTTGCATCAAAGATTTCCTTGGCTTTTTGAATGCTAGACCAGTCTAGCCGCTCGACCAAAACGTTATTTTTCGCATCTCGATCGGAAGCCATTTTGGAAAGTGCATCTACCTTAGCATTTTGAGCCCGTTCTATACTGCTGATCGAGTATTGCTCGAAACTACTCAACTCCTGCTTTACCAATTCCAGGTATTTGATCATGCTGCTCCTCTTGGCCTCGTACTGCCCAGTGACTTGACCAACCACTATTTGGCTGTCGTTGTACACCTTCAGATGCTTTACCCCCATCTCTCTTGCCAATTGGAGGCCGGCTATCAGAGCCTCGTATTCTGCTTCGTTATTGGAGGCTCTAAATTCTAAATGGAGGGCATATTCCACCTTTTCTTTCCGGTGCGGGTTGATCAATACCACTCCTGCTCTGCATCTCTCAGTGTTGGACGACCCATCAACAAATAGACTCTAGGCAGGGCGTTGCTCACCCTGCGAGTCAGGTTGACTTATTTCTGCAATGAAGTCTGCCAACACTTAGGCCTTGATCGTTGTTCAAGGCTTATATTGTACATCAAACTCCACCAGCTCTACTGTCCATTTTATTAATCACCCCGATGTCTCGGGCTTTTGGAGGCACTGCCTGAGGGGTTGGTCGGTCCATACCTCGATGGTATGACTCTGGAAGTAGGGCCTTAGTTTCCGCGCCGCAGTTATCAAGGAGAGAGACAACTTTTCTATGGGTGCATACCGTGTTTTACATTCAAAGACTCATCGGCGTAGTAGATCGGGAATTGCTCATTTCCCTTCGATCGAACAAGGATCGCATCGATCGCCCCTCTGGATCGCCAAATCTGTAATCGATTCTCCCCCTCAACTGGGCTCTGCAAGATGGGTAGCTCAATGATAAGAGGCGTGCGTCTCAACGCAACAAAACCATGAGGTCAGGGGATCGAAACCCAGTCAAAGCGGACAATACTAATTTGAGTGGTTGCAATTCAGCATACATGATACCGTACCCAACCACACCAGATATAATTACTTAAATATTCTACACATTATTTATTATACTTAATTTATAATGTGGAGTTTTTGCATTATTGTTGTATTTTTCATTAATAATAAGACGGATGAAATTGAACAGGGAAATTATCTAGCCTACATTTTCATCATGGGAAAAATCGTTGGTCAAAAATGAAGTTTATAGTCACTAAGATTCCCTTGGAAACTTCATCTCACTACAACAAAGTGGACATTTAGTTGCGTTTTTTTTAGCGATATTCCAAAAATTGTCGCTATAAGTGACTATATTGCGACGATTTTTTAAATCGACTTTAAAACTAACCCTTTAGCGACTAATTATAAAAGTGTTACAAAATGATCAACATTTTGCGACGAAATACAAAAATCATCCTCAAATGGTGAACATTTAGTGACGAATGCCAAAAATCCTCACAAAATGGTCCACTTTGGGCGGCGATTTGTGATGTTCGTTAATAGATGAACTTTTGGTGACATTTTTCAGAAATCGTCACCATAATTTAGTAAACATTTGGTGACTAATTTCTAAAATCGTCACCAAAGGCACAAATGGTGACGATTATGTAAAATCGTCGTTAAAAAGATGTTCAGTGATGAATTTGAAAAATCCCCACCAAAGGTTCGTAGACTTTTAGCTACATGTTTTTTGCTACGTTTTTCACATTGTCGCAAAAAGTTACCATTTGTTGACGAATTTTAAAAATCGCCACAAAATGGTCCACATTTAGTGACGATTTCTAAAATCGTCATAAAATGGTCGACATTCAGTGATGATTCCATATTCAATAACGATTTATGAAAAACGTCACCAAAGGTTCCACAGTAATTTGCAACACATTTGGTGACCGTTTACCAGAATCATCACCAAAGGATTTACATTTTTAAAAATTGTTAAACTAACATTTTTATAATCTATCATAGTTAAGTTATGTTTTATTGTAGATTTGTTTTGAATGTTTATAATGTGTTGTTGAAAGAAACACATAAAACATATTTTAAGTGTTAAACTATAGTATTAATTAATCATTAATAATTAGTAAAAAGGCAAAAATTAAATATAAAAATTTTAATAATTGTATCAATATAATTATATGATATATGAAAGGTTAACAGTTCTTATAGTCATAGTATAAGAATAATAATAATCCACACTCAATAATATGCAGCTTGACCCCTAATTAA
The DNA here is from genome assembly GCA_029891385.1 of Erythroxylum novogranatense. Classification (NCBI taxonomy): domain Eukaryota; kingdom Viridiplantae; phylum Streptophyta; class Magnoliopsida; order Malpighiales; family Erythroxylaceae; genus Erythroxylum; species Erythroxylum novogranatense. The sequence goes on from CM057229.1 coordinate 58,434,197, forward strand.
TAGAGAGGTTGTTTAATAAATTTTTACAGATACAACAATAAATCAACTTTAAAGCTAAGTCTAGTTGATTACTGTAATATCCCGTTCCCTTGTGAAGGGTTAGAACCCTAAAATGTGATATGAGTGAGCTCAAAGAGCATAATGTGTCGGGAAAAATGAGTGTGAGACTAGAGGCCTTGAAGAGGGTTTGTGTTAGTCATGTCCGTTTAACGGACAGCCTCGGGTGAATTGGAACAAGTTGGGTGATTCATGTCCTTTTAACGGACCTTCTCGGGTGAATTTGGATTTGTTAGCCAGTCTATGTCCGTTTAACGGACATGTGAGTCCGTTTAACAGACATACTCGGGGCCACTTTGGTAAATTGCAATTTTGACCGTTTTACATTTAGTTCATGTTGGCTTAAGTGAAATTAAGATACAAAGGCATCATATGGGGGTGCTCATGGATGAATTGGATTATTGCACACATTAAAATCATTGATCATGCACTCAATTGACATTTTCCGGGTATAATTGGTAATACATGGGATTGTTTTGAGAATCTCGAGTTGTGGTTATCGAAAATTATTTTGGATGGTGAACTTATTGATTTGGCATTTTTGGGAAATTTTAGGAAATTTTCCTAGAATTTTTTGGGGAAAAATTTGGACCAGGAAAATTGCCAAGTGGCAGAACAATCGGTGAATAGCAGTAGAATTCAAAGTCAAATGGCAATGAAAATTCTTTTATAAATGACTTTGGGATTTAATGACTTGTATCATTGAAAATTAGGAGACAATTGGAGTGAAAATTGGAGACAAAATGGACTAGTTAGCAAGTGGACCAAATGGAGCCCTAAGGAAGTGACATGTGGCAAGTGACATGTGTCACTTGCAACACCACAAGTTGATGCACAAAATTTCTAGGTGAAAGACCATGTTTTAGGTCTTTCACTTGTTATTCACAACAATGCTTTCTCTCCTCTCCATTTTTTTTCATTTTCTTCATCTCCCTCTCCTTAATATTGACACTCACTCTCTCCCACCTTCTTCAATGTGAAATCTTGCTCTCTTTTCACTTGCTACTTCATTTTCTTTGTCTCTTTCACCTTGCTACTCAAAGACCCAACCTATTCCTTAATGGAAGTTGATGATCATGAAGAGGAAAGAGTTAGGGTTTAATGGTGTTTGAAGATCTTGAAGCCAACTCAAGTAAGTAGCATGTTATTCTTGATGATTTGTTGAATAAGATGTGTAGATGATGGGTTAATTCATCTCAAAGTGGTGCTTATATATTTATGATAGCATGTGGTTAATAGAATGAGAAAATAATTGTCTTACCTTTACATATATGATGATTGATGATCATAAGATGTTATAGTGATGATTTAGTGATATAAGGATTGTCAAAATGATGTAGACATGGTATAGAAAATTTGATTGATAAATGGAGTTTTATGTTCTGTTTTGTGATGGAGAAAAATGTGGGTTGTTGGTTGGGTTAGGAATGGATTGGATAAGGTATGGAAGTGAAAGAAAAGGGCAAGTATAGTGTTTTGGAAAAGGGAAGAATTAGGATGAAAGCTTAGAGGCAAATTGATAATGGTATGTAAAGAGGTTGGAATGTGCTAGCTGGAACATTTTGCTGGATATGCCTTAGTAATCTAGTCATCATTTGTTATGTAGTTATCCAAATGGGATGGGTTTTGATTTGGGTTAAATTAGAGATATAAGGCTACATTTTTCATGAATACATTGAATGCAAATTCTGTCTTTAAGAGTGTCTAATTGTGACTCAAATTGAGTATTGAGTGATGAAAGTTGATGATGAATGTGCATGTATATATATGTCCTGTTATGAGTGTTTATATGTAAACATGGACCATATCTTGACTATGGATGATATTGAACTGAAATTGAGTTATAAGAGTGGATAAATAATGAGTATTGAACTAGAAATGATTGGCTAAGCATGAGGAATTGAGTGTTGTAAGTGAAGAGTTAGAAATCTGGAATTTCATAAAACTCAATTGAACATACTTTAGTGAAAGAGGCATAACTCTTTTTATAGAACTCGGAATGAGATGATCTAGGTATGGTTTTAAAGAACACGTCAAGAGCTACAACTTCTATTTCAGGTAAAATTTCGAAATTCTGATGTTTTGAGGGTCGAAGTTTCAAAGTGGTATAAGTGACCCGTAGCAGTCCGTTAAACGGACATGGAAGTCCGTTTAACGGAAATTCACTGGATTAATGGTGCTAATTAAGCCTCAAATGGGTGTTTAAGTGAACCTAGAATGATCCTTGGTCTATGGGACTCATTTATAAAAGGTTTGAAGTGAAATCGAAGGTTAAAACTTAGTGAATGAATGGGTGGAATCAAAAGTGTCAAATGCATATGTAAATGGGAATGGAAATGTTTACATGCTTGTGATATTGTTCAAGGAAGTTAAGTAAATGGTACTAAGTGATTTATTATGATAGGGAATTGGATATGAGGAGATCATATAAGTTTAGAAATGAAATGACGAGAAATTGAGTTATGTTATCAAATGAGCAAGTGTTCTTGAGATGTAAGTGTATGGTTTTGCTAGACTCTTAAAGAGTCAAATTTGAATGGATAATTGATAATGATCACATAAAAAGGGAGTGTAAGTCTGAGTCCAATTCAAGTAGGAAAATTGAATTATGATTTGAGAATGGATATTCAGTGTAAAGCATATACCCCGGAATTGTCATTGAGCATGCATTATACTTTACGCATATACACATGTGAAAATGGGATGGTTATGATTGTACTTTTATTAATGTGTGTGCAAATTGTGTTTTGCGTTTGATTGATACAGGACAAAACGTCCTCAGCCAGACGTTTCCGGATCATGAAAGCAAATGCTAATATAGAGCGTACTGTGAGTAGACCTAGATGGTCTTATTTATTGGTTTATTGCTTTTGTTATAAATTGAATGAATATGGGTTCCGGACAGGAGGTCCGATGATCGTATACTGGGAATTGTGATATTGAAGTGCTCATTGAATGTGAATTGGACGAACTAAGTGTGCGTGATGTAAATTCTGAATTTGTTTTGAATGCAAACTAGCATATGACTACACGTGTGATTTTTTTGACTATATGTTGCATACCGGACTATGGTCCGATGATTCAGTGATTATGATTGAATAAGTGCATATAAATGTGAACAATGCATTTCATTTCATGAATGCACGAAATATAACTCGTTGTGACCAGAGGAGCCAATGATTAGAGCTTAAAGCTCAACGAATGAAAATGAGCTTCGAGCTCAAAAGTGATTCAGAGCCTCAGGCTCAACGTTCAATGAGCCTTATATGGGACAATTTACAATGAACCCTATATGGGACAATTTACAATGAACCCTACGTGGGACAGTTATCAATGAGCCCGATATCTAATAGATACGGGACAGTTTAGGCACTCGGTCACAACGAAGAAATAAACAGAAATTGGGCCTCATGTATATATGCATGATATGATTGATTTAATTGCATTGAATGGGAATATGAAATTGCATTGAATGGGAATATGAAATTGCATTAAATGGGAATATAAAATTGCATTGAATGGGAATATGAAATGGAATTGAATGGGATTTGTTTATTTGAATTGAATAGAATTGACTGAATTGAATGGGATTGGTTTACTTGAATTGAATAGAATTGACTGAATTGAATGGGATTGGTTTACTTGAATTGAATAGAATTGACTTAATTGAATGGGATTGGTTTACTTGAATTGAATAGAATTGACTGAATTGAATGGGATTGGTTTACTTAGATTGAATGGGATTGGTTTACTTGGATTCAATGGAATTGACTTCATTGTTTTCAATGGGATTGACTTAATTAAATTACATGGGAACGTTAATTGGCGTTGAATGTGAACATGAAATTGAATTGATTGTGAATATAAAGTGTGATAGTGAATGTGAAATGCGATTATGGGAATGTATTTATGTATTGTGTGACTGGGTGAACCATCAATGATGGTCACTCACTGAGTTCGCAAAACTCACCCAAAATTTGCATATATTTTTCAGTGTTTCGAAGATTACCCGTGCTATGCAACGAGTAGGCTTTCTGCAAAATTAGAGGTTGGGATCGCCAGGTTCCGCATTAAGATTTTTGTATGAAGTGTATTCTGCGATTTTTATGCAATGTATAATTGAACATTTCAGTTTGTAATAAGTGCTGAAATATGGGAAGCTGAGTAAATGAGATTGATTAAATATGAATATACTTGTGTATATCAATATGTATCAATTGTAAAGGTTTGTGAGTGTTTTGTGCATTGAAATGAGCCCAATGGCTCAAAGTGAAATGGGTTACAACTGAAATGCATTAGAAATGGAATTGGGCCCCTATTCGACTAGTGACACTGTATTGATCGTAATGTGTTGAAAACAATGTTTTATCAATTTGTGAATTGATTTGGCCCAAATTGAAAATGGACTTCTGCATTTGTTAATGCTTCTTTTTGTCAAAAAAAATGGTACCAATTATTGACTAATTGAGTGTTCTAGCATGCCATCCTTGCGGGTCACGAGCTCGGATATCACCGTCGATATCGGGTTCGGGTCTTGTGGGAGTGGGATGCTACAATTACATTAATAAATGACAATGATATAATTATTTTTTTAGATTTCAAGTTACATGAGAGTTGGTAAAGGTAAATGAGTCCACGACGTCTGTGTTAAGTCAAAATGATTTTACATATATATGATTTTGATGAATAACAAAGAAGTAGTAAAAGAAGAAGCAAAATAGAAAACAAACAGACAGAGAAGTAGAGACGCAGACGCAGATGCAAAGTAAAAACACAGACGCAAAGTAAAAATACTGACGCAGACGCAGACGCAAAGTAAAAATACAAACGCAGACGCAGACGCAAAGTAAACATCTGACCTTGACGCTTGACGCAAAGTGAGAAGCGAGCCTTGACGCAGACCTTGACGTAAAGTGAAAAGCGTATGAGATATAGACGCAAAGTGAAAAGCGTAGCATTTAAAAATATAGATGGAAAAAAGCAGACGTATAATTCAAAAGAAGACGCAAGAGTCAGTTCGAATTAGTTACATAACTCAACTAATTAACCGTTTCTTTCAAGATTCAAGAAACAAGATTCAAGATTCAAGAATCAAGAAGCAGTTGCAGACGAAGGCTATAAATATGAGTCGAAGTCTAAGATTGCAAAGTTAGCCAAAGTTAACGAAAGTGAGCAAAAAAGTTAGCAAGAGCGAAAGTGAACATTGTGCAAATTAGCTGAGAGCTAATTTTACTGTAACAGGTTTCAAATACTTTTGTAAGAAAGTAGTACAGATAGTCTGCAAAGGCTAAGAGTGAAAGAATACTGAGTGTAGAGACCTGAAGAGGCTCGGAAAGAATACTTGTATACATTGAAGAGATAGTGAAATCTCAGAAAGAACTCTAAGGACTGGACGTAGCCCACGGTTTGAGGTGAACCAGGATAAAATCACTGTGTCAACTTCTCTCTACCCTATATCTCTTAAAGTTCAAAGTTTTGTTATTACTTAATTTTTGAAACAAGTTTTTAAAGTTTTTGATTGACTAGAACGTACTGAAGTTTTTGTAAAAGAACTTGTTTTTAACGAAACAGTTTTGGAAGAGTTTTCAAAAAGGGGAATACACAATTCAACCCCCCTTCTCATGTATTCATTATCTTATTATAAGCATTGTACTAACATGTGATTTACTTCGATTGGCATCAGAGCCTGGTATCCAAGGATCACTGTAGCAAAGTGTGGATTAAAGATAATGGCAGAATCACATATATATATTGCAGAAGGTGCCTCAGTCACTAGACCTCCAGCATTCAACGGTGAAGATTATCACTACTGGAAAGATAGGATGTGGTTGTTCATAGAATCTACTCATATCGACCTTTGGGATGTAATAGAGAATGGACCATAGACACCAGTAGACGAAGATGGAAATCTTATTCCACTAACCAGATGGACGGCTGATCAAAAGGCGAGAATTCAGCTCAACTCTAAATCGAAGTTTTTCCTGACTTGTGCCCTAAGCAAGAGTGAATATGACAAAGTTCACGGATGCGACACTACGAAGGAGATGTGGGATACACTATCCATCGCTCATGAAGGCACAAACCAAGTCAAAGAATCCAAGATAAGCATTCTTGTGCACCAGTACGAGCTTTTCAAGATGAAGGATGAAGAATCTATTAATCAAATGTTTGGAAGATTTCAAACAATTGTCAATGGATTGAAAGCCCTTAGAAGAACATAAAATAATCAAGATCACGTACGAAAGATCTTAAGAAGTCTTCCGAAGAGGTAGAGACCAAAAGTTACAGCGGTGTAGGAAGCAAAGGACTTGAGCGTGCTAAAGCTTGACGAGTTGCTTGGATCACTGAAGATTTATGAAGTAGAGCTCGATGCTGAAGACAAGCCCAAACGGGACAAGTCAATAGTACTAAAAGCTGGACAGAAGAATCATAAGACTTAAAGAAGGAGGAAGTTATCGAAAGCATTAAAGATAGAAGAATCGAAGAATGATGACACAAGCGAATCAAAACAGGAGTCAAGTGATGAAGATGACGAATTATCGTTCATTCCCCGAAAGATAAGACGGATGTGAAAGAAGAAGTCCAAAGGAAGCCAACCCTTTAAGAAGAATAGCAAAGATGATGGCAAAGCAGAAAAGATATCTATCATATGCTACGAGTGTAATCAACCTGGACATTACAAGTCCGAATGTCCTACTCTGAAGAAGAAACCAAAGAAGAGTAGAGAAGGCAAGAAAAACATGATGCAACATGGGAAGATCTAGATTCATCAGAGTCAGACACAAATTCCGAGTCATCTGAACATGCTAATATCTTCCTTGTAGCCGAGGAAGAAAGTGATGAGGAGGTAACTTCTGAATACGATAACTTGCATGAAGCCTATTCAGAATTATTAGAAGATTCTCATGCTATTCTGAAACAATACAAACTGTTAAAGAAGAAGTATGTAGAAAATCTTAAACATACAGAAGAAATAGAGAGAGAAAATATTTGCTTAAAGAAACAACTACAGGATAAAAAGAAAGTTGTAGATAGATCTAATGAGATAAATCAGTTAAAGCTTAGAATTAAAAGTCTTTCATCTGATTTAGCTACATTCACTGAGAGTACAAAGAGAATGAATGAGATGCTAGGAAAATGTAGACATCTGAACGATAAAACTGGATTAGGGTTTTCGGATAATAAGTCTCATTATAATAAGAAGCCTCTTTCTCAAAATAAAGGGAATTATCAAACACGTTTTCATCAACAGTTTAAGAAAAGGCATCATAAAACTCATTATATGCATACTACTAACTAGAAAGGACCCAAGAAAATATGGGTACCAAAGAGTAAAATAGTTTCTCCTGCAGATATCCTTCCTTGAAAAATGCGACAAGCACCGTTGGTATTTAGACAGTGACTGCTCACGACATATGATGGGAAGAAGGTCTATATTCCTAGATCTTCAGTATAAGAAGGGAGGATCGGTAACTTTCGGAGACAACCAGCAGGGCAAGATAATTGGAATCGGTAAGATAGGTAAAGATTCCTTTGTATGCATAGATAATGTACTGCTTGTTGATGGTCTGAAGCACAATTTGATAAGTGTTAGTCAATTGTGTGATTCTGGTTTCATAGTCACATTCAATCAAAGTCTTTGTGAAGTCAGAAACAAAGATGGATCTATATTCTTTTCTGCCAAGAGAAGAAATAATCTTTATAAAATTGATTTAGAAGATTTTCAAGATCAAAATGTTTCATGTTTTCTATCTTCTGAAGAAGAAAGACTAATCTGGCACAAAAAGCTAGGTCATGTCTCTTTTAAATACATTTCAAAGTTGGCAAAATTTGATTTGGTAAGAGGCTTACCAAAAATGAGTTTTGACAAAGAATTTTTCTGTGAAAGTTGTTTGAAAAGAAAACAAGTTAAAACATCATTTTCTTCTAAAAATTTTGTAACATCTTCTAGACCTTTGGAATTGTTACATATGGATTTATTTGGTCCAACTAGGACAATAAGTCTTGGCGGAAAGAAATATGTGTTAAGTCAGAATGACTTTACATATAAATGATTTTGATGTATAAAAAATATAGTGAGATCAAAAACAAGAAAACAAAGCGACATGCAGACAAAGTCCAAGATGTACGAAGTTTGAATAAACAGAACAAGAGACAGACGAAGTTGCAAGACGTCAGTAAAAAACAGACGAAGTTGATACAAGTCAAACACAGACGAAGTTTGTCAAAGAAAAAAATCAACACAGACGTAGATGACACAAGACAATAAACAGAAAAAGACACAAATGTAGAAGCAGACGCAGACGCAGACGCAAAGCAAAGCAGACGCAGACGCAAAGCAAAGCAGACACAGACGCAAAACGAAGCAGAAGCAGACGCAGACGCAGACGCAAAGCGAAACAGACGCAGACGCAGAAAAGAAACAGACGCAAGAGTCGATTCGAAAGAATTCTGTAACTCAACTGATTAACTGCTTTTAAAGATTAAAGATTCAAGATTCAAGATTCAAGAAGCGATTCATTGAAGGCTATAAATACAAGTCAAGTCAAGACCGCAGAGTTAAATGCTTTGAGAAAAAATTACACAAAGTGAAAAGCGATTAAGTGCGAATTAGTGAACGCTATCTTCAGAATAAAGTGTTCAAATACTTTTTGAAAAGAAAGAGTTATGCAGATAGCTGGAGAGGCTAAGTGTGGAAGAATCTTGGTATAGAGACACAAGAGGCTCGTGAAAGAATACTTGTAAAGTTTGAAGAGATAGTGAAATCTCAGAAGAAACTTTGAGGACTGGACGTAGCCCACGGTTTGGGGTGAACCAGATAAATCTGCGTGTCTACTACTCTCACTCTCTATCTCACTTTTAGTTTCAAAGTTGATCTTTATTTACTATTCATATACTTAGCATTGAAAAGTTTTGATCAATCAGATTAATAAGAATTACAGAAAGAATTTTTATTTCTAACAAGTAATTTTAAAAAGATATTCAAAAAGGGGAATACACAATTCAACCCCCCTTCTCGTGCATTCTATTATCATTTTATAAGTGTTGTATTAACTTATGATTCACTTCAATTGGTATCAGAGCTTGGTATCCAAGAATCACTTTGACGAAGTGTGGATTAAAGATAATGGCGGAGTAACATGTATACATCGCTGAAGGAGCCTCATCACTAGACCTCCAAAGATTCAATGGAGAAGACTACCACATGGAAAGATAGAATGCGGTTATTCATCGAATCTACACATGTAGACCTTTGGGACGTAATAGAGAACGGACCCTATATACCTGTAGATAAAGAAGGTAGTTCTATTCCACGAAGCAGATGGACGGCTGATCAGAAAGCAAGAATACAACTGAATTCAAAGGCGAAATTCTTCTTAACATGTGCCCTAAGCAGAAGCGAATACGACAAAGTGCATGGTTGCGACACTACAAAAGAGATGTGGGACACATTGTCCATTGCTCATGAAGGCACTAGTCAAGTTAAAGAATCCAAGATAAGTATTCTTGTACATTAATATGAACTTTTCAGGATGGAAGATGAAGAATCTATTGATCAAATATTTGGAAGATTTCAAACAATTGTCAACGGATTAAAAGCTCTTGGAAGGACTTACAATAACCAAGATCATGTTGAAAGATTCTAAGAAGCCTTCCCAAGAGATGGAGACCTAAAGTAATCGCGGCAAGAAGCAAAAGACTTGAGCGTCTTTGAAGCTAGATGAGTTGTTAGGATCCTGAAGATTCATGAAGTAGAACTCAATGTCAAGACAAGCCCAAGCGAGACAAGTCAATAAAGATCAAGGCGGACGGAAGAATCATAAGACTCAAAGAAGAAGGAAGTCATCGAAGGCATTCAAGATTGAAGAATCAAAGGATGATAACTCCACCAATCTGAATCGAGTCAGTGATGAAGATGACGAATTATCTTTCATTTCCGTAAAGATAAGACGATGTGGAAAAAGAAGTCCGTATAATCGGACATTGGAAAGAATGGAAAAGATGAAGCCAAGCCGTAAAAGTCTTCTATCATTTGCTACGAGTGCAATCACCGACACTACAAATCGTAATGCCCTACTCTCAAGAAGAAACCTAAGAAGAGTAAAGAAGGCAAGAAAAGCATGATGACAACATGGAGGATCTAGATTCATCTCGAATCGAATCTGAGCTCGAAGTCATCGTAACATGCAAACATTTGCCGAATGGTCAAGAAGATAGTGATGAGGAGGTAAAATCCGATTATGATAACTTGCATGATGCATATTCGAATTGTTAGAAGATTCTCATGCTATTCTCAAACAAGACAAGTCGTTGAAGAAAAGTATCAGAGAATATTAAACATACCGAGAAAATAGAAAGAGAAAATATTTGCTTAAAAAGGAGTTAGAAGTTAAAAGAAAACTTGTGAGCGGATCGATGAGATTAATCAACTTAAGCTAAGGATCAAGAATCTATCACCGATCTAGCTACTTTTCTTGAGAGTACAAAGAAAATGAATGATATGCTAGGAAAAAGTAGACATCCTAGTGATAAGATTGGTTTAGGGTTTATCGAAACAATACTCGGCCTCGTAATAAATTTGTCTCTCAAAAGGAAGAAATAGGACAACACATTTTAATCAACATCTCGAGTAATATGCATTATAGATTACATCATGTGCATACTACTAACCATAAAGGACCCAAGAAAATTTGGGTACCAAGAAATAAAATAGTTTCTCCCGCAGATATCCTTCCTTGGAAGATACGGCAAGCACCATTGGTATTTAGGCGGTGGATGCTCGCGACACATGTGGGAAGAAGGTCTATGTTCCTAGACCTTCAAGATAAGAAAGGAGGATCAAGAACTTCGGAGACAACCAGCAGGCAAAATCATTGAATCGGAAAATAGGTAAAGATTCCTTTGCATGCATAAATAATGTCCGCTTGTTGATGGTCTAAAGCATAACTTGATTAGTGTGAGTCACCAGTGTGATTCGGTTTCACATTACATTCAATCAAAATCTTTGTGAAGTCGGGAACAAAGATGGGTCTATACTTTTCTCGCCAAGAGAAGAAACAACCTTTACAAAATCAACTTAGAAGATTTTCAAAGTCAAAATATTTCATGTTTTCTATCTTCTCAAGAAGAAAGACTAATCTGGAATAAAAAGCTAGGTCATGTCTCTTTGAAACATATTTCAAAATTGGTAAAACATGATTTGGTAAGAGGTTTACCAAAAATAAGTTTTGACAAAGAATTTTTCTGTGAAAATTGTTTAAAAGGAAAACAGTTAAAACCTCTTTCTTCTAAAAGTTTTGTAACGCCTTCAAGACCTTTAGAACTATTACATATGGATTTATTTGGTCCTACAAGGACATTAAGTCTTGGCAGAAAGAAATATGGATTTATCATTGTTGATTTACTCGATTTTGTTGGATATTATTTTTATCACACAAAGATGAGTCCTTTAAGTGCTTTAGAACTCTATCCGTAAAGTTACGAAGCTAAAAGGAATGTCCATTGCTAGTATCGGGAGTGATCATGGTGGAGAGTTTGAAAATGAGAAGTTTAGAGTTTTCGTGAAGAGAATGGAATTTCCACAACTTCTACCCCTAGAACTCCACAAAAAAATGGAGTTGTTGAGAGAAAGAATAGGACGATTCAAGAGATGGCAAGGACCATGCTATGTGAGACGAATCTTCCTAAGTATTTCTAGGCAGAAACTGTGAACACAACATGCTATATCCAGAACAGGATCTTGATGCGACCTATGTTGAAGAAAACTCCTTACGAGTTATGGAATGGAAGAAGACCAAGTATATCCTACTTTCATCCATTTGGGTGCAAATGTTCCATTCGAATCTGAAAGAGTCGTTGGATAAATTCAACTCAAGACCTATCCAGAATCTTTCTAGGCTACTCATCATCGCCTAAGGCCTTTCGAGTTTACAACTTGATTTCAAAGACTATCAAGAGACAATTCATGTCAAGTTTGATGATAGTTCTCAATCCCATAAGGAAGATGACATGGAGATTGAAGGTCCTTCAAAGAACCTAGATGTTGCCTCAGAAACTCCCTCGTCAGACACTCATAAGGATAAGATTGAAGATATTCCAGAAACTATAGAACTAAGACGAGATTGGAAGTATAAAAGTTCTCATCCGGAAGAGTTAATTATCGGTGAGACCTCGAAGGAGTTAGACAAGGTCCAGATTCGAGACGAGAAGCTAATGTAGCTTTTATCTCCGAAGTAGAACCTAAGAAGTTCGAGGAAGCTCTTCAAGACGAAGCTTGGGTATTAGCCATGCAAGAAGAGCTGAACCAATTCATAAGGAATAACGTCTGGTCTTTAGTTCCAAAACCTCCTAAGAAATCCATTATTGGAACCAGATGGGTTTTCAAGAATAAGCTAGACGAATCGGGAAGAGTGAGTCGTAATAAGGCTGATTAGTAGACAAGGCTACAATCAACAAGAAGGAATAGAATACAACGAAACATATGCTCCAGTAGCGAGACTTGAAGCTATAAGGATTTTGTTGGCATATGCAATCTGTCACGATATAAAGTTGTTTCAGATGGATGTTAAGAGTGCATTTCTGAATGGCTTTATAGACGAAGAAGTCTATGTGAAACAACCTCCTGGCTTTGAAGATGTTAAAAATCCAGATTATGTCTATAGACTTCACAAAGCCTTATACGGCCTGAAGCAAGCTCCCAGAGCTTGGTATGATCGTCTGAGTACTTTCTTAATAGAAAATGGTTTCAGCAGAGGTCAAGTTGATAAGACGCTCTTCAGAAAAAGTTCTCAGAATGATTTTATCTTAGTACAGATTTACGTTGATGATATCATATTTGGTGCTACTTCAAAAGGGTTATGCTTGAAGTTTGAGAGTCTAATGAAAAGAGAATTTGAAATGAGTATGATGGGTGAATTAAAGTTCTTTCTTGGGTTGCAAGTTAAGCAGACCAAAGAGAAGATCTTCATTCATCAACAGAAGTATGTGAAAGAGTTGTTGAATAAGTTTGACATGAATAATGTGAAGCCAATGGCAACTCCGATGCATCCTTCAAACCTTTTATCGAAAGACGAACTTGGTAAGAAGGTGGATCAAACCCTATATAGAGGATGATCGGTTCTTTATTGTATCTTCTGACAAGTAGACTCGATATTCGCTGTATGGTATGTGTGCAAGATTTCAAGCCGATCCTAGAGAGTCTCATTTTACCGCCATTAAAAGAATTTTGAGATATCTCGCAGTACTACCGATCTTTGCTTAATGTTTGAGAAAGGTAAAGATCTCGGAGTTAATCGGATATTGTGATGCGGACTATGCGGAGATAGAATCGAAAGAAAGAGCACAAGTGGAGGATGTCACTTTCTTGGAGGAAATCTAGTCTCTGGTCAAGCAAGAGACAAAGCTCAATTGCTCTATCAACCGCATGAAGCGTAATACATATCTGCGTAAGTTGTTGCTCACGACGCCAGGATCAAGTATCGACTTGAAGACTATTCGATTAAGGAGGAGGAGATTCCAATTTATTGCGACAACACCAAAGGCAATCAATCACAAAGAATCCAATTCAAGATTCCAGTAAAGCATATAGAAGTCGACATCATTTCTCGAGAGACTACGTTTAGAGAAAGGTGGTGCTTCTAAAGTTCGTTGAAACAGAGCTTCAATGGGCGGACATCTTCACTAAACCACTGAGTGAAGAACGTTTTCAGAAGATAAGACGCAATCTCAATATGGTGATATTAAATGAGCAGTTAGGATAACGTGAGAAACTAACGGCGTCATACACAGTGAGTTATAGCTGGTAACTTCTCTCACAAGGAAGATTTTTGGAGGAAATATCGATAAACTCGAGGTTCTTAATGATTCGAGAACCCATCGATCTATAACCCTATAAGTAGACCGAGATGAGTTTATAGCGCCTTTTTATCATCTCCCGACGGTTCATTTCTACTTTACCAATTCTCTCAAAATCTTCTCACTCAAAAGTTTTTGAAGATAATCTTTCACTCTATACAATGGAAGCGACCATGGTTTATGGAAGACTTGTGGATTTTGAGTCACCGAGGAGAGACGGCATGGATGTAGAACCGAGAGATCACAAGAGCTGGTTGAAGAACTTCTTCGATTCGAGAATCTGCCTATACGGACGAGGTTTATGAGTTCGGAAGAACGCCGTCAGTAGAAGACACTATTGTATCCTCTGTGGATAGAATAATGCTTATTGTCACAAAAGATTTGATAAGGAAGGTAATGGTTGCCCATCGGTTGAGAGAAACTGCCTACCAAGGCCGATGGATGTCCTCAGTTGGAATGAAAGAAGAAGATGTCAAAAGGCAGCTCTATGGCACAAATGATTCCAGAGAGAGGAAGACATCAAATCTGATTCTGAAGGCCAGAGTTCTTCATGCAATCCTGTTCAACTGCATTCTTCTCAGAGTTGGTTCGAGGCATTTGGTGACCACTCTAGACGAACAATGTTTGTTCTTTCTTCTCAATCGAAATCCTGTAGATCTACCCTTCTTAATCTTTCACTATATGGTTAAGGGGTTAAAGGAAACTTCCAGTTATCCTTATGGTATGATTTTGACAAGGATTTTTATAGAATCCAATATTCGTCTGCACCAAGGTATAAGACGAATTGTTGCAGTGAAAAGCAAGATTGATGCTCACACGATTCGGCGAATGGGTCTTAGCACAGTAGACAAAGATCACGCTGGTTCTTCAAAGAAACCAAGAACTGAGGGGGAGCGTATATTGAAGAAGACTCCTGTCTCAAGTTCTCAATCGCCTGTAAGTATCAAATCGCCTACTGCCGAATTAAGGAGAGTCCTAGGGAGACCTCTTATGAAATTGACGAGTCCTCTTTTCGAAGAAAATCAATCTCAGAGGGCAAAGCAAACTGCATCAAAGAGACAAGGAGAAAGTCTCTTGAGCGAAGTTGTGAAGAAAGCCAAGCGATCTCCAAGGATCAGGAATCTGAGGCAACAGGAAGAAAAGATTGCCAGAGAAAAAAGGAGAGAAGAAACTTCTAAATCTTGTGCAGCCAAAGCTACAAGATCCTTAGTCTCAATTCTGGAAGAGGATACGGCCAGAAGATCAAAAGAGACTGAGAGGAAGAGAAAAGTAACAACTGTTAAAGGAAAATTTCCTGTGAAGAAATCAACAAAACTAACTGAAGCAGAGAAAAAAACTAAGAAGGTTAGTCAAAAGAAGAGCATCTCAACTGCCGAGGATGTTAGTCTACAAAAAGAGATAACGATATCGCTCAAGTTGAAACAGAAGCCGAGCATTTTGATTCTCAGATACTCAGTAGTCCAACAAGAAGAACCGGTGAATGAAAGCACTGTTCATGACACACTGGCATTATAAAGGAGGAACCAGCAGAAGAATGGCGCTCAGAAACTTCTAAGGAACACAACAAGAAGCAACTACAGTACCAGATTTGGCTGATGATGAACCAAGTCTGAAGGTATATAACTACCAGAAGTTCTTGCGGAAATATAGGCTGGAAATCAAATTAGTAGAAGTTATTACCAATCTGAGCAATGCTATTATTATCGGTGTTGAACCAATGAAGAAAATAGTAGCTACTGTGCAACCTATGATGATTAATGGTATCACGTGGCGATTACTAAATGAAAAGAGAAGTCTTTTACGATACCTTGAGGCTTACCGATCATTTGCCATATCCTCAAGACGCGTCCACCTTGCGTGTACTATGTTCCCAATCACGAGAACACAGAGATAAAGGTTGTTCCGGACATTCAGCCAAGCGCATAAAAGATTTTACAAAGGAAAGTCAAAATTATTTCAAGATAATGTTGATGATGATCCGTCGCGCATCGATTTAGAAGAAGTGCGGAAAATTGATGAAGCATGCATTCCTCGCACAAGATCCAGATCAAGCGGCTGCAGACCATACAAATCGTGCGGAAGGCCGTCCAAAGAGGGGAAGTATAAACAGAACATTCTCGAGTTCCTTGTTGAGCATAGTTCTTCGTATTAGGCCTCATCTAGTACATCGCCTATAGAAGCACAAGCTTTATCCTCGCAAGGAAGGCGATTCTTCGATGCCGGTTCCTTTTGATCTAAATCTTCCAAGCAAAGAACATTCATTCGTCCACTACTTTTGAGATTAATGAAGACTATACTCCATCTTTTGATGCCTATACTACTTCAATTCCTTTCGATCCTCCATCGCCAGAAGGATCAAGCCTCTTCGCCGATGAAGTCGAGATTACGAGGTGAACTCAATGACATGAAGGAGACGGTGAATGATCTAAAGAAGATGATAGCGTAATTGTTGAAGAACCGAATCGATAATCATTTTTATTATAACAAATAGGGGAGAGCAGGAAAGAAGAAAATAATCGAAGAGGAGAGGATGCTTAGATGAAGAAGGTGTGACCACAATGCATTTAAGACAGAAGAAGATAAG
Source organism: Erythroxylum novogranatense (assembly GCA_029891385.1). NCBI lineage: Eukaryota > Viridiplantae > Streptophyta > Magnoliopsida > Malpighiales > Erythroxylaceae > Erythroxylum > Erythroxylum novogranatense. The sequence continues at coordinate 58,450,692 of CM057229.1, forward strand.
TTTTATCTTATTTTGCAACATCTCAGAATTTTGTTTTGTTTTGTTTTCTTTTCTTGTATGTAATTTGTTATATTCAAAAGGGGAGATTGTTAAGTCGAATGACTTTACATATAAATGATTTTGATGTATAACAAATATAGTGAGATCAAAACACAAAAAAAAAGCGATCATGCATAAAGTCCAAGATGGCGAAGTTTGAATAAATGTATAAAGAGCAGACGAAGTTGCAAGGCGTCGAAAAAGCAGACGAAGTTGATACAAGTCAAACATGTATTAAGTTTGTCAAAGAAAAAAATCAACACAGACGCAGATGACATAAGACAATAAACAGACAAAGAAACAAATGTAGAAGCAGACGCAGACGCAAAACAAAGCAGACGCAGACCCAAAACAAAGCAGACGCAGACCCAAAACAAAGCAGAAGCAGACGCAGACGCAGACGCAAAGCGAAGAAGACGCAGACGCAGAAAAGAAATAGACGCAAGAGTCGATTCGAGTTAATTCTGTAACTCAAGTGATTAACTGATTTCTTTAAAGATTAAAGATTAAAGATTCAAGAATCAAGAAGCGATTCTGCACGAAGGCTATAAATACAAGTCAAGTCAAGACCGCAGAGTTAAGTATTTTGAGAAAAAATTACACAAAGTGAAAAGCGATTAAGTGCTAATTAGCTGAACGTTATCTTCATTGTAATAAAGTGTTCAAATACTTTTCGAAAAGAAAGAGTTGTATGAGATAGCTGCAGAGGCTAAGTGTGAAAGAATCTTGGTATAGAGACCAAGAGGCTCGTGAAAGAATACTTGTAAAGTTTGAAGAGATAGTGAAATCTCGGAAGAAACTCGAGGACCGGACGTAGCCACGGTTTGGGGTGAACCAGATAAATCATGTGTCTACTACTCTCACTCTCTATCTCACTTTTAGTTTCAAAGTTGATCTTTATTTACTATTCATATACTTAGCATTGAAAAGTTTTGATCAATCAGGATTAATAAGAATTCTGTAAAAAAATTTTATTTCTAACAAGTAATTTTAAAAAGATATTCAAAAAGGGGAATACACAATTCAACCCCCCCTTCTCGTGCATTCTATTATCATTTTATAAGTGTTGTATTAACTTGTGATTCACTTCAATATGGACTTGTTATTGTTGATGACTTTACTAGATTTTGTTGGATATTGTTTCTGTCACACAAAGATGAATCTTTTAAGTGTTTTAGGACCTTTTCCAGAAAGTTACAGATTGAAAAAGGAGTATCTATAGCTAGTATCAGGAGTGACCATGGTGGAGAATTTGAGAATGAGAAGTTTAGGTTATTCTGTGAGGAGAATGGAATTTTCCACAATTTCTCAGCCCCTAGAACCCCACAACAAAATGGAGTTGTTGAAAGGAAGAACAGGACGATTCAAGAGATGGCAAGGACTATGCTATGTGAGAAGAATCTTCCTAAGTACTTCTAGGTCGAAGCTGTGAATACAGCATGTTATATTCAGAACAGAATACTGTTGCGAACCTTGTTGAAGAAGACTCCTTATGAGTTATGGAATGGAAGGAGACCTGATATATTTTACTTTCATCCATTCGGGTGCAAGTGCTCTATTCTGAATACAAAAGAGTTGTTGGATAAGTTCGATTCAAAGACCTATTCAGGAATTTTTCTAGGCTACTCATCATCATCTAAGGCCTTTCGGGTATATAACTCTATCTCAAAGACAGTTGAGAAAACCATCCATGTCAAGTTTGATGATCGTTCCCAACCCCACAAGGAAGATGACGTGGAGAGTGAAGATCCTTGAAAGAACTTAGATGATACAACAGAAACCCCATCATCAGGAACTCAAGTAGATAAGGTTGAGGATATTCCAGAATCTATAGGATTAAAGAGAGATTGGAAATATATGAGTTCTCATCTAGAAGAGCTAATTATCGGAGAGACCTTGAAAAATAAGTTTGAAATGAGTATGATGGGTGAGTTAAAGTTCTTTCTTGGGTTGCAAGTTAAGCAAACCGAAGAGAAAATCTTTTTCCATCAACAAAAGTATGTGAAAGAATTGTTATGTAAATTTGATATGAATAATATGAAGCATATGGCAACTCCGATGCATCCTTCGAACCTTTTGTCGAAAGATGAACTTGGTAAGAAGGTGGATCAAACCTTGTATAGAGGGATGATCGGTTCTTTACTGTATCTTACAGCAAGTAGACCTGATATTATGTTCAGTTTATGCTTGTGTGAAAGGTTTCAGGCTGATCCTAGAGAGTCTCATTTTATTTCTGTTAAAAGGATTATGAGATATCTCGCAGGTACTACTGATCTTTGCTTAATGTTTGAAAAGGTAAAGATTTCAAAGTTAATCGGATATTGCGATCACGGACTATCTTTGGAGATAGAATTGAGAGGAAGAGCACTAGTGGAGGATGTCACTTTCTTGGCACAAACCTTGTTTCCTGGTCAAGCAAGAGACAAAGCTCGATCGCTCTATCAATAGCCGAAGCCGAGTATATGTCTGCCGCAAGTTGTTGTTCACAAACATTGTGGATTAAATATCAACTAGAAGATTATTCAGTTTGAGAAGATGAGATCCCAATCTATTGTGACAACACTAGCGCAATCAACTTGTCAAAGAACCCGATACAGCATTCGAGAGTAAAGCATATTGAAGTCAGACATCATTTCTTGAGAGACTACGTTCAGAGGAAGGTGGTGTGACTACAGTTCGTTGAAACAGAGTATCAATGGGCAGATATCTTCACTAAACCATTGAGTGAAGATCGGTTTAAGGAAATCAGATGGAACCTTAACATGGTTATGTTAAATGACCAGTCAGGCTAGAAGACCGTCAAAGTTAACGACGTCAGAAACAGTAGTTTACAGCTGGTAACTTCTCTCACAAGGAAGCTTTGGAGGGAAAAGGTTTATAGCCTTGAGGATCCCAACGATTCTAGAACCCATCAAAGAAGACCCTTCGAGTAGTCTGAAAACTATAATCATTTCGATTACTTTTACTCCCAGACGTTTCAACTCTCTTTCGAAAAACTCTTGCAAACAACTTTACTTTTGGAGAATATACTACCAGAAGCAGTTTCAAATCAGAAGCAATGGAGCCAGCTATGATGTTTGGAAGGCATGTGGACTTCAAATCTCTGAAGAGAGATGCTATGGATGTTGAACCAGAAATTGTAGAAGCTGTGTGGAGAAATTTCTTCCAGGTGCGGGAACCAGTGTATACAGATGAGGTATATGACTTTTGGAAGTATGCGAAACTGGTTGATAACACCATCGTCTCCACAGTAGATGGAATAACTATTATTGTGACAAAGGAGTTAGTGGAGAAGGTGAATGAATGCTCTTCGGTTGGAGAAACCCTATCAACCAAAGCCGGATGGATGTCCAAGGTTAGTATGAAGGAAGTTATATGGAGCTAATGAACCATGGGAGAGGAAGACTTCAAGTCTGGTCCCGAAGGCTAGGGTTCTTCATGCGATTTTGTTTAATTGCATCTTACCAAGAGCCGGGTCAAGACATCTAATGACTACCTTGGATGAGCAATGTCTGTTCTATCTGCTGAATCGTCGACCAATAGACCTACCATTTTTTTATTTTTCATTATATGGTTAAGGGGATGAAGGATACCAACAGTTATCCTTATGGCATGCTATTCATCAGGATTTTTAAGGAATCCGGAGTCCTTCTTCATAGAGGAATCAGAAGAATGGTATCTGTCAAGAGTACCATTAACTCAGATACTATCAGAAGAATGGGCTTGAAGACTGTGGTGAAAGTAGAAGCAGAGTCTACAAAGAAAGCTAGAACTGAGGGGGAGCGTTTATTGAAGAAGTCTCCCACCACAAGCTCTAAATCTCAAGTAAGTATGAGATTACTGGTAGATGAAAGAAGAAAACTATCTGGTAGACCGTTGATAAAACAGGCAAGTCCTCAAAGGGAAGTGAACCTAGTTCAGAGGACAGAAGAAGGTGCGCAGAAAAGAAAAGTAGAGAATCTTTTGGGTGAGATCTCTAAAAAGGCGAAGAGATCACCTAAGATTCGCACTCTGCGACCGAAGGGAACAAGATCTCTAGTCTTAATTTTAGAAGAAGATTCAGCCAAATAGGCTAAAGAGACTGAGAAGAAGAGAAAGTCGAAGTCTGAGAAGGAAAAATCTCAAATGCAGAAAACTTCAAGACTGACTGAAGCAGAAGAAAAGACTAAGAAGATTAGTCGGAAGAAGAGTGTGTCCACTGCTGGGGAAGTTAGTCGAAAGAAAGATACCTTCAATGCTGCTCAAGAGGAAAAGGAAATTGAACATAGCAGAGTTCAGGATATTCCCACTGCTCAACAGGAGGAACCAGAGGAGCTAAGCTTGGCTTAGGAGAATCCTATTGAAGCGCAACCAGCGGCAGCAGCAGAACCAAACTTGGTTCAGGTACCACAGGAAAAAAATGATGAACATGGTCTGATTGTATTCAACTATTCTAAATTTTTTAGAAGATACAAGTTGAAGATCAGAATGGTTGAAGTTGTTACCAAGAGGAGGACTGCAATCGTCATCTGTAATCAACCAAGGAAGAAGATAATGGCCGTCGTACAACCTATTTCGATAAATAGTGACACATGGCATTTACTGAATGAAGATGAAAAGACTTTCTATGATGTCTTGAGGGATGCTGCTATAATGCCATACCCTACAAAAATGTCCAGCAAACCGTGTACTATTTATCCAATCACAGAGAAGACAAAAATAAAGGTTGTACCGGATATTTCGCCAAGATATCCTTTGGATTTGAATAAGGGGAAGTCGAAGCTATTTCTTGAAGAAATAAGTGATGATCTGTCCACATATCAAATTGAAGAAGAAGTGCGTCAAATTGATGAAGCATGCGCTTCGAAAGAGAATACTGATGGAGCTAGTTGTAGCTATACAGATAAGTATGAATACTGTCCAGTAGGGGGACGATTGATAACAGGGACGTTTATTAAATCCCTTGTTCAGAAAGTTTTGCGTATTAGACCTTTATCTAATACACTGTCTATTGAAGCTGAAGCTATACCCCTGCAAGGAAGACAGTTGCTAATGCTACCTGCTCCTTTTGATTTAGACCTTCCAGAGTCAAATATATTCGTTCATCCACCCACATTTGCGATTCGAGAAGATTACATTCCATCCTCGGACGCATAAGCTACAACAATTGCGTTCACTGCACCCTCAGCAAATAATGATCATTCCTCCTCACCGTGTGACTCCCAAACTGAAATCAGCAAATTACGCAGAGAAGTCAACGAGATAAAGGAGACAATGAATGATTTGAAGATGATGATGACAGAACTGCTGAAGGATCATCGTCGTTAATCATTTTTTATTATAACAAATAGGGGGAGAAGAGAATGAGCATAGGAGAAGAGAATGAGCATAAAAGAATCTCAAAGGGTGTGATTAAAGGAGACGAAGAAAAGAAAGGAAGAAGAGAAAGAAGATTTTTGAAGATAAGATTTTTTTATGTTTTAAACATTGTATTTTGTTTTCTTTTTATGTGTATAATTTGTTATCATAAAAAAGGGGGAGATTGTTAAGTCAAAATGACTTTACATATATATGATTTTGATGAATAACAAAGAAGTAGTAAAAGAAGAAGCAAAATAGAAAACAAACATGTGGAGAAGTAGAGACGCAGACGCAAGACAAAAACACAGACGCAGACGTAGACGCAAAGTAAAAACACGAATGCAGACGCAGACGCAAAGTAAAAATACAGACGCAGACGCAAAAATATATATGGAGAAAAGCAGACACAGAATTCAAAAGAAGACGCAAGAGTCAGTTCGAGTTAGTTACATAACTCAACTAATTAACCGTTTCTTTCAAGATTCAAGAAATAAGATTCAAGATTCAAGAATCAAGAAGCAGTTGCAGAAGAAGGCTACAAATATGAGTCAAAGTCTAAAATTGCAAAGTTAGCCAAAATTAGCGAAAGTGAGCAAAAAAGTTAGCAAGAGTGAAAGCGAACATTATGCAAATTAGCTGAGAGCTAGTTTTACTGTAACAGATTTCAAATACTTTTGTAAGAAAGTAGTACAGATAGCTTGCAGAGGCTAAGAGTGAAAGAATACTGAGTGTAGAGACCTGAAGAGGCTCGGAAAGAATACTTGTATACATTGAAGAGATAGTGAAATCTTAGAAAGAACTCTGAGGACTGGACGTAGCCCACGGTTTGGGGTGAACCAGGATAAAATCACTGTGTCAACTTCTCTCTACCCTATATCTCTTAAAGTTCAAAGTTTTGTTATTACTTAATTTTTTAAACAAGTTTTTAAATTTTTTGATTAACTGGAATGTACTAAAGTTTCTGTAAAAGAACTTGTTTTTAACGAAACAGTTTTGGAAGAGTTTTCAAAAAGGGGAATACACAATTCAATCCCCCCTTCTCGTGTATTCATTATCGTATTATAAGTATTGTACTAACGTGTGATTTACTTCAGTCTGGATTCTTGAGGAGGGTCTTTACACATTCGAAGGCACCAATTGGAATAGTGATAGTTCTTCTCTCAGGTGTAGAGTTTTTCACACCTTTTTACAACAACATTTCTGCTATAACTAAACTTGTAGAGGATACAGTGAATGAATCGCTAGATTTAGGAAGGAAGACAAGTTCTTCAAATGAATTGCCAATACGAAACGGTTTATCTAAAATACAATCAATATAGAACTTACATATTGTCATATTAGTAAACCGTTAAACGAACCAAAATTGAAGTGACATGCATACGTGAATGACCAGACAAAGTCTATGGAATTGATGAATTTTCCATATCAACCGATTTCTCTAATCCTTTACAGACGGTTGTTACATTGCTTATACCTCCATGGGCATACATGTAGTATATTCCATCAAATGTGAACCTGAAGTATAAGGAAAGTGACGCTGTTCAGATGATACTAAACACCTTGAAGTAGAAAATCGGCCATGGAAGGCAAACTATCATTAATGTATGAAGTGGAGATTTTTTCTACATTGTTTATTTCTTTAGTAGGGACAATTTTGTCACATTCCTTCCAACAGAATGAATTAGTACCATTTAGAACTAGTCTCTATGTCGACATTCCTTGATTAATAATGTTAAAAGGTATATTCTGTAGATGTCGATTTAGAATAAAATGATGATATGTTCAACTCCAATTTCGATGATAAGTGAAAGTAGTCCAGCTTAACACTTATACATCTTTAATGTGCCTAATGATATGAAAGTTACCCTTACTAAAATTTTATAAATCTATTATGTAGTTTGTATCACATGTAAAATTTAGAATTTAAAGTATAATAGGCATGATTGTGTTCTTGATGTACAGAAACATAGTATTATATTGGGCTATATTACTATTAGTGGAAATGAATAAAAGTACAATACTTTTGAAGACCTTTCATCAAATAGTTACGAAGCTTTGATGAGGGAAGTGTTAAAGTTCATTCAGAAGAAGCCAACCCATATACAAATAACAAAGACAGATAGTAAAGTATCTTCGAAACACAACCATAAACACAACTCTTACATCAAATGCATAACTAAGAACTCACAATAAATACCTAAAGGTATAAGTTACACTTAGCACAACTTCGTTAATTAAAATAGAACAAAAGAACAATATCAATTCAGTTAATGATGATTCTTCGAAGGTGATGATCACAATACATAACCCAACAGAAGAGAGGATTTTGAGAAATGTTGAACGAGAATGGAGTAGCCTTTTATTGTGGTTGTCATTGAAAACCAAATACAAAATGATGTTTTTTTTGTTAGGTAAATGATGTCATTTCTTGTTTACTATAGTTGTTTGGAAGTACTACTATTTAATTTGCTATAATCTATTGTATTTGGTCGACAAACGTCAGATGTAGCGACTAATACATGGTTCATCACCAAAGCCCGTAGGTTCATAAATAATTTTTAATAAATTTATTTTCTTATTCCAATTAAAACATAATTTGAATTAAAATTAAATTATTCAATTGAAAACTATTTCCAAATTAATTTGTTGACCCTTCAAATAAATTAAAATTGACTTACAATTTTCAAAAATTATGGATTTTAATTATTATGATTTTGATAAATGTATTTTCAAATAATAAACATTTTAATTATTATAATTTTAAAAATAAATTATAATAATTTAACAAGACATTGCAATATAATTAGAAAACTATTTCTAAGAAATTAAAATTAAACATTAGTCATTCCCAAAAATTAAGCAAATGAAGAACAATTGCATACACAAGTGAGAAGATTAATTTAAAATTTTTTATGATGTATTAGGAATACCTCATATATATTAATCAATTAAGAAAATTAAGAAAGTAAAGAAATTACTTCAGTTTTGGGCGACAATGTGGAAATTTGGTAGCAAATTATCTATCATTTGTGACCAAGTGTGGTGGTTGGTCATGAAAATGGTCTTCTATAAGTAAACTTACTTCGGCGCAAAAAACCTCAAGTGTTAATGTTGGGCCCGGGTCCCGGATCCCTATTCCCGAGGTGGCCCCTCGGGCTGCGCCAGCGACGAACGAGCTCCCAAACATTCGGACCCGATCCCAACATCCATACAATTTCAATGCAAACACATACACACATTCTATACATGCGTTCCATCTATGAATTTAAACACCCCATAAACCAAGGGGCTTCATGTCATAACAATCCGAAGGAAATTCAACAAGCATTCTTAAAAATAGCTTAATACATGTCAAAGTTTGAATTCAAAATACATGAGAATGCCAATGATGATATGCCTGGAGGGCTAACCAAAAATACTAACTTAAGACAAAAATCCTAATTATCTTGGAGTTTTCGATGCCTTGCAAAATCAATGGTCCATCTTTCTTCTTCACAAAAAGAATCGGAGCTCCCCAAGGTGAAGAGCTCGGTCTTATGTACCCTTTCTCCAACAACTCCTCCAACTGTTCCTTAAGCTCCTTCAATTCCGCCGGAGCCATCCGATAAGGCGGAATCGAAATCGATGCAGTTCCTGAAAGAAGGTCAATGGAAAACTCAATTTTCCTAGGCGGAGGTAGTCCTGGCAATTCCTTGGGAAAGACATCCGAGAATTCCCTGACTACTGGAATATCCTCCAGCTTCCCTCTATCTGCCCTAGTGTCTATCATATAGGCCAAAAACGCCTCACATCCCTTCCTCATCATCTTCTCTGCTGTCAAAGCTGAAACAATTCTAGGCGGACTTGCTTTTTTGTCCCCTGAAAATACCAATCTTCTGCCGTCATCCAATTCAAATTTCACTATCTTTTGCTTACAATCCAGTTGGGCATTGTACCTCTCTAAGGTATCCATACCCAAAATCACATCCAATCCTCCCATTTTCAGTGGCATTAAATCAACCACTAGAAGTTCCCCACCTAAACCTATCTCACACTCTTTATACACTTGACTGATAATAATATACTGGCCGATTGGAGTAGTCAACATCAGCGGAGTATCCAAAGGGCTCAAGTGTCTACCACACACAGGTCTACTCGAAGAAACAAACGAATGAGTAGAACCCAGATCAATCAAGGCAATCACATCATCAAAAAAGAGTCTAACCATACCAGTGACAACATTTGGGGCGGTCTCTGCATCCTCCCAAGTCATCGCAAACACCCTAGCTGGTGCCTGCCCCCTGGATCTCCCCGGAATGCTCACTCTCTTGGCTGCATCAGAACTGCCCACTTCTGTAGAAGTCTTGTGTCCCATAGTCTCAGACCTCTTGTAAGCTTGCATCTGGCTTCTCTCTTGTCTTGGAGGTTGAGGGCACTCTCTAGCAATGTGCCCCTTCTCCCCACAGTTAAAGCAAGCTCCTGTCAATCTGTAGCACTCTCCTCTATGGGGTCTCCCGCAGTGCTCACACTTCGGAATAAATGGCCTATCCCTATCTTCCCTTCTACTGCCGCCCACCGTTGAGGCTTGGTGAGAAACAATAGAAGTCTTCACAGGTCGAGATCGGCTTGCACCACTGCTCCTCTCCTCAAACTGCACAGAAAAGGTTCTGGCACTCCTCTCAGGCATAGAAGTACTACCTCCCCTTTTGAACTGCTCTCTCCCCTTTCTTTTTCTGTGAACTGCACTCTTGATGTTCTCAATATTCTCAACCCTCAATGCTGCCTCAATCAAATACTGAAAATCACATAAGTTCTGCACTATCACTTTCTCTCTGATGGCCAAGTGCAGTCCCGACTCAAACCGGCGACATCTAGCAGCCTCACTCAGCATCAGATCTGAAACATACCTCGCCAACTGAGTGAACCGACGCTCATAATCACTAACTGTCATCTCCCTCTGGGTGAGACTGAGGAACTCCCTCTGCTTCTGCTGAATGTACACCTCAGACAGATATTTCTTCCTGTAAGCCGCAAGGAAGTCCTGCCATGCCAACCCTACTGGTCTCATCTGACTCCCTGGCACAGTCTCCCACCAATGCAAAGCATCTCCCTGAAGCAAACTTGCAGCATAGACAACCCTCTCCTCATCCTCACATTCCATCTGATCCAACACTCTCTCTGTCTTTCTCAACCAGGTCTCAGCTTCCTCAGGATCAGTGGTCCCGTAGAAGTCTACTTCTCCATACTTCCTCAATATGTCGAACCATCTGCCCTTCTTAGCTGGGGCTGAAGCAGAAGGCTGTGACATCTGACCCATAGCCTGAGTAAATGCCTGGAATAGCCTCGAATCCAATAGAGGCACTTGCTCCTGCAGAGTTGACGACTCCTGAGTATGCGATGGCATGGGCTCACTACCTAGCCCTACAGAGGCCTCAGCATTTCCTGGGGCTACCGACTCATCAGTCCTCTCCTCTCTAGTCGGAGAGTCAGGTGCAACAGATCCTTGTAGAACTCCTCGTGTCCTTCTACGAGGTGGCATCGTACTCCTTCAAAAACACTAAGGATTAGCTACATGGCAATCTAAATTCCTACATGTATGCATGATATGCATGCCACTTAATGCAATCAATCAAATGCACCAAATAATCATATATCACACCATTCATCCTATTATGCATTTTAAGCCGAGGACACATAACCTAGGCGCTCTGATACTAAGCATGTTGGGCCCCAATCCCGGATCCCTATTCCTGAGGTGACCCCTCGGGTTGTGCCAGCGACGAGCAAGCTCCCAAACATTCGGACCCGATCCCAACATCCATACAATTTCAATGCAAACACTTACACACATTCTACACATGCATTTCATCTATGAATTTAAACACCCCATAAACCAAGGGGCTTCTTGCCATAACAATCCGAAGGAAATTCAACAAGCATTCTTTAAAATAGTTTAATACATGTCAAAGTTTGAATTCAAAATACATGAGAATGCCCAATGATGATATCCCTGGAGGGCTAACCAAAAATAATAACTTAAGACAAAGCTCCTAATTATCTTGGATTTTCCGATGCCTTGCAAGATCAACGATCGTCTCGTTCTGCACCTGAGGAGTGAGAGATAATAGGGTGAGCTGCGAAGCTCAGTGGCATATACATTTATAACCATTGGCAATGAGTCACTCATTCAAGCATATATATGTATATACAAGCATAAACAAGTCATCACCTATCAATTTACAATCATCACAATGATATGTCATGTGATTTCACGATATAACAATTAATATGCGCCATGCCCAACAAATCAATAATGTATGCACAACAAATGGCTCGAGAGTTCTATGGAACGATCCGGATAAATCGAAGTTTATATCGTAAACAAAACGAGTCCGATTTCTCAAGGATCTCGTGGCCTCAAGCGAGCAGCCGGGAGGAGGCTATACGTCGACGTGCACGTGACTAACTATTCATTACTCTCTCGCCCATACAAAGCACATAATCATTTATTTCATACTCAATTCATTTTTTCAAAGCTCTTGCAAAATGCCATAATATTTGCCAAGGCAATTCATAATCACAATCTCGATGCATTCGCAACGATGTCCATAAATCAAAACAAGCAATGCCATATACACATGCAAGCAAGCATACACATTTTGCCCATACACACAACAACCATAAATATATTACCCACCTAATATCGCTCAAGAATCCAACTCACTGTTGTCCTTCCTCTTGTGATTGGATCAGGTCGGCTTGGTTTCCTATAACAAACCAAGTTTCCATTCAATCCATATCCAAAAAACATATTCAAAAAGCTTGATAATCAAAATTACTAGCATTAACAGTCTACATTCGACTTCCAACCAAAATCCCAAATCTTAGAAGCAAATTTCATACGTCCCTTTCTTTATAAACCTTGTAGCCCTCTATCTCTAGTTCACAACGGATCTGAAATCACCTCATTTGGACATCCACAGCAAAAGATATGCCCAAAATACGAAAATACTTCTTTGCTGAAAACAGGAGCTCGCCGCGGCGAACACGCCCCTCGCACGCCGCAACGAAGGCCTGATGCTCACCGCGACGTGCACAAATTTGCACGTCGCGATGTGCATACCTTCCTCGCACGTCACGGCGTATTCAAGAGCACGTTGCGACGTGCGAGTCTGGAGAACATCTCCGAACCTGATTTTTCCAGCATTTGCACACGTCAATCCTTCCCTTAAGCACATACAACACATCTAAACTTTGATTCAAGTCTTATACAACATTTCTAACCCATTAACACCTTAAAAAGAGTCACATAATCATCAACCCAAGAAATCTATCCATTTTTGCCTTTAAACCCTAAACCACCGATTCTGACATATGCAAAACAATTATAGGGTTTAATCTAATCTCAACAAGGTTAAAAAAAGCGAAACTCACCCGAAAAATGTGCTTCAAATCTTTGAAAACCTCTAGGATCAAGAACCCTATTTTCTCTTTTCTTCTTCCTCACCCACGACACTCTCTTCTTCTCTTCTCTTCACTTTCTCCTTTCTTTTATTTCTTTCTTGTAAGTCTATTTCTTACTCTTAAGGCAAATGGAAGCATAAAGACCATAATACTCCTCCTAGCAAAGCTTTAGCCTATCCAACTCAAGTGATCTTCCCAAAATGCCCTCAAACATTTTACCCTTTCATTCTCACTTAAACACAAATAAACCTTAATTATCCACTAACACTCCCAATTAAATCAAATTAAGCCATAATCACACAATGAACACAATTCATGCTTAATGACATCATAATAAAAAAAATTCGGGGCCCAACAGTTAATCAATTAAGAAAATTAAGAATGTAAAGAAAATGCTTAGGTTTTAGCAATGTTGGGTATAATTGGTAGTGAATTAGGGTGATAGGCGACGATAGTTTTGACCATAAAAAAAAGTTAAAGGTTTAGTATTAGTGATGATTTATCAATTTGGTAGCAAAATGTTGTATAATTTGTGATGATATTTTATTTTCATAACAAACATTTTACATTTGGCGACGAAATGTAGATTTGTCACCAATCGTACCAGATGAGAAAAATTAAACAGAAGCTAAGATGACGTCATTTGTAGGAAAATAAACAATGTCGTCCTACCATCTGTTTAAACACAGAAGCTTACTCTCATTAACTTGTTAATTAATTATTTTATATATCGATTTTCGTTTCATTTTGTTGTATATTGTTTACATAATTGGTGTATATGAACTGACATTATATAATAGAAGAAGTTAAACAGACAAATTAATATAAGAAACAAATCAACATGTACAGATATAGGATGGTACATAGGCTGGAAACCAGTGATGCAGCTCTAATGAGGCTTATCGGTGAAAAATTCCATAAGCCTAGAAGCAATAGCGAGAACTCCATTTCTCTATTCACAGGTATAAACAATGTCACGTACCTTAATTAGATAGGATTTTTTTGGATGTAATATTGAATGAAAAATGCATGTAATAACTTAGTTATCTTCTTTTATTGTATAGCTAAATGGATAAGAGTTGGATGTCTCATAAAAAATGATGAACTGAATACGTAGAAGGAGTTAACAGTTTCATTCAATTTGTAAAAGATCGAACGGGTGATGAATGTAATATTCGTTGTCTATGCATCAATTGCTTAAATGTCAACCTCCATGGTTTTATCATGGCGAACGTAAGGAAGCAAGTTGTAGTAGAAGTGGTGGTACATCTTATGATGATGGTTACAATAATGATGTAGATAATTGTGATGTGAATGATGATAGTGATGATGGGATTGACGAGATGTTAGACGATTATTGGAATTATATAGAGACTATGAATATTACAGAAGATAATTTTAGGAAGTTATTGAAAGTTGTTCAAGAACAATTATCTGGGGTGCTCTAATTTCTCACAACTATCATTTGTTGTAAAGTTGTTGCATTTGAAGGTTTATAATAAATGGAGTAACAAGTCCTTGGATTAGGATACATTTCAATTCGACAACTTGTGCCTAATAGCTAATGCATCATTTAACAAGTTTATTTATTATAAACCTTCAGATGTAACAAGTTGTCGAAATCTTACTATGATGCAAAGAAATTGTTAAGGGATCATATATTGGGATACATTTCAATTCATAGTTGTAAGTATGACCGTGTTCTTTTTGAAAGGAAACTAAAGATCTTCAGGAGTGTCCTATTTATGGTAGATCAAGGTGGTAGGTGGATGATGGGAGACGGAAAAAGATACCAAATAAAATCCTTCTATACTTTCCTATTAAACCACGATTATAAAGACTTTTTATGTCAACAAAATAGCCATAGATATGAGGTGGCATAAAGAGAAACGCATCAATGATAATATTATATGTCATCCAACAGACTCAATGGCATGGAAAGAAATTGATAGAAAGTTTTCATGGTTTGCACAAGATAATCGTAATGTTCAACTAAGATTGGCCTTAGATGGATTTAATCATTTCGGTAATATGAGTACTTCATATAGTATATGGTTGGTGATTCTAGTCCCATATAATTTACCTCTATGGAAGCGTACGAAGGATCCTTTTATGTTATTGTGTTTACTTATTCCAAGACCTATTGCTTCTGGTAAGGACATCGATGTATATAAGCAACCATTAATTGATAAATTAAACGATCTATAGGAATTTGCATTACAAACTTTTGATGTTGTTGAAGGCGAAATATTAATAATGCATGTTGTTGTTTTGTGGATTATAAATGATTTCCCAACTTATGGGAATTTGTCTGGGTGGAGCACTAAAGGGTATATGACTTGTCCGGTGATGATATTGTTTACCAACTATCACATTTAGGTGATATTACACCTGGAAAACAGCTAACTAATAGAAAGGGAAAGAGAAATGACGTCGAACTGAATTGGGCAAAAAAGGTATATTTTTCAGCTTGCCATATTGGAAGGAATTAGTACTGAGGAACAATTTTGATGTCATGCATATTGAGAGAAACATTTGTGAGTCTATTTTAGGGACTGTCATGGGAATTGACGGGAAATCGAAAGACATAATTAAAGCTAGACTTGACTTGGAAGACATGAATATTAGAAAGGAATTGCATTTAAAAAGAAGAGATGATGGATCATACATTATTCCCCCTGCTTGTTCCAACATGTCAAAAAGTGATAAATAATCATTATTTCAGTTCCTCTAATCAATCAAATTTTTTGATGGGTATGCATCAAATATAGGCCGTTGTGTGATTGTTAAAGAGGAAAAAGTGTTAAGGTTGAAAAGTCATGATTGTCATGTACTTTTGCAACGATTAACTCCTGTTAGAATATGTAGGTGTTTGCTGAAGGATGTATCTGTTACTTTGGGTCAATTAGGAGAGTTTTTTTAGCAATTATGTTTCAAGACACTTAAAGTTGAAGAGATTGATAAAATAGAAAAAGACATAACATTGATTCTATGTAAGTTTGAACTATTTTCCCCCCATCATTTTTTTAATGTTATGGTTCATTTGGAAATTTACTTACCATATGAAGCAAAACTTTATTGACTAGTTCAATTTTGATGGATGTTTCCGATTGAGATAATTCATATTAAATTCATAAAGTTTTTTATATGTTCTTTGTTTATAACAATTCCTAAGTTTATAACTAATTATGTTTAGGTTTTTGTGCTCTCTTAAGCATTATGTACGTAATAGAGCTCAACTAAAAGGATCTATTGCAGAGGCTTATATAGTAAATGAATGCTTGACTTTTTGCTTAATATACTTAACTGATGTGAAGACAAGATTTAATAGACCAAAATGTAACTTTGACTTTCATGACGACGATGGGTTGTCTATTTTCTCTCAAAAAGTTAGGCCACTTGGTGTGGGTAAATATATGGAGTTAACTAAAGACGAATCCAAAATCGCTCATTGGTATATTTTGAACAATTGCGAGAAAGTCTATACATACATAGAGATCGTATATTCCTTTTCATTCAAACAATCATATTACAATTTTCTTTATTCACTCTAAGACCTTACTGTCGTTGTCTTTTTTAAATAGAGAGCACAAAGGGATAATTCTCAGCAAAGGGATTATTAATGTTGAAGAAAGAAATAGGCAAAAGTTTGTATCATGGTTTAGAAATCGAGTAAGTTTCATATTGATTACATATTATGAAAATATAAGAATATGTCTCATCCTCATATTTATTTTCAATTTTTCATACAAAGGATACGGTTACATAACCGTAATGTGTAAGAAGCGACAACGACATTATATAGTTTGGTATATAGGCCTCATATTTGTGGGAAGAAATATATAGGTTGCATTGTTAATGGGGTGAGATTTCATATACACGATCGAGATAGTCAAGTTATAAGTCAAAATTATGGGGTTGTCGTTAAAGGATTTCATGATGATGAAATCATTGACTTCTACGGTGTCATCTGTGAAATAACAAAGTTGCACTACATCAAGGACAAGAAGGTTGTTTTTTTAATGCAAATAGTTTGATCTAACTGACATGAAAGTGAGCGGGCATGTTGCGAGCATAAATGTTAGTAAGACATGGTATAATAGTGACCCTTTTTTCCTCGCAAGTCAAGTCAAACAAGTTTTCTACATCAATGATACTGTATTAGGTAGCAATTGAAAGGTTATTCAAAAGTTTTAACAAAGGAATGTCTTCGATTTTAGTGAAAGGGATATTGATTAATTGGAAGAGGATGCAAATAAAGTCTATCAAGAAATTGGATTGGAGTTCAATAACAAAGGCCTTCTAGTAGAAGATGCAAATATATTATCATTCCATAGGAGAGATGTCTATCCCAACATAGTTCAACTAGATGAAGTCTAAGCCCATCTTATCTTACAAATAGATGAAGACTATAATCAAGATAACTTAAATGACAATGACGATACTTTACTAGAATATATTAGTGATGAAGAATCCAATGATAATGTATTTAATGATGATGATTTTCAAAATCTTGATCATGATGATTAAATGTAAATAAATTGTTTGTATTGTTTGAAATGTTATGTTCATAATTGCCTTATGTTGTTGATGTTTAACTTATCTTAATTTACGATGACTAGATGCATATTTTTAATGTTTCACTGGAATGTTATGCCAAATGTTTAGTATTTGACTACTGATCTCCTTATATATATGTGGAATATTGATGTTTGAATTAAGCTTAAACGTTATCTTCATATTTTGTTTTATTTGTTTAGTATAATGACACCTGGTAGAAATAAGGGAAAGAGGGTGGCAACGATCATAGAAGTTCCTCCCCCTTAACAACCAACTCAATCCAACCCTATCGTTCAACAAACAACAATTGCATCCTTGAATGAAGACAGTCAGCAGCAACCCCTACCAACATTGCTAGTTAGTGTTGAGGGATCTTCAGGTATCTTATTATTAACCAAACATATTTACATTAATGCTGAAATTACTCATTACATGTTTAGTGTGTTTTTCTTATTATAATTTTTTTGTTCTCATGTTCCAATAATGTCATTAGAAAACGAGGTAGAGGTATCACAAAAGGAGATGAGTTGCAATGGATGAATGTTACAATGGATAGTAACCCCACGCAATGTCGTCCTCTAGATAAGATCCAATCTGCAAAATTGTCCAGTGAGTTGGGCATCGTTATGAGGAATGAATTGCCTTATCTTTAACATGCCAGACAATTGAAGGAAGACAACTTGCTTCAAAATGCTTTGGACAAAGTTTTGGTAATATTTCAATTCATTTGATTAAATATATTGCGATTTTACTTACCAAAAACAGTAACTTAACTTATATGTGTTCTTTTGTAGATGAAGCTCAATATCATTGCTATAGACAAGCTTGAGGTTTCAAGCTGTGTTAGTTCACTGTTGAAATAAATGGCAAAGGATCATCGATATAGAATTCATAAATATTACCAGTCTTTCCCCTCTGATGAAGAAGCAAGGAGACATGTTTCGAAACTAGTGAGTCTAGAAAATTGGACTAAAATGTGTGATTATTGGGCCTCTATGAAAGTTCAGGTTTGTTTTATTTCTCTTCATATTTTCTTCCATTATTTTGTTTATACATTTCATGACTACTCTTAATTTAGGAAAAGTGTGAGAAAGCTAGGGTAAACCGAGTAAAAATAAAGACTCCTCATAATACTAGCTCCAAATAATTTGTGGTCGTCCGACAAGAATTTGTAAGTGTAATGTTTTCAATTTATTATTCAATTTCTTAATACAATAAATTCTATTATCTTCTAATTTTTAAATTCATATAATAGAGTCAAACTCAACTCCAAGGACAAGAGTATGATAAGATCACATTGTACAAACTAACACACTACAAGAAATGTAAAGGTTGGATGTCTGAAGAGACACAAAGTAATTATATATGTACAAAAATATTACAATTTCATTTTTTAGCTAATACTAAGTAATAATTTTTTACTTAACTCGATTTTATACTTTGAATTGTAGAACAAGATGTAAGAGTTGTTGTAGACATCATTGTCTTAGGAGAATCAGCCCAATGTCGATGACAATTGCAACATGCCCTTGATATAAGATCCACGTATATCAAAGGTCTGAGATATGGCCCTAAGCCTGTTCGTGCATCTTCGTCATGACCAGTATATGTCACGACACTTTAAGAAAAGAACCAGTCACTGAAGACTAAGTTATAATGTACAGAAGAGAAGTTAGAACATAATGTAAAACAAATCAACAAGATTAAAAAGATGGTCAAATAAGTGACGATAAGGAGTCTTAATTTGTCTATAAATTTTGTACAAATTATTTGATTAAAATGTAATTTTTTAATAAAATGCATTCCATTTTTAATGTTTATTTTATTTCACTTTATTATTATTTAAAAATATGTCACCAACATTATTTATAAATTGTAACAATTTTATATTTCAAATTGTCTTAAAATTTGTAATAAATTAAATTAAAAATTTTAACAATTATAATAAAATTAACATTTAAAATTAATTTGTCTAAAAATGTATTAGTTACTGAAACAAATTAAATGCAAAATGTTATTTCCTACATTTTGAAGAACATTTGTAAAAATATTTACCTGCAACAAATAATTAGTAACTAAAACTATTCCGCTACAAAAACAAAATTGTAGGTAAAAATAATTACATTAGATTACAATTTTGTAGATAAAAACTTTTCTCTACGCAAACATATATATCGCAAATTCCTATGTAAGACATTTTTAGTTCTTCTTAATTATATATTTTACCGACGAATATATTTTGTATCCAAAACCTTTTCTGCGACGATTGCGACGATTTCATGAAAATGTCACAAATATTGTTTTACTACTCGGATTCGGCAATTATCAAGGCGACGATTGATTTTCGTTGCATATTATGATTTGACACAATTTTTTAATATTTAGCGACAGATAGGATTTGTTAAATTTGTAAGTAATAAGCTTATCTGTTCGTAGTTTCTTGTTAGCCTTGGGCAGAGGATCACCTTAGTAGTGCTGATTGACGTAAGAACAAATCCCCAAGACGGCCAAGCCTAACCTTGTTATCATCCATTATTACATAAAACGACCAAGATTGGTCCAGGGTAGCTATGACTGGAGAAGAATAAAGATACCTTGAAAACTTAGTCTGAGACCATTTAACCGGATATAGAAGTCGAAATAACTCCTCATGCTTCTCTTTCCGGGTTCCCAGTTACTAAGATTTCAAATATTTTAGTCTATTCTCTGAGACACCTCATTAAGCAGACTCTTTTGAGCTCTCTCTTCACGATCATCCATATATTGCTGATAAGCATAGGAAATGAAGCCCCATACAGCTAACACCATTGAGACGCCCTTTACACCGTCCATTTTCTCATTTAGAAAGAACACAGCTAGGATAGGAACAATAGGCGTGCCTAGAACACTCACCGCATTGGAGAACAAGGAAGACACCTCAAAAATCAACCCAACACATCCGATGGAGGAAATCTGCCATGAGATAACAGTCCAAACTATGTTCATGACATAAGCTACTTTGCCCAATTGATACTCGCCCATCTCCCCAATCAAATTATTCCACTCTCCGCTGGCGAAAAGTCCGATCACGGCAACAGAAACAGCAACTGTTTGCGGATAGATTACCATATCCATCACCACATTAAAGCTTGTCCTTTTTATGATCTTATTGAAGCAAAACTGTGTTACAGACAGCATTAGCCCATATCCAGCGGACGCAATAATGGTACATATGAAACCAACTGCATACTTGGCTTTAGAAACATTGGTCGGGTTTGCAGATTCTTTGTTGAAGGCCAAGAGAACCGAGGAGATGGTGAGAAGAAGCAAAGAATTTATTATAGGGGGAGTGAACTTCTGGGAATTCAGGAAGTACGAAAAGAAACAATTGAAGGCCAATTGTGATGGACAAAGGAGGCTGTAAGTTGAAACGGGAAGGTATTGCGTGCCAATCGAGTATAAGAAACAGATCGCTGATGTAATTAGGCCAATTGTTACATAGACTGCTAGAAGGGTTAAGGTTGATGGAGGTTTTGGGAGGATATCGTCTGGATTAGGTGGATCTTTGGGTTTGGCGATGAAATAATAGGGTATAAGAATTGGAAAGCCTACAACCTGTGATAGTGCTGAGAGCCATTTGCTATCTCCACCTTTCTCAAAGTAAAGCCTACCCAGAAGCATAGCCACTGACTGACCAGTGAGGAGAAGCAGCGCGTAGAGAAAAACTCGAATCCACCGACTATATCTTTGGTTTTGCGGCAGTCCTGATCCATTGGTCTCTTCTGTAATCTTGGGATTTGCTGCTTTGTCAGCATTCCCGACTACAATGAGTGAGAAGAAAACAAAAACCATAAACAGCTACACAAATATCATAGTTGATATGTCAAATCCATGTTTGTTTGGACAATGATCAGTGGCAATCTGATCTTGTTGAAACCAAGAGGCATAGCATAAGTTAAACATGGACCATAAACAGCTACAAATACCATAGTTGATATGTCAAATCCACGTTTGTTTGGACAATGAGTGGCAATCTGATCTTGTTGAAACCAAGAGGCATAGCATAAGTTAAACATGGAATTTTAAGTTTGTTTAGCCTGTGTTCCTCAACCTCTCAGCTGATAGTAAGCTATAAAAATATGTGATTAAGGATGTGTAGGATACAAAAGCAACGAGTTGTAGGACGACTGTTTCTTATTAACAGATACAAAAGCAACAAGTTGTAGGACGACTGTTTCTCATTAACAGTTGAAGATGAGGGAGAATTATCTTCCTTCATAGGATCCTATTTTCTCTTACAGCTACTCCTAGTTTAAACATTAAAACAAAGGACATATATTGATACACCCGAAAGCATACAGCTTGTGTATAATACTGGCACAACGAACTAGTATGTATCTTGGAAAGAGGGCTGCCTTACTTGTTACTTGCAGTTCAACTTCTTCAGTCTCTCCCATAAGTTTCAAAGCTGAATTATTAAGGACAGCAGTCAGCAGATCATAAGAGTGTGTATATATATAGACAAAAGACTTTTGTTTCCAAATATCTTCAAGCCAACTGGCAACTTGTAGTTGCCTTAAGCTAGGTTAGTCGGTAAGGTTTGTATTAATTAGTGTAGCTTTGCAAGTTGATTCAGCCCTGGCTCTCTGTACGTTGCAAATTAAGACCCTTGACGCTATTGTTCATTTATCTTCTTCTGCGTCCCTGCCCCGACAAGAGTACGTGGCTCAGTTATCATCCACGTTAAGCGTTCCAGTTCTATTTCTCCTCTTCTTTACGTTGTATCATCTATAAAACAAAACAAATTGATTCATCTTTCCTCTTTTGGATTCCCATGTTTCAGAAAGGAATAAGATTTTTCTCTAGATTGTTTTGTACACAAGGGAAGACTTTGCAACACTTTTTGCCTTCTTCCGTAAATCATCATGAATATCATGTTCTGTATAGCGTAGAAGCTTTGTTCTTAAATTCTTATTTATATTGGTAAAAAAAGGATCTTAGTCTATAGTTTAATCTAGTGAATCGCTCCATGAATCGTGCAACATTAAAAAAGAACGTTTCAAGATTTTAACATCAAATATAAGAGTAAGCAATGTTTTAAAAATCGGACCGGACGACAAACGGGTCAAAGGAAAAGTTTAAGGTTTAGAGGTTCAATCGGCAGTGAACCGTTATAAAACCGGTATATAATAAATAAGAAGTAAAACATATAAGAATAAGTAAAAATAAAACATTTTATTGAAATAAAAATGCACCAATGTCTATTATTATATAATGAATAAATAATAAATAAATATAAGTCTAATATAAATATTCAAATAACAATAAAAATCAAAATTGTATTTTTGAAGGAGGTTGTGTCTCATCATCGTCAAAAGCTCCAAATTCTCCAACGCTATTTAAAAATTGATAAACTAGGCTTTCATCTAAAATTTTTGCATTAACTTCTTCTACTACATTAAAATAAATTACATATTAGTAATGTATGAAATTATTCTTAATTATAAATTTGTAATACAGTATAATTTTAACTTAAATTTGATCAAAACAAGATATGAACCCACCATCAATAGATGTTGTTAATTCATTCGTTATGACAATTGTATTTTCTTCATAAATCGTTTTGACAAGGCTTTATTCTATTTAAAATTTTGCAATCAAATTTGAACATTTTGCAAATGTTAGAATTCACTTAAATGCTTCAAAATATTAGAAATTAACTTATAAATTTATGAAATATTAGTTAAATTTGCACATTTTGCCTATAGAAGAAATATTGACCAAGATCTAGAGTTTGGCATTAATACATTTATAACAAACCAGGTACGTATATTTTTTTTCATATTTATTTATGAGCAACGAATATTTTATGAAAATATAATTCAGATAATAATTCGGAGTTTAATATGTTTATGTTTGTAAGTTTCATTAATGTACTTCAAAATGCGTATTGGTGGTAGTGTTGCGTGTAACCGGAAGTATGAGAGCTGAAGATTTTCAAATCAAATAAAATAGACGATTTTGAAAAAAAGTATGTGGCTTGAGCATTTTGTATGTGGCAATGCGATTTATATAATGTTTCTAACAAAATTATGATTTTAATGTAACAAAATTATATTATGCTTGTAGGCACTAATATTGTAATAAGTGATGGCGTCATTTGGTCTTCAGTATGATTATAGTACAGTTCTCTTCTTCCTCCCTTAATTAGGAAGGCAAAGTATCCAAAACGAAATAAATACTATAAACCAATAATTTTGGTGAATTTGGCTTAGTAATTAAGTGAACATATTCTTCGCAACAATTCTATAAATGCGAAAGTTTTGATGAAAGAAAGGAAGGAAGTTTTGCTTTAAAAAGCAAACCGAATCGTCCTATCTGATCGAAAAAAGGATGAACCAATCAGTTTTTATGCAAAAAAGTTTTTAGGTGAAATCGAATCGGACCACTGACCAGTTTAAAATTTTTCTGATTGGATCAGATGGTCCGATTTGATTTTTAGAACCTTGACTAATAGTCTAACACGACCTAAAATATCTCATGAACATAAATTGTCAATTGACTAGTCGAGTTCATCCTAAACTTACAAGCACTTTTTTGAAAAATGAAAATTAAATTAAGTCGTGAAAGGCTGAAAAGCAAATGTTCTACAAGAGATTCTCAAGAAGAGAGTACACAGACATATGATCTAGCCAAGCCATAAGGCATTAAAAGAATTACAAATACAAAAAATTAGTTACATCTCCACATGTTAGTACAAGCTGATCTTAGTGCAAGCTTGCCAGAAAAGGTAATTATGTGGATTCTAATGGCATTAACTAGCTCTATCATGAATTGTTCATAGCTTCTTTCCTTGTTGTGGAAATTGCATATGCTTCTGTAATCCCATATGTGTAGTACCAAGTAGGATAAGGTTAAATAATAATACCATTGTGATCTTTCTTGACATGTTGTAAGTTCATACTCCAACTTATGATTTGTTGCCACTCCTCTGGTGGATTATTGATTGCACATTTCTAAATTACTATTTTCCACGCTCCACATGTGTATCTGCATTTGAAAAATAGGTATGAAGTGATCCTATTGACTTCTACAAAGGCTACATCAGTTTGTCAAGTAGTTAATACATTCTTGAAATTCTACTTAAAAAGTTTACTACATGAACTATTATTGTATATTCCGTTAGTAGTAGGACACCAATAATATTTTTCTTCCATATTTTCTTTAATTCTACATTGTTGATCTCCATTTGTACATTGCTATCATTTATTCTCATAAGGATCTCATTCTTAACTATCATTGCATTTGATAGGTTTTGATTGCCGAGAATGATGCCTTTTAGCACACACAGCTTAGCCTTATTCTCAAAAGGACCATCCCATCTCCAATTGTTATGCCAAAACAGTGTGTATATCCCATTCACTAGTACCTTCCTTATATGACTTCTGATGAAGCCTCTCCATTTAAGAATTTCCTTTAATGTTAAAGAAGCATTCCTATATGTGAGATCAATTTCCCAAATGCTCTTTATCTTTGATGTAGTATTCATGCACTCATTTGAAACTTATGATCATTAATCAATCTCTACAATCTATTGATCATCATATAATTGTTTAACAGTGTTAAAGGAATGATATTCAAACCTCCTTGTTTTTTAAAACTATAGTCTTTAGCCCATTTAATGTCAGCTTTATAACATCCTTCCTTTGAACTAGACTTAAAAAATTTCCTGACATATTATCAGTTTTTTTCACAAAACTTGGAATAGCTAGGTGTATTGCCCAATGTATATTAAGTGAAGATAAGAAAGTTGTAATTAGTTGAGCTCTTCCAACTAGAGATAAAGGCTTCATTTTCCAACCTATGATTTTTGCTTGTATTTTGTCCACCAAAGGTTTAAAACTTCCATAGATCAATTTGGAAGTAGTTATTTCAACTTCAAGTTATGTGAAAGCTAAAGACATTTCTATAAAATCAGTAAGGCTCAAACATGCTTCTTTGATCCTTTGCACTTCTAGAAATGTGAAAATAGCTTCTGTCAGCATTATCATGGAGTCCAAATATCTTGTTGAAAATTCTAATAGCCTTCATAATAGCTAAGAGTGATGATTTGTCTAACTTTGATAGGACAATCAAGTGATATCTAAGGATGAGGTTGGTAATTCCTAGTTTATTACATTTAGAATGATTTTTAAATGATTTTTTCTTTATAAAATTCTTCCTAAAAGCATATTGAAGACCTCCATGAAAAAGGAAAATAAGTATGGTAAAGAAGGGTCACCTAATTGCCTAATGCCTTTGGAACTTTTGAAGAATTTTGTTGGCTCTCCATTGATGAGGATACTAAAAAGATGGAGTGGTGGAACATAATGAATTCCAAACAATAAAGCATTCTGGAAATTTCAAAGCCTTCATGATTTTGCTTAAAAAAACTCCAATCAACATTATCACAAGTTTTTTTTATATCAATCTTCAATATATAGTTTTTACCACTTTCCTTTTGGAATAACCTTTCATGAATTCTTGCAACAGAAGAATATTATCATTCATCAATCTACTAGGAACATAAGCCCCTTGAGCACTATCTATATGGTTTGTTAAGATGATCAACTTTAATCTTTTAGATAAGATTTTAGAAATTATTTTATAGATTGAGTTACAATAAGCTATAGGTCTGAAATTTCCAAAAAAATATTTTGTCCATTTCCTTTAGGAATGAGTGTTTCGAAATTGCCATTGACCACTTTGAGCATTCTTTTCTTCTAAAAATATTCTAGCACTGCATCTAGTGCTATGTCTTTGATGATAGGCCAAGATTTAGTAAAAAAAAAAATCATGGTAAAATCATTAGGTCTTGGAGCTTTATAAGGATTCAGACCTTTGATAATTAGCTCAATTTATGCTCTAGTCATAGGATTAGAGAGTTTTTCAGCTTCTAAAGAAGTAATGCAACTATACATGATACATTTCAAAACTTCCATTGAGGATTGAGCATTGGTGGGGCATTCATAACACTGGAGAAGTAATTAAAAGCCTCAAACTTCAACAAGTCTTGATTGGAAATGGTGTGATTATTACACATTGGATTGTTTATGTTATTTGTGACTTTCCTAAAGATTGCAGATTTGTGAAAGAAATTTGAAACTTTGTTTCCTCCTTTCAACTAAGTGATTTTAGATCTTTGCCTCATTAAGGACTAATAAAAGGAGAGAGCTTTATAGAAGTTATACAATACTAAGCATTATGCATTAAGGAATGTTATACAACTCATTTTGAGCTAAGATTAAAACACTTCTAATAGTAGCAATAAGATGATGTAAATTTTTGCATTGTCCTTATACAAAAGTTTAAGATTTTGATTGATCAAAGGAATTTTTTAATTTTATTTATACTATTTAGTACCATTCACTTTAGTTTTAATTGATCTACAAAAAGAGGTTACTATGGTAATATATTGTTTTGATGAATTAATTTAATATATCAATTATTGAATATTAAAATATAAATGTCAAAATTTGAATTTAATTAATCGATCTTTAGAATTAATATTATATTCTATACTATTTTGACTAATAAATAAAAATAATTTTAACTAAAACCAAAATATATGTATAAGTTATAAACTTTTGGGATCTGACAAGCGAAAAACAAAATTAAAGGTGTTGAAACTCTTCACTTTCTCTTTGTACAAATATACAAGATCCTTTTTACAAAAAATCATGTAGTGGAGAATGAAGTATGAAAATGTTATTGTTGATAAATAAACCATATATGTTTGAAGAGTGAAAATCATTAAAGTCACAAGTAAATAGGCTGAAAAGATGTTTACAGAAGAAGAACAAACCCATTGTTTAACAATTCATAAGCAAAAAGTTCGTATAATATAATAATCTAATGAAATATTACATTACTATCCATTATCAACAACAATGTAGTCACATCAATATATATATATATATATATATATATATATATATATACTACAATTGGATGAAAAGGAAACATAATTTTGGAACCACTGGTAACCATCTTCAACTAGCAAATTAGATTATATCTATAAATTTTATTAATCTAAAATGTTAATCCATACAAATCTCAAAGAGATAAAACGTTAAACATAAGAAGTAAATTTAATATCAATAATCCAATGTGAAATAGGATTTGATACCGCCTTTCAAATTTAATATAAATTCTATAATAACCCAAATCAATCATGTTAGATTATAAAGGAAACTTTGATAGAAAAGCATATCTAAATCCATCAGAATAGGCTGAGTTGTTTAGCAGTTGGCCTTCCAAGAGATACATATAGGTTATCTGTCTCTTCTAACGATGAGATATTATCAAAGAAATTTTAATGTGGGACCGAACCTAGCCCCACTATTATATTTAACCCATGGCTACGCTCATATAACTATTCAAAATATGGATTGCTACAAGAGGACATACACATTTCATGACTATGCTTAATAATTGAAACAGTTATTTTATTTAAATAATATTTTTTTAATACATACTTCAATCATTGAACTTGATTTGGCACGTTTCTCATATTGTCTTCTTTTATGCGCCTTTGTTTTTTGGTTTCAGATTACATGTAGTGACGGTGCGAAAATGACCTTTGCAAATGAAATAAAAACGTTTCTGAGCCGAAGTAGGCTAGGTGAGTCTCGCGCGATGCAACTGTCCGTCGTACTCGTAGGCCAGAGTCTAGCGTTTTTGGGACCTTTATTTTATGTTTGAAAGGAGGTACAGTACTTGATATTTTAGGCTGAGCCTTGCGGAAGTTGGTTGGGTTGAACCTTCTTTTTATTCTTTGGGGGAGCTCTCAGGATTTAATAGCCGGGAGAAGGGCAACCATTATAATTAAAACATATGTTCCGTTAGGTGGCGTCTTCTGCTGCATTATAATTAAAACATATCTCCCGTTAGGTGGAGTTTCCTACATTGCCGTAAATGTATCTATTCATGAGATAATAAATTATATTGTATTTATATTTTTTTTCGTTTTCTTATTTCATCAAAATCTTCATAAATTAATAATATTCGAAAATATTTAAAATATATTAATTAATTGAGAATTAATTTATTCTATTAAATTCGATTGACACTATAAAACTTATTTATATAATAGAGATTAGTTAATTTATAATTTTTTATATCTTTAATGTTTTCAGATTTCTTTTATCTTAAATTTAAATAAGATAATAAAGTTATAAAAGTTTATATTTTATTTTCTCTTTTTAATTTTTATTTTAATACATCAACTAAAATTGATAATAAAAGAAAAATTACTTTGATATATGATGCTACTTTGATAAAAGAAAAACTACAACAGTTCATATTGATTTTAATTTTAAATAATATTATTTGATATTAAGATAGATAAATATAAGGAAAAATTATACATACATATATATGGCAATTAATTCCCGATGTACAAACAAGATTCATTGTCTTCTTCTTTTGTTCTCATGGCTTCCCAATTAAATTTTTTTACTTTAGTTAATCAATTCATTAATGTTCCTAACATAAAGAATCAATTAAATATTTATTAGCTTTGGAACATTACATTAAAAAACTATAAGTGCTTAAAGTATCGTATATTCTCTTTTATGTTCTCCAATCTATATCCTTATTGTGCCATTTGGCCTTTGCCACATTTGTGCTCCACACTATTTCCATAGAGGAGCATGATAACTAGCTTTTCACCATGTTAATTCTTACGAGGAGCATGATTGAATCTATTTTCTTTTACAAAATTGAGGAGAAAGAAGTTGTATAGTTTGGACTTAATATAAAACCAGTAATGTTGATCCATTGACAGGGATGGATGATTAAAATGATAAGGATAAATCGTAGATAAATCATAGTTAGTTGGATATTTTATTCTAGTTGTTATACAAGTCTATCCCTTGAGATTCTCAATTACATTCAAATGTAATCTTCCCCAGTATAAATGTAAAGTTTAGCTATAAATATATATATCAATTACTCCAATCCTTATATGGTATCATAGCTTCAAAAAGGTTTTACCACCCATTCTAGACAATGTCGACAAACCCAGTATTACCTTCCATAAATGACTTGTCTTCTGCATTCTCCTTCTCTCTGAATATTTCTTAGTAGTTGCCTCTTAAACTCACTTCATCTAATTTTTTGCTCTAGAAAACCTTGTTAATCCCAATGCTTAAAGGGTCACACTGATGGTAGTGAGTTTCCTCCTCTACAATTTTTGGACAACTATGTTATAAATCCTATGTTTACACTATAGGAACAAGGAGATCAACAAGTCCTAAGCTATATTATGGCTTCAGTTTCCGAATCTCTCTTGTCATAAGTTGTAGGGGCAATAACTGCCAAAGAAGCTTGGGATAAGCTAGTTGTAGCTTACTTTTCTAGATCTTATTCTCATCTAGAGATTGAAGTTACAGCTTCATTGACTATGTCGGGAGAATGATTGTTGGACCCCGTCTCCGAAGCCCAACATTCGAAAGCATAAAAGCATAGAAGACCCAAAACCGACAACATACTGACCACAATTTGGGAAACTCGCAAAAGGAATTTCAGATCGTCTTCTTAAGGACATTTGTTCCTCATAATCTAACGATTCCAACGCCACTGAAAACGCTTAATTTGGATTAGAAATGAAGAAGTTATGATCAGAATACTGTCTTAAAGAAAAACAGCCAAGACTGAACACTCTACCGAATTCGTTCCAGAAATTTAATATCTTAGAGGCTAAATTGACGATCAGCTCCTTCATATAACTTGTAGATCTATGTCTCTAGTTTAATTCGGAATAAGAATCGCCTCAATCGGAGCTCTATAGCTCAAGTTATCACTAAATTATTGAAACATAGTTAGACATTATCAACCGATCATCCTACTTTGTTTCAATCCACCTTTTTCAATTTAACAAAAATATCAACCAACGAGGCATGAAGAGATAGAAAATTTTATTAGGAGTCTATCGCTTCAAAAATCAGCTTAATCGGAGGTCGGGCTAAAAAATTATGGCCAAATGAAGGAAGGGGGGTTGGTCGGCCAAGAACCGACCCCAAAGACGTGCACCGCTCACCCAAAGGGGCAAGCGATCCGAGCACCTGCTCACGTGCTCGACCGAGCGGGTGCGCGAGACCGAGCGACCTTCCCAGCGAACCGACCCTCCTGACTTCTAACTCTCATAACTTTTGACTCCGAGCTCCAAATCAGACAAGATTTGTGTCGCTGGAAAGATAAAAGGAAAATCTACAAATTTCAAGAAGGACTCAAAGACAAGTTCGGCCACTAAAGGGAACAAAAGTTTACTCCAAGACTGATCGACTAGCTCTTCATAAACAGTACCAAAACTTGTAACCATCATAACTTTTGATCCCGAACTCCAAATTTAACAAACTTGGTGTCTATAGAAAGGTAAAAGAACACTCCACAACTCCCATGAAGATCATCAACTCAAATTGCAACTCTATAAGGGTCAAAAATGGACTCAAAGCTTCTGCTAACAATCTGCCATTTAGACAGCACCCGCACTCAACTCCACCAACTCACATTTTCCAATTAACACACCCTAAAATAGCTCATAATACATCATGGACAAGCTCTACAGCTCGCCTACCACTCTCAATAAGACTAAATGATCCTATTCGATCTATATCAGTCCAGAAATTGTAGCACTACTTAACATACCCAAAATTGACCACATGAACACATCAGCCCAGAATTTGACAGCACCTATGCCCAACTTCAACAACTCATAAACCATTGCAAATTTGCCAGCTAGCTATCCCAAAGCAAGATCCCAACAGCAACTCAATAATTAAAAGACTCATACACATTCCTTTTTCAAGGTCATACACAGATCGCAATTCAATACATACATGTGAAGAAGAGAGTACTAGAGCTCTCATTCTCTTTTCCAATCATAAGAGAGTTCAAGTAAAGCTTTAATTACATACCAGCATATTCGTCATATCCATCAGGAATGAAGTAAAAAATACAAAATGTATGAGATGCTCAATGTTTGATATGCTTATAAAGCTATCCAAAAGCTAGTTACTAACTTAATACAAAAGTGTCTAAAGTCTTGGAGTTATGCCCGATGCCTTGCAAGGTTCAACGCTCAACTTGATTTTACACCTGAGGAGGGAGAATGGGGTGAGCAAAACACGGCTCAGTGGCTAACACGTTTATAGCCATCGAGTAATGAGCCATACAACACATAAAAAGAATCCGAAACATTAGCAATCTATCATATAAAGCACAAATAACTCAACTTCATCACATAAAGCATAACATGAAATCTTCTATCAATTAAAACACATATTATGCATCATAAACACCAAAATGATGAAATGCACACAATTGGCTCGAGAGTTCCTTAAACACAATGGTTTACACCGTAACACAACGAGTCTGATTTCTCAGGATCTCGTGGCCTCAAGCGGGCAGCCGGAAGAAGGCTATGGGTCATCGTGCACGAGACTATCGAAACGGGTTCTCTCTTGCCCGATCACAACCAATTTATGCTCAAATATTCAAACGCGAAAATGGCATTTTGTGCTTCTTTCATTTTACCAAATCATCATAGTCTCATACCTTTCATTCATATCAAAGGAAATACATCTATTTCATCACACACTTTCAAATATGCACCACAACTCAACATATACACAATTTAAGGAAAGATTACACATATAGGGCATTTACCCATCACACAACAACCATAAAAATGTTACCCATCTATACGTCAGAATCCAAATTCAAGATTGCCCTTCCTCCTTGTCTTGAGTGGGGTTTTCTTGATTCCCTTCAATGAAACCATACTCCATTCAATGAATACATTCTAAAGGAAAGGCATAACATTCATAAATCAAGCAAAGATAAAATAAACTTTAAACCTAACCTACCCATAGGCCATCTATGCTAGAATAACCAAAACCTTAACTTAGAAATCCCAAAAATTCATTTATTGTACCCTTCTCTTCTTTCTTTCTTCAAACCCTACACAAACCCTAACCTCCATTTCCTCCCATTCTTGAATCTAACATAAGCAAAGATGGAACTTACCTCCCACAAGTAGATTTCTCTTATTTTTCTTCTTCTTTCTTCCTCCCTTCAAGCTTCCTACGACTCTCCCTTTTCCTCTTGGCCGAATCCCCCTTCTCCTTGGCTCAAGTTTTTGCTTCCTCTCCTTTGGTTCTTACGACACTTGGTTCTCCCTTTTTAATTCACTTAACTCATTTGCTCTCAACTTAAAGCCTACCTCCAAAACTACGTAGTTTCAATACTCCTTATAGCTCTCTTGCAATACTTTTGGGCTCTCCTCCTTCTTCTTATTCCATTAGTCTCTAAAGCCCATTCTTTCCAACATTAATTCTAATCCTTCACTTTAATTTCAAAATTCTAATTCCCAACCATACTTGCTAATTCCAAGACTTAATAAAAATATAAATATATATACACATAATTAAAACAACTAAAGCAAAAAAAATAATAAGTCAAGTAAATCAATAAATAAATAATAAAAAAAATTCGGGGCCCAACAATGATAGTATTCTGACTTACATTTAGAAAGCTAAAAGCATTTCGGATTAGCTTTCAGCCTCGAGTCATCCTGTTTCAGACGATGTTCTTGTTGAATATGTTCTTGTTGGCCTTGGACAAGCATCCCGACCTTTTACCCGTTCTCTAGAAGCCCAAAATAGAATCAATCCGATTTGATGACCTTTATGGTCTGCTTCTCTCTGAGGAACAGCAATTGGCGATGAAAGTTTAAGTCGAATCATTCAACCGGTTGTCCACTACTCACATCATCAGAACCACCAGTTTTAAGGTTGAGGACAGGGCAATTGTGGCCGTGGTAGGTATTCCGTCTCCTCTCTGATATGATGCCAGCGCCTTTAGACAATAGTACACTCACTCGTCACAACTACAAAGGCTTCGGTCACATTGCAAGAGTTTGTCCTTCTCCGAAGATAAATAAAGAGCAACGCTCCTTATCCAAACCCACTTCCAATCTTGCCATTACTACTAACTCCTCCACCCAACCCTGGATTGTGGACAATGGTGTTAGTCATCATTTAACATTGTAGTTGGAGAATCAAAATATTTATTCAAAATATAATGGTTCTAAAGAAGCTACACTTGGTAATGGCTCTTCTCTTCGTATTTCTCATATTGGTTATTCTAATTTTTCTGTTGATAATTCTACTATAAATTTCATGATATTCTTTGTGTACCTTCATCTTCTAATAATCTATTATCTGTCAATTCCCTTACCATGTCTAACAACATTTTCTTTGAATTTTTTGATCTTCACTTCGTCATTAAGGACTTGACAATAAAGAAGGTGTTATTCAAAGGTTGAGTAATCATGGTTTATATCATTTTCCCTTAGTTCATCCTGTTTGTTGTTTAATAAATGCAAATAACACTAGTTTTGATGTCTGGCATACTTACTTAGGACATACTTTGCTTTCGATTGTTAAAACCTTCTTGGACAATAATAATAATTTTTTTTCTCGCTCTTCTCTTGATTTTATTTTCCTTACATGTGCTCTTAACAAAATACATCGTTCCCCCTTTCCTAATTCATCTTACAAAGCCACTCACCCTTTTGAAATGATCTGTTCTAATTTATGGGGTCTTGCACCGATACCTTCCTTTGATGGGTACAACTATTATGTCTTATTTTTTTATCATTACAGCAAGTACTGGTGGGTATACTTTGTTAAATATAAATTTGAACTGTTAAGTGTGCTTATCAAATTTTGCTCTCTGGTTGAATTTTTTTTAACAGTTCTATTCAATCCGACTTTGGGGGGGGGGATATCATAGTCTCTCTAATTTATCAAATAATGACATCTACCATAAAGTTTCTTGTCTATATACACCCCAACAAAATGAGTGTTGAACACAAGAACCGCCATATTGTCAATACCGACTTAAGTCTTTTAAACCATGCCAAAATGCCTAATACTTACTGAAGTGTTACCTTTGATGCAATTAATCGACTTCTACTCCTTTACTTTAAAATAAATCCCCTTTTGAATAATTATTCGACAACTTTTCTGACTTCAACCACCTTAAAATTTTTGGGTGCCTTTGCTATCCTTGGATATGACCTTATGCTAAAAATAAGATTGCT
The DNA here is from genome assembly GCA_029891385.1 of Erythroxylum novogranatense. Lineage (NCBI taxonomy): Eukaryota > Viridiplantae > Streptophyta > Magnoliopsida > Malpighiales > Erythroxylaceae > Erythroxylum > Erythroxylum novogranatense. The sequence continues at coordinate 58,485,202 of CM057229.1, forward strand.
CCACGGTCTTGTCCATATATATATTTTAGGTATAGTCAGATTCATAAAGAATACAAATGTTTTTATTTAGTCTCTAACAAGCTTTATATCTCCCGTGATGTTCTTTTTAATAAACAAAAATTTCCATTTGCTTTGTTAAATGATGAGACACAATAGGTCCAACATCACAATGTAATTGCCACATATCCATGGGTTATATCCTCTCCACCATTGGTGTTATCCTCACTAAAACTGCAGCCTCCATTTTCCACCTATCCAATACCTCCCACTATCCATTAGCCAGCCCCACCTGTTCTTGCCTCTCCATCACATTCAACACTGCCCAATGCCACTTTCCCTAAGCCACACTCAAATATGCTCCCCACTACCACGGTTCCTCCCTCATCCTCTGCCTTAAACATCGATAACTGTTGCTCTCCTCTAGTATGCTGCGACTCTGCACCCTCTCTCGTTGTTAATCTCAATCGATATAGTTCCCCTACACCTATTGTTTCTCTAATTGACTCTCTAGCCTCTTCTAATTCACTAGTTCTCTATAACCCACACAAAAGTCATCCCATGATCATAAGAGCACAAATAGGCAACTTAAAACCAAAAAACCTTTCACAGTGCCCTTCATTTTGTTTTTGAGCCCAGTTGCTTTACAGAGGCCTTCAAACACCTTGCTTGGTGTGAAGCAATGGCAAAGGAGTTCCATGCTCTGCTGATAAATGGCACTAGGCAACTCGTATCCCCTCATCCCCATCACAATATCATTGGTTTTAAGTGGGTGTTCAAGATCAAACGACACCCAGATGGCTCTTTTAAGAGTTTTAAAGCAAGGTTAGTAGCAAAGGGCTTCCATCAAAGACCAGGAATTGATTAGAGTGAGACGTATGATCTAGTGGTTATACCCACTATGATTCGAGTGGTTCTTTCTTGTGTAGTGTCTTCGGGATGGTATATCAATCAACTTGATGTCTCCAATGATTTCCTCTATGGGGATCTTGATGAAGAAGTTTATATGGCACAACCAAGTGGCTTTATTGATCCTCTCTACCTGCACCACATCTGTCGATTACGCAAGTCCTTATATGTACTTAAACAAGCCCCCAAAATGTGGTTCAAAAGATTAACTGATGTGTTAATACAACTTGGTTTTGTTGGTTCCAAATCTGATATCTCTCTATACATTCGGCAATAAGGTTCTCAGAGGATATATTGCCTCATTTATGTTAATGACCTTCTTATCACAGGCAGTTATTCTCAATATATTCAACATCTAATTAGTTAGCTTGAAAATTTTTTTTCAATCTGTAATCTTAGATCCTTAAACTACTTTCTGGGAATTGAAGGACAATGGTCCCAGGATGGTCTTTTTCTTCATCGATATAAATACGTTCTAGAACTACTTGCTAAGGTCAATATGGGTACCTAGAACCCCGTCTCCACTCCTGATACTACCACTGCCGATTAAGCATTCATTCGGGTGAACCCTATCTCAACTTCACTTAGTATCATTCTATTGTAGGTGGTTTACAATACTTGACCTTTACCTGCCCTAAGATTTCCTTTGCTGTCAATCGTGTAGCATAATTTATGCATGCTCCAATCTATATCCACTAGTCTATTGTTAAGTGAATTCTTCGTTACCTATAGGCCATATCTAGATATGGTATCTTTCTCTCCATAGCTTCAAGATTGCACATTAACAATTTTTGTGATGCTGATTGGGGAGGATTTGTTGATGATCGAAATCAACCACAAGGTTTGCTTTCTTTTTAGGCAATAATATAGTTAGCTGGTTTGGGAAGAAACAAAGATCCATCTCCTGCTCTTCAATAGAAGCTAAATACCGTGCAATTGCCACTGTTAGTTCAAACACTCTATGGATAAAAACTCTACTCCTTAATTTGGGTTGTCCGCCAACCATGCCAACAATCTAGTCTAACAATTTAAGTGCCACATACATGACTACCAATTTGATTTTTCAATCCAGAACCAAACACATTGAAGTTGATTTTCATTTTATGTGAGACAAGGTCTGTCAGAAGGAACTTTGGGTACACTATGTCTACTCCTCTGATCAATGTGTAGACATTCTTACCAAACCTTTGTCCAAGGCCAGGTTTCAGAATCTACGTGACAAGTTGCAAGTGGTTCCCACCCCCTTACAATTTAAGAGGCATGATAAGGATATATCATAGTTAGTTGGAGATCTTATTCTAGTTGTTATATGGGTCTATCTCTTAAGACCCTTATAAGATACGATTACATTCATATGTAATCTTCCCCTGTAAAAATGTAAACCTCAGTTATAAATACATATGTCAATTACTCCAAACCTTATATAAAAGGCTTTTTGGGTTCTTTTTAATTCTTTTTGTACTTCTATAAAAGTTATTCCATAAAATATAATAGTATAACCTTTTTACAATTTGAAAAGGTTATTAAGATTGGATCAATTTGCATCCGAAAGCAAAAAGTAGTCATAACAAAAATATATATGTTGAATGAAAACTAAAGGTAAAAATATAAAATAAACTATTAAGATTTAGCATTAGATAACATCATAAAAAACACAATACAAAATAATAATGAAAGGTAGAATTGGTGGTGTGTTGGGATAATTATTATTTTTAATTTTCTTCACAAAAATAAGGTTTCATGCAAAAGATCAAAGTTTTATTTAAATGAAAAATTACTATAAAATTTGGTGGTTTAAAGTATAGTCATCCAAACCACAAATCACACTTTTCATCCTCCTAATTTACAATTGTCATCACTCTTTAATCCTGAAATATTTATGACTCAATCACATCATCGCCAAGAACAAAACTAAATCATAGGAGAAGTGGAAGTCCACTAGGTTTACCTTGTCATTTGCTAACAAATGTTTATATCAAAATTTTTTACTATTTTGTTAAGATATTTTGCTAAGAAATCTAATTAATTATTTTAGGCATTATTTGTAGTTGGATATTTTGATATGTCATATATCATAAGAAATTTTTGGGATATGATTTTATTTATCTTGGACAAAATAAGATTTAGTGGAATTCTACTTAAAGTTGAATCCTAGATAAGATAGGATTTATTTGGATATGCATGTCAATAATTTCAGATAAAGATGCAACAGAACTTTGGTGATTCAAACTATATAATTTCAGATAAAGATGCAACAGAACTTTGGTGATTCAAACTATCTTTGACATTTGTTTTTTCTACATAAATGTGTGTATTTTTGGACAGCTGCTTCATCGTTTTGTGAGGGAAAAATGTGCAGTAAATTTGTCAAATGTGCAGCTGTATTTGTGATGTTTCGGAGGTAAAATCCGAATGATGACTTTTTGGAGCTATTATGCATGGACTATTTAGTGCTTATTCTTAAAAGTTTATATTAGATGTTGTTCTACAACTTTCCATAATTTCAGTTGCTAAAGTTGCATATTTAGGGGAGTGTTTTTTAATCTCAAATGTTACTTTTGTTTCAATCACTTATGTTTTTATTTTCATCTTTATTATCGTTCATTATTTCAAAAATCTTTTGTTGAGGTTAGTTCAAGGTGGTCATATTATTGAGAGTGAAATACTTTCACAAGATGTGAGTATGAGTGGATAGTGTTAAGAGTTAATTAGTGTTAGCTTAGTAAAGTCTTGAGTAAAACAATTGTATCACGGTGAAAGTTAATTTAGGTAAGGGCTCTGCATATGTTGGTCGGATGTGCTGAACTACGTTATCAAATTTTGTTTGTCGATTTATTCATTGCATGTTTATTTTTTCTGCTTGCATTTTAATTCTGAAAAATTAACAATTACTAATACATTTGTTTTGTATTAAGCAACCGACAGAAATAATTTAAAACAACTACGGCAGAACAAGATTTTTATGAAACTACATCATTTGGGATTTCCAATTGGTATCAGAGTTTGGTTCACCTAATTAAAACTTGGTGCGTCGAGTTAGTGTAGATTGTGTTTCGCAATTATGGCTACCAAAGAAGGGGCATTAATCACTATGGTACCATTACTAGATGGTTCTATTTAAGCACAAGGAAGTAAAGCATGGATGCCAGTTTTGAATGGTTGGACATATCCAATGATGATTGATAAAAAGGAAGAAGTGATACTTAAAGATCTATCTTAATAGACAAGAGTTGAAAAAGAGGGAGCATTTGGTAATTTTCAAGCAATGCACGCTATCTTCAGTACAGTAGATGAAGGTTGCTTTATTATGATATCAGCCTGTGAATCAACAAAAGAAGTATGGGATACTCTACAAACAATACATGAGGGATAAAAATCAATGATAGCTTTGAAACTTAAAATATTGGCAACTAGATTTAAAGAGCTTAAGATGGAGGAAAGTGATGCTACTGGACACTTCCATGATAGCCGTGTGATATTGCAAATCAAGCACATTAACTTGGGAAGAATTATTCAAATTGGAAACTCATCAAGAAAACATTGAGATCATTGCCTTCTAGATTCATATAAAAAATTACAGCCATTGAAGAAACCTATGACATTAATGAGTTGTCTTTGGATAAAGTGATTAGGACTCTCACAAACTTTGAGATGAATTTGTTGAGAGATAAGCATGAGATGAACAAAGGATTGTCATTGTAAGTTAAGGTTGATAAAGCCGTGAATGATTTAGGAGACGACTTCGATGAAAATGATGATGTGGTGTTGCTAAAAGGAAATTTCAACAAGTGGCTAAAGAAGGTGAAGAAAGATAGACTTGAATTCAGACAGAATGGTGGTTGTTCTTCCAATAATAACTTCAAACAATAAGCAAAAGAAAAAGAAGATACAATATCATGAGTGTCAAGGTTTCAGACATATGTAAGCGAAATGTGTTAATACTCTTAAAAGGAGATAAGGGAAGTTTTACACTAGTATTTAGAGTGAAAATGAATTTGAATGTGAATACGAAAGAAAAGAAGAAATTATGAGTAATCATGTTGCATTAGTTGATTTAAACAATAAAAGTCCTGTTGCTTCCTTAGTGGCAATCAGTGAAGAAACTGATGATACAAATACAAATGTTTCAATTCTAAACTGAAATTTAGATTGTGACGATGATGACAATGACTCAAAATTTAGAAAGGAAGACATCTGCAAGGTCTATGAATTAATGTATGCCAAATGGGTGAAACTGTGTGATCAAAACGAGAAGTTAAAGAAGGAGAATTCAACTATGAAGAATGTCATTCAATATCTATAGAGGAAGTTACTATCAACAAAAGATGAACTTGATGAAATCAAGGTAAAGCTAATTAATACAAAGAAGGTAATAAGAATGGTGAATGGCAGTACCGAGAAGCAAGATGAATTGCTGGAAATTGGCAAAAACAAAGGAGCTTTTCAAGGTGTCGGATAGAAAGGTGAATGTTCTCAAGTGAATAATAAGCAAAATGGTGAAGTTGAATTTGTCAAAAAATAAGATCAAGTAAGCAAGGAGAAATACTAAAAAGAAGCAGAAAGTTTATGCCTACATGTTGCTTTTATAGTGTAAAGGGTCATATAAGGCCAAATTGTTACAAAATGATGCTAATGTTATTCCATAATGCTCAAAACAGAACATGCAACTGTTCTTCGAAAAACTTTCTGTTGGAGTTATGTAAATATAGTGTCCTGGAAAGCAAGTGTATTTACATGTAACTTTATCTTCTTGATTCTGCTTTGTAATGAAAATATTTATTATTAATAAAACAAAAGAGTTTGGTTTTATCTGTATGAGCATTATATATCTGGTCATAAGGTACCAAGATTCTTTTGTAAGTAATATATATATACATAGAGATGTATGGGAAACATGTATATTATTATAATCTGAATTAATTGATTCATAGTTGAATAATCAAGTTGGTCGCTTGATTATGGTTTAGACTGTAGTGTTGCGATTTATCTCCATATAAGTAAAGGAGTTTACTTCAAGGGAATGATGAGTTTCATATCATGATAGTAGTTGACTATCAATAATGGCACTATTAAATGAATATGGAATCAAGTATGTTTTCAAGAATAAAGTGGGCCATTACTTTAATCTTAAAACATACAACTTAAGCATTCGCTTATTATGAACCATAATCTTGATGAGTGGCGAACTCATATATGTTTCATTATAATTCTTGATATGATCGAAATAGATTTTTGCAGAGTATTAATCCAGTGTCTGCATGTTGGAATTATTAATTGAAAGATGAATCAGGGAACGTTCACTCAAATAAAGAGTTTATAGTGTTATCATCTCTTCTAGATGTTTTAAGGAGATTTGGTGATTAAACTGGCTCCAATAGTTTGATGGACTAGCTACCTTCAAGTCTTAACACTGAGATGAGATCTTATGTGTTAATCACCATATAAAGTAAATGAGAGATCTAGAAGGAAAAACCAACATAAGGGCAAAATGGTAATTTTACCCTTTGTTGTGTGGATGGTTATAATAAGGTTCTAAATAGGGTTTGCAATTGGACATATTCTTATAATATTTAATAATTCAAGAGTTCAACTAATTGTCTTTAGTGGAATGACATTTAGTTAATAAGCTAGAATTAATTCCAATGAGATTGAATTAATTTTGGGCTTATTGGAGCTTGAATTATCAAAGTCCAATAAGATTTCCCACTTGGCTTTAAGGAAGGTTATCAAGCTAAGTAAGAAATATAAATGGAGGTTAATTAGAAGCCCATAATTGAATCTTGGGCTTGGTCTAATTAAAGAAGCCCAAATGTACATTTAATAATGGGCTTGGTTTTTGGTTTAATGTAATTAATTAGATTAATTATATTAAAACAATTTTTTTAAGAAGAAGATAGCAATTTCGGTTATTCCTAGGTTAAATGTGTAACCACACATTTTACATTGAAATGCTAAATAAAGATGGTCTTTATTATGATTAATCATCATTAAATGGAGTTATGAACTTACCATTAAATGGTTTAATGGTTGTCTTTTAATGTTGGCTTGTAACCTATTTGCATTCATTAGATTAGAGATGAAAGATATACATTAGATGGACCATCTTCCTTCTTTCTTCTTGGAAAAACCAAAATTGGGTATTGAATTTTAGGTTATGGTCTTTTCAAATAGCCATCATAAAGATAAATGAAGATAATCTCATTTATTGGCTATTTTATGAGTGATTAATGAAAGAACTGATGCATTTGATGCATCTCTCTCCTTCCATCCATGCATATATGAAATTGGTAGGCAAGAAAGAGTTCTTGCATGTTCTTTACACCTTCTCTCCTTTCATGAAAGAGAGAATCGAAAATACCAATAGAAAGAGTTTCAATTTTGCTTCTTCTTCTTCTAAGAAAATCTCCTCCAAACATTTCTTCTCCTTTCCCACCAAAGGATTTTGTTAACCTAATTGTCCTTGAAGAACAGGTGGTAAATCTAATTGTTTGAGGATACTACAACAAGGAGAAAGTAGATTGCTAAAGGAAAAGAGTCAAAGGCAAAGGATTTGGATACGAAGAAGGAGAGGATAACACAATGAGGATTTAAAGTCATGCGAAGGAGTCGGTAATACTCCTGATCTTGTTTATATTTTATTATCCTTATACCATATCATGTATGGATTGGCATGTTGATTTGGATTTGTTGCTTCCGCTTCAAGTAATGATTTCTTAAAAGTTTTGAAATCTACCTTTTTTCCAAACAAAGCATGTTTTCCTTTTCCGATCCAACAATTGGTATCAGAGCCAGTTTGTAATGCGTGATTTCGGTTCCTACACATTGGATGCATGGGTTGGCAATCTTTTAGTGTATGCTGCATATTTTTATGTGATAGAAATATACATGGTGTATGTTTGCTCTTTTGGTTATCCATAGAAGTTAAATTTACCTTGTAAGATTTCTTCATTGGTTGTAACAAGGAGGGTGGTCTATCATCACCATGTTTCCTCCTTGGTTTCTTTTTTCTATTTTCTTTGATTTTGTAATGTACAAATTGATGTAATGATGAAGATGGAGCAGCCATGGATTGAAGAAATGGAAAGGTAAAATTTTTGGTGTATCCTTTTGTGTATTGGCATAAGTTTTGTAAAAACAAGTGCTGGATTTTTGTTTCAAAGAATCAAATTTCGGTTTTACTAAAATACTAAGTGTTGGTTTTTTTTATTTTCATGAAATGAGATTCGGTTTTAATGAAAACTGGTGCTGGAATTTTTTGTCAAAACAAAGATTTGGTTTTCTAAAAATTTGGTGCTGGAATTTTATTTTTCAAAGTGACAAAATTCGATTTTCATATATGCCATTACATTTTGTTTACTGAATGGGCCGGATCATGTTTGTGAAGAGTTCGAAGCGGAAGATCCAAGTCCAAGAAGAATACTTTGGGCCTAAAAGGCTTGTAATTATATAATTTTTTAGGATGTACAATCAAAAGTGGCTTTATTAGTTCATGTGATGAATGGAGAAATGAATGCTTATAATATGTGATATTATGTGATTGCATGTCATTTAGAAAATTGCCAACCCTAGGCTTTGCCATGCATTCATTATGTATGATATATATAATGAAACAATATAGGATAGATAATAAATTGCATCTAGACAAGATGGTATTTAAAACTTAAAGCCCAAAAAGAATGAGTGGGAGAGGATGCTCTTGTGAGAGTCAACGGTCTCCAAATGATGGCCCGTTTGCATGTGGTGAAGTGTTACTCCCCATCGGAGGGCATGGATCCTAGATTTTGCATGGTTTGGGTCTCCTTAAGGATAAGTCCACTTAATGATAGCAAATGTGAGCTCCCACTGAGGCATGGTTTGTAGGTATCTTTAGTGAATGAATCAAATGGTTAAACACTCAACACTTTTTATCAATAAACTACCCACCGTAGCTCTGTTACTAAAAGTATGGACCAAATTAAGACACTTCTTAAAAAATTGGGCATGAGATGCTTGGTAGTTTTTGAGTGGGAGGGTCCCAGTTTTTCTTTTAATGGATAAGATATCCCACCATCACTTAGTCTGTTATAGATAAGAAAAATAATCGTCGTATAATGTTTTAATTTTTTAAGTTTTGTTAAATCTATCATCATGCATACATGCATCATGATTTTATACAAAGTTCCATAAATTGTTGACTAGTATGCTCATGTTTTAATAATTTATATTTTCAGACATAATCAACCGCAAAATGAATCCACTCACCCTGCTCTTGACTAATAACAAATTGGAAAATGGAGACAATTTTAATGAATGGAGACGTAACCTTGACATTGTTCTTCAATATGAACGTATTTCATGGGTGTTAACTGAAAATGAGCCTACACCTCCAAGTGGAGATTCAACTCCTGAGCAAGTCCAACAATATGAGCGTTGGCAGAATGCTGACAAGACTACTAAGTGTTATATTCTGGCTTTTGTCAGCGGCATGTTGCAAAAGCAAATTGCTTGTATGAAAACTGTTAGTGCAATGATCCATCACCTACATGAGATGTTTGGTGTGAGGACTAGGTCTGTAAGAGTGAAAGCTATCCAAACCTTTCATAATCTCAGACAGAAACCTGGTGAACCGGTGCGGGATTACATGATGAAGGTAATCTCTGTGGTCATTGAGGCTGAGATGCTTGGGGCGGATATGGATGCGGACACGCAGATGATTATGATCATCAATAGCTTAAACTCTTATTTTCAGCAGTTTAAGTTGGACTATGAGCTCAGCAAAGAAGGATTACACCTTGAGTGAGTTGATGAATACCCTCAGAGCCGGAGGAGATATTGAATATTAAGGCTCATGGGCCGAAGCTAATGTAGCTTCTTCTTCTAAACCAAAGGTAAGGGAAAGGAAAGAAGAAGGGTCTAATGAAAAGAAGGCCCAAACAGGGGTCAAGGCCAAATCCATGAAAAAGAAGGCCAAAGAGAACATCAAAGGAAAGTGTTTCCACTGTGATGAGATGGGTTACTGGAAAAGAAACTGTCCAGTCTACCTAGAGTCCCTCAAAAGCAAACAAGGTATGGGCTTCCTAAGTTTGTTAGGAACTAGAAATGTGGTAGATTTATCTACTTCTTGGATATTAGATTCAGGAGCCACTAACCATGTTTGTAATTCTTTGCAGGGATTCCAGCAAAGGAAAAGACTTACCTAAAGCCCAGTTTCAAGTCAAGATAGCAGATGGTTCCTATGTTTCAGCAGAATCAGTGGGAGTAATTATCTTGGACTTTCCTAGTGGTCATAGGTTATATTTGGAGGATGTTTATTAAATGCCAATGATTGTGAGGAACAAGATTTCTATTTTTTGTCTAATAAAATCTGGTTATTCCTTGTATTTTGAAAATGTTGTTTCAATATATGAGAATAAGGATTTTATTTGTGATGCGATAACTAAATAGGGATTGTTTTTTATAGAATCTATGAAAGGCTCACTAAACACCACAGAATTGATAAAACCAAGACAATCTAAAATCTCTAGCATTAATTCAAAGTATCTGTGACACTTAAGAATGGGTCATATCAATCAGAAAAGACTTGACTGGCTAGCTGTAAAATCCCGTTACTATTAGTAAGGGTATTATAGTAATATTGGGTTAGATTGATAGATTTCATTGTATTCACTGATTGAGCATATTATTGGCCTCTAATTATAGAGGAACAGGTTTCTTGCATATGCATTTATTCATAGGTACATGCATTCATGATTTTTCGGCATTTTAATTGTGAGTATGAATTGATTGGATTGTGAACTGGAAACTGACTGGATTGTAATTGATTGAGAAATTAAGAGTAAGTGAGCTTGAATGACTGATTTAGAATAGTCTACGAGTGATTGAATATTGATAGTGGCTCATACGAAATTTTCGGGCAATTCGGGAGAAAATGCCCGGATCGGAAATTTTGGAGTGACAGACTGATTGACTGTATAGTACTGAAAGAATTGTCCAATGGCAAAGGAAAAATTAGAGTGATACTGTTAGGAAATTAAAATGTTGAGCCATTGAAATTTAGAGACTGAAAATTGGACTGATTTAGGGACCTATGTCTATAAATAGTCTAGGTTTTGAGATTTGAGGATTTACCCTAAGGCTTACCGTTTCTTCTCTTCCTCTTCTCCACGGTGTTCTTCGATTTCTCCATAGGTAAGGATTCTTCGATCTTTTCTCTATGATTTTCTTCTCATTGTGCTAGGTTAACTGGTTTAGTGTGATTGATGAAGGTTGAGAAGGATTTTGAGTGGGTTATCGTTGATTTTGAGAAAGTTTTAGGGTTAAGGTGATTTGTGGTTTTGATCTTCGATTGGTAAGTTTTTAAGGCTTTAATGTTGTTATTAATGGTTTTTATTGCATTTATGGCATTTATTGGGTTAGATTGAGTAGTTAGAGTGTTAATGGAGGTTTTAAATAGCATTAATGGCGGAAAATCGATCGGAGAAGAAGGTGGCGCAGTCGCACGTCGCGACGTCTGGCGTGCCTTGCCGCGGCGAGAAAATTTAATGCTCACCGCAACGAGCGCAGCGGGATGCCGCGGCGAGCGCCTGGATATACGTCACGACGAGCCTTCTGGCTTACGTCGCGACGAGCGCGAAGAAGACGCACGCCGTGGCGAGCGTCATTCACGCCGCAGTGAGCGACCCGCATACGTTGCGACGAGAGTCGCAAGGTCGCGGCGAGGGGACTTTTCTGATTGGATTAATTTTAGTTTATTGAGTATAATTTATGGTATAGACCTCCGATTGAGGTGATTCTCGATTCATTATGAACTAGAGAAAGAGGTCTACAATTGAGAATAATTATGGGAGTTAGAATTTAATTTAATTGGTATTGATTTATCGAGATTAAGGTCAATTATGGTTCATAGTGTGACCTAAGTATTAAATTGAGACAATTGGAGTTTTAATTGGGATTCTCAATAGAGGTTTTGACCTATTGGTTAGGGAATTGCTATAGGGAGTATGAATTGAGGAAAATTGAACTGGATTTTAAGATTGGATCAATTATTGTCTATCAATTGAGCGAAGAGATAAAATTGGGCCTAAGAGTTCTAAATTGGGTTTTAGCGCCGGGAAAATCGTGAACATGCATTGTACATAATTTCACTGAGACATATGCATTACTGAATTGTTTAATTGAGCATCTAGTAATGGGACTGTATTTTACTGTTATAGAGGCGCCGTTGGATCGTCATTCCATGGACATTCTTTGGGACTTCAGCAAGTGGCTTCGAAGTTCTGGTGAGTAACCTAGTTGGTTTCTCAAATTCCTGACTGTCTAAATGCTCAATGTGGATTACTTGCTAATGTGAAATTGCATGATTATTAAAATGTCTGAAATGTACATGATCGAATGACATGTTTCTACTGTATTGAATTGAACTACTGTATTGGACTGGACTACTGTATGATATTGGGAAATGCAATACTGGGCTTTTATAGCCATACACTGAATTACTGAACACTGCATTGCATGCATAAATGCATGATCAGATAATGGATATGTGACCCAAGTTGCTATTATCACTGAAAAGAGCCTCGAGCTCGAATACTGTACTGACGGGTCTCGAGCCCGAGGGGAGAAATCCCTGACGCGTCCCCCACTGAACACTGACTGAGCACTTGGGCACAACACTGAATAACTGGAATAGAGTCTCATATGCATTATACATATGACTGATTGAATTGCCAACTTACTGAATTGTGTGACGATTACTAAACTACGTGATGCCATGATTTACTATAAATTATGATATGATACTGTAAACTGTTATATGCTATTGTAAATTGTTAATTGATACTGTACACTGTTATAGACTACTGTAAATTGTTATATAACACTGTTAAATGAACATTACTGTGCCGTGCTGTACGCAATTTGCGTAATGCATGATTTGAGTGAACCATCGATGATGGTGTCTCATTGAGTTCGCAAACTCACCCAAAATTGCATCTAATTTTTCAGGATCGATAGAGTAGATCCCTAGCTCCGGAGATAGTCTTTTCCTGCCGTGCGAGCGTGCTGGCAAGAGAAGCGATGGCACACAGGTCGATCAGCTGGGTTGGACTTTTGAGGATGACTTAGGATAGATGCTTGTATCAGTTTCCTTTTTGGTTTTGTTTAGGGGACTGATAGACTTGTCTATTCTGCTATTGGATGACTATATCAGATTGATATTTTGATTTTAAAAGTTACTGATTTCTGATATTGTGTTATATTATGGTTTTAATTATTGCGATGCCATGTGGATTATTAGTGGAAATGTTCTGGTGGTGCACCTTTATCGTGGGATACTCGCCGGAGCGACCTTCGGGCTTCCCGATTTGTACCCTACGGTGAGGGGGCGCTACATTAAGTGGTATCAGAGCATGGTTTGGCATCTTTTGGGCATAGTGTGTTATAGGCTTGAATTACTGTGAAAATAGCAGAACTGATTGGAAATTTCTTGTCTATTTTAGGTCATCCGTACTGGGAGATCGAGTTGAGTTACCAGCTGACCTGGAATCGGTAGGAGCTAGTAGGGAGTCTCCTGCGTCTCATTCAGAGGAGTTGCCTCCTCGAGTTCCTGTGAGACGGGAACGGAGATATGATCAACTGCGTGGCGAGGCGATCGACTTTATGGCAACACCGACCTGCGGAGGTCGAGGATGGCTAGAGGACTAAGAGAGTCCTCGATCGGATGGACTACGACCGGATGAGCGTTTTGACTACGCGGTTTCTCTGCTACAGGGTCCTGCATATCAGTGGTGGAAGACTGTCCCGGGCAGTACCACCAGGCCTTGTACACTGACATGGGATGATTTTCTGAGGGCCTTTAAGGACAACTTCATGCCCAAGATCTATCTGGAAATGAAGTTGCAAGAGTTTTTAGAGTGAGGCGAGGCGATTGACCGTGGCCGACTATGAGTCTTGGTTCAACGAGTTAGTGGTCTATGCTTCTTCATTGGTAGCTCTTGGTGACAGTGTCGGCGTTTTGGCGGACTCAATCTGAGATCCGTACCTATTAGCTAGATCAGATATGGGCAGTTTTATTGAGTTGAGGGCTATAGCAGTGAGGATAGAGCAGCTGCTGAGGCAGCGTATGACTGAGACTTGTCAGGGGACCCGACATAAGAGATCGATGATAGTCGAGGCGGTCTTTGGCGAGATGAAGTTTACGAGTAGGTCCTTGAGATCTGCTGGAGGGACTAAAGATGCATCGTCATGGGCGGAGGCGATTTGTGCGGTGTTAGTGGTGGTGGCGATGCGAGTTTGAGCGATCTGCTCCTTTATGTGAGCATTGTGGCAAGAGACACAGTGGAGAGTGTCGATTGCTGTCTGGAGCTTGCTTGAGGTGTGGTTCGATGGACCACCTAGTGAGGAACTGTCCAGAGACTTTGGGAGCCCAGTCTACTATGACTGGAAGATCAGGTAGCAATACCACGGTCCAGCAGAGCCGTGGTGGTGGATCGGGATGGAGAGGTCGAGGCCGAAGCGTAGGGTCCATAATAAGGTCGAGGGACAAGCGGTGAGCAGCGATCCGAGTAGGGTCTATGTCATGACTCGGCAGGAGGCCCAGGATTCCCCGGATGTTATTGCGGGTATGCTTCTTATTTCTGGTCTTGAAGCATATGCATTGTTGGATCCTGGATCCACTCATTTTTTCATTGCACCGCATTTAGCATGTAGATTTGCATGGGGATGGCGAGAGGTTCTGATATGGGTTAGAGGTAAGTACACCTCTAGGTAGTACTCTTGTATTGGGAGAGATGCATATGGGATGTCGGTTGATTGATAAAGCAGTTTTGAGTGCCGATCTGATCGTTTTGGCTCTGAGGGAGATTGACGTGATATTGGGGATGGACTGGTTGACTGCGCATAGGGCTATTATGGGCTGTTATACTAAGGAGGTCATATTGGAGTCTCTTGGTCAGCCCAGAGCTATATTTCGAGGAGTTAGTCAGGCAGTGCTAGCGAGGATGATATCCTTCTTGAGTGCCCTGAGATTGATGCAGGGAGGTTATGAGGCCTATTTGGCTCACGTAGTGGATTCCAGAGTTGAGATGAGATTGCAGGATGTCCCCGTAGTTAGGGAATTTCCAGATGTGTTTCCCAAGGAGTTATCGGGATTGCCGCCAGAGCAGGAGACAGAGTTTGAGATCGATTTAGTTCCCGGTACAGCCCCTATATCGATCCCTCCGTATAGGATGGCACCGGTGGAACTGAGAGAGCTTAGGGCTCAATTGCAGGAGCTACTGGATAAGGGGTTCATTAGACCGAGTGTTTCGCCATGGGGAGCTCCGGTACTGTTTGTGAAGAAGAAGGACGGGACGCTGAGACTGTGCATTGATTATAAGCAGTTGAATCGGGTGTGATGAAGAATAAGTATCCATCGCCTAGGATTGACGATCTATTTGATCGATTCGAGGAGCTCGGTGTTCACCAAGTTGGACTGAGATCGGGCTATTACCGATTGAGGATTGCGAGACCGATGTTCTAAGAGTGCCTTCGTGGGCGAGTGCGGACATTTGAGTTCTAGTGATGCCATTTGGGTTGACTAATGCCCCGGCAGCCTTCATGGCTTTGATGAATAGAGTTTTTCAGCCCTACCTGGATCGGTTCGTGATAGTGTTTATCGATGACATTCTGATTTATTCGAGGAGCAGACAGGAGCACGCTGAGCACCTGAGGATTGTTCTGCAGGTTATGAGAGAGAGGCAGTTGTTCTCCAAATTCACTAAGTGTGAATTCTGGCTTGATGAGATTGTATTTCTGGGGCACGTAGTGTCCGGTGAGGGTATCCAGGTGGATCCTCACAAGATAGAGGCGGTTATGAGTTGGGAGATTCCGAGGAGTGTGCCAGAGTTACGGAGTTTCCTAGGATTGGCCGGATATTACCGGAGGTTCATCGAGGGTTTTTGTTGATCTCCGTCCCTTTGACAAAGCTATTGAGGAAGAATGTACTGTTTAGATGGACTGAGGAGTGCCAGAAGAGCTTTGAGGAGCTGAAACATCGATTGACGACTGCACCGGTGTTGAGCATTCCTTCCGTCTTGGAGGCTTTGTGGTTTCTGATGATGTCTCGCATCGAGGATTGGGATGTGTATTGATGCGGTATGGGAGAGTTATAGCGTATGCCTCGAGGCGATTGAGGTCTCACGAGGTGAATTATCCGATCATGACTTAGAGTTGGCGCGATTATATTTGCTCGAAGATCTGGAGACATTATCGTATGGTGAGGCGTTCGGATCTTCATCGATCATAATAGTCTCGGATATCTCTTTGAGTCGAGAGAGCTCAATCGAGAGGCAGAGGAGATAGATAGAATTCTTGAAGGACTATGACCGCACGATTGAGTATCATCCAGAAAGGCCAATGTGGTGGCGATGCATCGGTAGGAGATTGCATGGTAGTGCAACTCGAGTTCGAGTTTCGAGGTTACACAGTGCGATTCATTTGAGAGCTCTTAATGTACAGATGGATTTGGGCCAGGATGGAGCTCTGATTGCTACTCTGAGGCTGAGGATGATGTCGCATGACGGGATCCGGAGAGTTCGAGATCAAGACCAGTGTTAGTGAGGCCGATTGAGATAGTCAGTCAGTCTTGATTGAGTTTGAGTTGAGAGCTGGGACTTTATGGATGGGACAGAGGCTGTGTGTGCCGGATATTGATGACTTGATACAGGAGATCCTAAAGGAGGAACATGTAGCTGCCTATGCGATGCATCCTGGTACGACCAAGATGTATCATACTACGAGACGGACATTTACGGTGGCTGGCATGAAGAGGCAAGTGGCGAGTATGTATCCAGTGTCGGCGTGCGGCGAGTTAAAGTGAGCACCGAGCTCCAGTGGGTAAGTTGCATTTGTTGCCCATTCCGGAGTGAAAATGGGAGCGAATTACCATTGATTTTGTGATGGGATTGCCTAGGACACCAAGGCAACATGATGCTATCTGGGTCATAGTGGACCGATTATTCATCGGCTCACTTCTTACCCGATGAGGAGAGCAATACTCTCGATCAGTTGGCCCGAAGTATGTAGCGGAGATTATGCGGTTGTATGGGGTTCCTTTGTCGATAGTCTCGACGGGGATCCTGAGTTCACCTCGAGGTTACGGAAGAGCCTACTGATGCTATGGGTACGAGGTTGAACTTGAAGATGCATTTCTTCCTCGAACAGATGGGCGAGCAAGAGGGCGATTAAGACTGTTGAGGACATGCTTGAGCTTGTGTATTGGAGTTGAGAGGATCGTGGGATCGAGATTTGGGCGATAGAGTTTGCATATAACAATCAGTATCAGAGCAGTATTGGGATGGCACCGTATGAGGCCTTGTATGGGAGGCCGTGTAAATCGCCACTGTATTGGGATGAAGAGGGTATGAGATCGATTGAGGGTCCCGAGTTGATTCAGGACACGATGGATAAATGCAGATTGATCCGAGTCGCATTAAAGGCGGCTCGGGATGAATGAAAAAGCTATGTGGATCAGCATCGACGAGATATGGAGTACAGTGTAGGGGACAGAGTGTTTCTCCGAGTGTCTCCTTGGAAAGGAGTACTGAGGTTTGGCCGTAAGGGCAAGTTGAGCCCTCGGTATATCGGTCCGTATGAGATCCTTGAGAGGATAGGACCGTTGGCTTACAGATTGGCATTACCGAGTGAGATGTCCCAGATGCATGACGTGTTTCATGTCAGTATGCTCCGACGATACCGTTCTGACCCGATGCATGTGATTTCGGCTCAGGAGATAGCGTTAGCCAGTGATCTGAGTTATGTTGAGGAGCTGGTACAGATTATAGGATCGCGGGTCAAGCAGCTGAGGAACAGGGTGATTCCACTGGTGAAAGTCCTTTGGAAGAACCACTCTTCTGAGGAAGCTACTTGGGAGACTGAGGAGCTTATGAAGAGTCAGTATCCTCATCTATTCGATCGGACAGGTATGAAATTTCGAGGACGAAATTTTTAATTAGGAGGGGTGAATTGTAACATCCCGTTACTGTTAGCAAGGGTATTATAGTAATATTGGGTTAGACTGATAGATTTCATTGCATTCACTGATTGAGCATGTTACTGGCCTCTAATTATAGAGGAACAGGTTTCTTGCATATGCATTTATTCATAGGTACATGCATTCATGATTTTTGGCGTTTTAATTGTGAGTATGAATTGATTGGATTGTGAGCCAAAACCGATTGGGTGATTTGGATTGTAATTGATTGAGAAATTAAGAGTAAGTGGGCTTGAATGACTGATTTAGAATAGTCTACGAGTGGTTGAATATTGATAGTGGCTCATAGGAAATTTTTGAGAAATTCGAGAGAAAATGCCCGGACCGGAAATTTTGGAGTGATAGACTGATTAACTGTATAGTACTGAAAGAATTGTCCAATGGTAAAGGAAAAATTAGAGTGATACTGTTAGGAAATTAAAATGTTGAGCCATTGAAATTTAGAGACTGAAATTTGGACTGATTTAGGGACCTATGTCTATAAATAGTCTAGGTTTTGAGATTTGAGGATTTACCCTAAGGCTTATCGTTTCTTCTCTTCCTCTTCTCCACGGTGTTCTTCGATTTCTCCATAGGTAAGGATTCTTCGATCTTTTCTCTATGGTTTTCTTCTCATTGTGCTAGGCTAACTGGTTTAGTGTGATTGATGAAGGTTGAGAAGGATTTGGAGTGGGTTATCGTTGATTTTGAGGAAGTTTTAGGGTTACGGTGATTTGTGGTTTTGATCTTTGATTGGTAAGTTTTTAAGGCTTTAATGTTGTTATTAATGGTTTTTATTACATTTATGGCATTTATCGGGTTAGATTGAGTAGTTAGAGTGTTAATGGAGGTTTTAAATAGCATTAATGGCGAAAAATCGATCGGAGAAGAAGGTGGAGCAGTCGCACGTCGCGACGTTTGGCGTGCCTCGTCGCGGCGAGAAAATTTAGTGCTCATCGCGACGAGCACAATGGGACGCCTTTGACGGCGCTGGATATCGTCTCGGCGAGCCTTACGGCTTCTGAAGCGGCAATGCGAAGAAGACGCACGCCGCGGCGAGCGACCCGCATACGTCGCGACGAGAGTCGCAAGGTCGCGATGAGGGGACTTTTCTGATTGGATTAATTTTAGTTTATTGAGTATAATTTATGGTATAGACCTCCGATTGAGGTGATTCTCAATTCATTATGAACTAGAGAAAGAGGTCTACAATTGAGAATAATTATGGGAGTTAGAATTTAATTTAATTGGTATTGATTTATCAGGATTAAGGTCAATTATGGTTCATAGTGTGACCTAAGTATTGAATTGAGACAATTGGAGTTTTAATTGGGATTCTCAATAGAGGTTTTGACCTATTGGTTAGGGAATTGCTATAGGGAGTATGAATTGAGGAAAATTGAACTGGATTTTAGGATTTGATCAATTATTGTCTATCAATTGAGCGAAGAGATAAAATTGGGCCTAAGAGTTCTAAATTGGGTTTTAGCGCCGGGAAAATCGTGAACATGCATTGTACATAATTTCACTGAGACATATGCATTACTGAATTGTTTAATTGAGCATCTAGTAATGGGACTGTATTTTACTGTTATATAGGCGCCGTTGGATCGTCATTCCACGGACATTGCTGGGACTTTCAGGCAGTAGCTCGGAACTTACAGGTGAGTAACCTAGTTAGTTTCTCAAATTCTTGACTGTCTAAATGCTCGATGTGGATTACTTGCTAATGTGAAATTGCATGATTACTGAAATGTCTGAAATGTACATGATCGAATGACATGTTTCTACTGTATTGAATTGAACTACTGTATTGGACTGGACTACTGTATGATATTGGGAAATGCAATACTGGGCTTTTATAGCCATACACTAAATTACTGAACACTGCGTTGCATGCATAAATGCATGATCAGATAATGGATATGTGACCTAAGTTGCTATTATCACTGAAAAGAGCCTCGAGCTCGAACCTTTGTCTTGGCCGGACCTCGAGCCCGAGGGGAGAAATCCCTGACGCGTCCCCCACTGAACACTGACTGAGCACTTGGGCACAACACTGAATAACTGGAATAGAGTCTCATATGCATTATACACATGACTGATTGAATTGCCAACTTACTGAATTGTGTGACGATTACTGAACTACGTGATGCCATGATTTACTGTAAATTGTGATATGATACTGTAAACTGTTATATGCTATTATAAATTGTTAATTGATACTG
Source organism: Erythroxylum novogranatense (assembly GCA_029891385.1). Classification (NCBI taxonomy): domain Eukaryota; kingdom Viridiplantae; phylum Streptophyta; class Magnoliopsida; order Malpighiales; family Erythroxylaceae; genus Erythroxylum; species Erythroxylum novogranatense. The sequence goes on from CM057229.1 coordinate 58,505,323, forward strand.
TACACTGTTATAGACTACTGTAAATTGTTATATAATACTGTTAAATGAACATTACTGTGCCGTGCTGTACGCAATTTGCGTAATGCATGATTTGAGTGAACCATCGATGATGGTTTCTCACTGAGTTCGCAAACTCACCTAAAATTGCATCTAACTTTTCAGGATCGATAGAGTAGACCCTAAGCTCCAGAGATAGTCTTTTCTGCCGATGCGGCGTCTTTGGCAAGAGAAGCGATGGCTGCAGTCGGTCATTTGGGTTGGACTTTTGAGGATGACTTAGGATAGATGCTTGTATCAGTTTCCTTTTTGGTTTTGTTTAGGGGACTGATAGACTTGTCTATTCTGCTATTGGATGATGGTATCAGATTGATATTTTGATTTTAAAAGTTACTGATTTCTGATATTGTGTTATATTATGGTTTTAATTATTGCGATGCCATGTGGATTATTAGTGGAAATGTTCTGGTGGTGCACCTTTATCATGGGATACTCGTCGGAGCGACCTTCGGGCTTCTCGATGTGTACCTTACGGTGAGGGGGCGCTACACTGGTAAAGGATGGGATCCTTATGGGCTTGGATAGTGATCCATTACCCACCTGTGAATCTTGTATTGAAGGAAAAATGACCAAAGCCTCGTTTCCTTCTAAAGGAAACAGATCTGAATCCATATTGGACCTGGTACATACTGATGTGTGTGGGCCCATGAATGTACAAGCTAGAGGAGGTTATGAATATTTCATAATTTTTATAGATGATTACTCAAGACATGGCTATTTGTATTTGATGCATAAAAAGAGTGAATCTTTTGAAAAGTTCAAAGAATTCAAAGCTGAAGCTGAGAAGCAACTTTGCAAGTCATTAAAACAGTTTCGATCAGATCGAGGTGGTGAGTATTTATCTGGAGAGTTCTAGCAATATTTAATTGACAATGGAATTGTTTCCAATTTGTCAGCTCCTCATACACCTTAATAGAATGGTGTAGCAGAGAGGAGAAATATAACTCTATTAGAAATGGTAAGATCAATGATGTCCTACGCTAGCCTTTCAGAATCGTTCTGGGGATATGCCATACAAACAGCAACATATCTTCTTAACTTTGCTCCGTCTAAATTGGTGCCTAAAACACCTAGGGAGTTGTGGACTGGCCGAGTGCCTTCATTGAGGCATTTGAGGACTTAGGGCTACCCAGCCCATTTTCTAAAGCCTGAATCCACAAAGATGGAACCAAGGTCAGAAGTATGTTTGTTTGTAGGATATCCTACGGGAACTCGAGGGTACTATTTTTACAGTCCTCATGATAAGAAGGTATTTGTGTCGACAAATGCAACCTTCTTAGAGGAAGAGTTTGTGAAAAATCACAAAGGAAGAAGTGAAGTAGCACTAAAGGAGTTAGCTAATTCATCCAAACCAAGAGTTGTTTTGGATATGACAGAACAAGATGTCGAAATGGATTTAAGAGTTGAATCAGAAGTGCAACCTGAACATCAAGGTGTGCCTAGACGTAGTGGGAGGGTTGTGAGACAGCCATATAGGTATCTGGGTTTAGGAGAAGGCTTAATTGCCATCTCGGACCAAGAAGAAATAGATCCCATTACGTATACACAATCTATTAATGATGTTGATGCAGGAAAATGGCTCAAGGCGATGGAATCGGAAATAGATTCTATGTATACTAATGAAGTCTGGGTCCTTGTAGATCTACCACCAGGTCTAAAAGCCATAGGGTGTAAATGGATCTACAAAAGGAAAAGGGGATCGGATGGAAAGGTAGAGACCTTTAAAGCTAGATTGGTAGCTAAAGGCTATACTCAAAAGAAGGGTATAGACTATGAGGAGACTTTTTCTCCGGTTGCCATGCTTAAGTCCATCAGGATTCTTTTGGCCATAGCAGCCTATTTTGATTATGAAATATAGAAATGGATGTCAAGACCTCATTTCTTAATGGAGATCTTGAGGAGACCATTTATATGGCCCAACCAGAAGGATTCATTGAGCCAGGTAATGAGCATAAGGTTTGCAAGTTGCAAAGGTCCATTTATGGACTTAAGCAAGCATCTAGGTCTTGGAACATTAGGTTTGATAAGGCTATCAAAACCCATGGGTTCATACAAACCTAGATGAGCCTTGTGTTTATAAAAGAATACAAGAAGGTAAGGTTACTTTCCTAATCCTGTATGTTGATGACATTCTGCTTATTGGGAATGATGTGGGAATGTTATCTGCGGTTAAGGGATGGCTGAATGAATAGTTTTCAATGAAGGATTTGGGAGAGGCTACCTATGTTTTAGGGATCAAACTTATAAGGGATCGAAAGAACCAGCAGATAGCTTTGTCTCAACTAACCTACATTGACAATATGCTCAATAAGTTCTCCATGCAAGATTCAAAGAGGGGTTTTACTCCTACTAGACATGGAATCAAACTTTCAAAGGAACAAGCAGCTAAAACCCAAGAGGAGGTTGAATGCATGCATAACATTCCATATGCTTCGGCAGTTGGTAGTTTGATGTATGTAATGTTGTGCACTAGACCAGATATCTGTTACGTAGTGAGACTGGTAAGCAGATTTCAGTCCAATCTAGGAATGGAACATTGGACTGCGGTTAAGTGTATACTTAAGTATCTTCGTAGGACGAAGAACTTAATGCTTGTTTACTCTGGAAGTAATCTTATTAGAGCGGGATATCGGATTCGATTTCCAATGAGATGTTGATTCAAGGAAATCAACTTCTGGTTCTATATTTACTTTAGGTGGTGGAGCCATAGTTTGGAGGAGTGTCAAGCAATCTTGTATTGCTGATTCGACTATGGAGGCTGAGTATGTTGCTGCTTGTGAAGTAGTAAAGGAAGCAGTTTGGCTCCGAAAGTTTCTAAATGATTTGGAGGTAGTTCCAGAGGCAAAAAAGGCCATTACACTTTATTGTGATAATAGTGGGGTAGTGGCTAATTCTAAAGACTCGGAACCACAAAGCTGCCAAACACATTGAGCAAAAGTATCATCTTATAAGGGAGATAATACAACGTGGAGAAGTGGATGTGGTAAAGATTCCCACCGAGCAAAACCTTGCGAATGACATTGACTTAAAAGAGCTTTGAGGGTCACCTAGAAGGGATGGGAATGAGGGATATGTCAAACTTGCTTTAGGGCAAGTGGGAGATTGTTGGAGTTATGTAAATATAGTGCCCTGGAAAGCAAGTGAATTTACATGTAACTTTATCTTCTTGATTCTGATTTTGTAATGAAAATATTTATTATTAATAAAATAAAAGAGTTTGGTTTTATCTGTATGAGCATTATATATCCGGTCATAAGGTACCAAGATTCTTTGTAAGTAATATATATATACATAGAGATGTATGGGAAACATGTATATTATTAGAATCGAATTAATTGATTCACAGTTGAATAATCAAGTTGGTCGCTTGATTATGGTTTAGATTATAGTGTTGCGATTTTTCTCCATATAAGTAAAGGAGTTTACTTGAGGAATGATGAGTTTCATTTCATGATAGTAGTTGACTATCGATAATGGCACTATTAAATGAATCGGAATCAAGTATGTTTTCAAGAAAAAGTGGGCGTTACTTTAATCTTAAAACATACAACTTAAGCATTAAGCTTATTATGAACCATAATCTTGATGAGTGGTGAACTCATATATGTTTCATTATAATTCTTGATATGATCGGAATGGATTTTCTGAGTATTAATCCGATTATGCGCATGTTGGAATTATTAATTGAAACATGTATCAGGGAACATTCACTCAAATAAAGAGTTTATAGTGTTATCATCTCTTCTAGATGTTTTAAAGAGATTTGGTGATTAAACTAGCGCCAGTAGTTTGATGGACTAGCTACCCATCAAGTCTTAACACTGAGATGAGATCTTATGTGTTAATCACCATATAAAGTAAAATGAGAGATCTAGAAAGAAAAACCAACATAAGGGCAAAACAATAATTTTACCTTTTGTTGTGCGGATGGCTATAATAAGGTTGTAAATAGGGTTTGCAATTGGACATATCCTCATAATATTTAATAATTCAAGAGTTCAACTAATTGTCTTTAGTGGAATGACATTTAATTAATAAGCTAGAATTAATTCCAATGAGATTGAATTAATTACGGGCTTATAGACTTAATTATCAAAGTCGATAAGATTCCCCACTTGGCTTTAAGGAAGGTTATCAAGCTAAGTAAGAAATATAAATGGAGGTTAATTAGAAGCCCATAATTGAATCTTGGGCTTGGTCTAATTAAAGAAGCCCAAATGTACATTTAGTAATGGGCTTGGTTTTTGGTTTAATGTAATTAATTAGATTAATTATATTAAAACAATTTTTTTAAAGAAGAAGATAGCAATTTCGGTTATTCCTAGGTTAAATGTGTAACCACACATTTGACATTAAATTGCTAAATAAAGATGGTCTTTATTATGGTTAATCATCATTAAATGGAGTTATGAACTTACCATTAAATGGTTTAATGGTTGTCTTTTAATGTTAGCTTGTAACCTATTTGCGTTCATTAGATTAAAGATGAAAGATGTATATTAGATGGACCATCTTCCTTCTTTCTTCTTGGCAAAACCGAAATTGGGTATTGAATTTTAGGTTATGGTCTTTTCAAATAGCCATCATAAAGATAAATGAAGATAATCTCATTTATTGGCTATTTTATGAGTGATTAATGAAAGAAGTGATGCATTTGATGCATCTCTCTCCTTCCATCGATGCATATACGAAATGGGTAGGCAAGAAAGAGTTCTTGCATGTTCTTTACACCTTCTCTCCTTTCATGAAAGAGAGAATCGAAAATACCAATTGAAAGAGTTTCAATTTTGCTTCTTCTTCTTCTAAGAAAATCTCCTCCAAACATTTCTTCTCCTTTCCCACCAAAGGATTTTGTTAACCTAATTGTCCTTGAAGAACAGGTGGTAAATCTAATTGGTTGGGGATATTACAACAAGGAGAAAGTAAATTGCTAAAGGAAAAGAGTCAAAGGCAAAGGATTTGGATACACGAAGAAGGAGAGGATAGCGCAGCGAGGATTTAAAGCTGTAGTGAAGGAGTCGGTAATACTCCTGATCTTGTTTATATTTTATTATCCTTATACCATATCATGTATGGATTGGCATGTTGATTTGGATTTGTTGCTTCCGCTGCAAGTAATGATTTCTTAAAAGTTTTGAAATCTACCGTTTTTCTAAACAAAGCATATTTTCCTTTTCTGATCCAACACTTTCAGCAAGAGAACTCACTAAAGGAGATTTGGGTTAGAAAGTGCGTGGCACTTCTTGCAATGGATGGTTAACGACATATGATAAGTGAAAGAAGCTACGTGATGGATTATCAAAGTTGTGTGGATGATCACGTCACATTTGGTGATGGGAAGAAAACAAAGGTAATTGGTATAGACATTCTTTGCGTGGATAGATTGCCACATCAAAAACTATTTAGATCCATAGTTATTTGTTTCCAAAAAAGAATCCAACTAGACATAGGATTAATTGGTTGCTTCTGAGGAAGAAACTAACCAGAAATCTAATGCAGAAACATAGTTGGTGGATAACTAAAATAAGGAAACATGATTTCAACAAGGATCTTCCATCATGAATCAGATGGGTTCATCCTATTGAGATTGTGATTGGTAAGTAAAAAAGAAAAGAGGTTAATGGATAGGCTTCCTGAGTTTTTAATTCATGGGTTTTCTAAGGTTCAAGTGATTAATGTGTGTTTGGTTTTTTCTTTACGTATTGAATATTATATTTGATGTGAAAATGAGGCTCTTCTTGATGATTTGAGAGTTTTGTTTTTGTATTTTGATTTACAAAGTCATTTCGAGAAAATGTTGATGGTTGATTGAAGATCTATAGGAAGATTCGAGTTTTCTATGATTATAGTTTTTCAAGCTTTTCCTAGTTTCTCTCTATATCATGGACTGTATGAGTTTAGACAATATGCTTTCATTGAAAACACTTCCTGTGTATATGGATTTGCGGAGAATGTGTTGCCACAATGCTTGTATATCATCTTTAAAAGAACAAAAGAATTTGGAAAAGGTATGTTTTCACTTACAGCTATTGTCACGAGTGGTCTGATTCACAAAAATCTTACCTATTTTTAGCTTTAGATGTAAATGGTCATTTGTTTGCTTTCTTAGATGCCATAATGAATGGCATTTTTCTCTCTCTACAAAAGCAATAATCCTCAGTGTTTGGATGCTTTTGTGCCTATACAACAATGGTCTCCAGGTTGTAAATAACGACAATGCTTTAAGAAGTTTTGTAAAAATATTTACTTCTAGAATATATTTACGTGCACTTGCTGGTGAGATATCAAGAGCCTTGTCTAGTGGATTAGATGAACTCATTCGTCATGATTCTTCATTACATGGAAGGGAGTGGATTGAAGTAATTTGGCAATATGCAATTTAGTGTGGTAAAAATCGAAGAACAACTAATTTTAAAGGAGATAAAAGAGGAATGCCCATGGGAGAATCTCCCAAAAAGACTTCAAGCAACTATGTCTTCAAGGTCATGAGAAATGAGCAACCTTACAATAGCATCCTAAATTTTAGTGCCGTCGATGTCTTGTGTCTTACTGGAATTGATAGAAATGAGTTTATTGACATTATGAACTAAGTATGTGTAGATCTAAGCTATTAAGAAAAGTATGTGGAAGTTGAATAATTCAATTACTAAATAACTTTTGTTTACGAAACCTATTGACTTTGCAATTGAGTCATTAAGGGGGTTTATCTTGCCAACTTCACATTTGAGGAATTTAAAAAACTCTTTGAAGAAGAGATGGAAACAATAGTTAAATTTGTAAGGAAGAAGATAATTCATATATTCTGTTTGATCCTGCTAGCTTCTAAGTAAAGCAAGCTTTGTCCCCTAAATTTTACTCCTCGATAACACGATGGGATACTCTCGCTTCAACCGGGTTTGTTCTTAATCATCCTATAAATTTAACTGAGTATAAATAATTTAATTTATATGCTTTGTAGACTGAGAGGAATTTGTTACATACCTCTTTATTGCCACAACATTTTGATGCTGAGTTGGTGTGAGTATTTTATTGTGATTTGGATAAGTGAGTGTCGAATTATACAACTTTATGCTTTCATATGATTTATGTAAGGGGGAGATTGGTTAAGTTTGATTCAGATTCATTGAATGCATTTTTGGGGTTTATGAATTTAATCAGTCGTATACAAATAACTTTGATATGAGTAAAGATATGTTGGCTAGTATTTTGATCGATGATAAATTGTCATATTGGCATTTTATTGCTACTCTACGAGCTTATGATTCTTCTGCTGCACCTACTACTATTTTTTTTGTATCCTTATTATTGAGATTTATCGCATTTTGTTTATTCAACTACTGATATTTTGTGTTTTGGCATCATTTTGTCCTAAGTTGGAGATAAAAATTATTTATTCAGCTACTAATATTTTATACTTTGTTGGTAACTATTCAATTTAAAGGGAGTGTCCAATTCTTATGTTTAGGGGGAGTTCTTATATATGACCAATAATGTCAAAAAGTGGGAGATTATTAAAATATTTTGTTAAGATATCTAATTAATATTTTAGGCATTATTTGTAGTTGGATATTTTTAATATGTCATATGTCATAAGAAGTTTACTTAGGATGCGATTTCTCTATGTTGGAGATAGGATTTAATGGAATTCTACTTAAAGTTGAATCCTGATAGGATTTATTTGGATATGCATGTCAATAATTTTAGATAGATATTCAACAAATTTTTGGTGATTTAAGTTATCTTTGGCAGCTGTGTTTTTTTGCTTAAATTTGTGTATTTTTGGATAGTTGTTTCATCATTTTGGTAAGGAAAAATCTGCAGTAAATGCTTCAAGTGTGCAGCTATATTTTATGATATTTTGGTGGTGAAACACTTATCTAATTAATGAATTATTGGAGCTATTGTGCGTGGACTGTTCAATGATTATTCTCAAAGGTTCATAGCAAATGTTAGTCTACAATTTCCCACACTTTCAGTTGTTGAAGCTATATATTTAAGATAGTATTTTTTTATCTCAAGTGTTTCCTTGTTTAAGCTCCTTTTGTTTCAATCACTTGAGTTTTTATTTTCATCTTTATTATTGTTCATTGTTGTAAAAATCCTCTGATGAGGTTAGTGTAAGGTGGTCTTGTTATTAAGAGTAAAATACTTTCATAGGTAAGTACGAGTAGATACTGTCAAAAGTTGTGTGGTGTCGACTTAATAAAGCCTTGGGTAAAACTATTGTATCATGATAAAAGTTGATTAAGCTAGGTGAGGGCCCCGTAAACGTTAGTCGGGTATGTCAAACTTCGTTACCAAATTTTAGTTGTTGGTTTATTTGTTGCATGTTTAATTTTTTTGTTTCCACAATTTTGAAAAATTAACAACTGTTAATACAATTGCTTTATATTAAGCAATTGATAGAAACAGTTTAAAGTAACTACAGTAGAATAGGATTTTTGCGAAACTACATCGTTTGAGGCTTTGAATTTTATTTGTTAATATATGTTTATAATTATAGTTTGAGTTCATTATGCTCATAATTGATTATTACAAATATTTGTATACTCTTTTCTTAAAGTTAAAGTAATTCATTACCAAAACCATGAAGGTTCATAAGATATACAAGTTTAATACATTTATATAATCTTTTATATAATTTATTTGATAACGAAGTGTTAATTAAAATTATAATAAATATATATTTCATAAATTTTTGTATTACATGGAAAAATGAAATGTCATCAACATGTTATTAGAATTATTAAAGTTCTTCTTGATAAACAAATTGTTTTAAAAATATTTTGGTTTGTTAGAATTATCATATGTAGATCCTTTTTTCTTTCAAAATTTTATCTAGCTTTGCTAAATAAAAATTTATTAGTCAACATTTAATAAATGATATTCTTGTAATCGATATATTCTTTCTAAAGTTGGTTTGTTACTATTTCTAATTATGGTTATAATAAAGTTTATTTTAATTTGTCATACTCTTGTCTTAGAGAGTTCATTTCTTTTTAATTCTTTTACTATAATTCTTAAGAGCTGTCTTATCAATTAATTGAGAAGGCATTTAGTTGTTGGCTTATACCCTAAAGTCAATCTGTTGGTTGTAGTTTAGTTATATAATTATTTAAAGGTATTTTATTTTATACATATTTAGATGTATATTATAAAGTCCATGAGATAAATATTTACAAATTAAAAATGATGAGATTATAATTATAAAATTCATATTAGATTTATGTATTATCTCTAATTTGTTCCTAGTTATTATTTTATTAAGATTAGATAATAGAGCATAAAAGACTAGATGCATTATATTTCTTTATTGGGAAGAATTATAGACTACAGATAGTTAAATAAATATATGAGTGTTTGTTAGAGAATAAGTTCTCTAAAGTGACCTTATATAAGAATCCCATTTTTTACATTATTTTCTAAAAATGTTAAAGTGGTAAATTAATTATAAGATGGAATGATAGTTCTTACATAAAATATTTGTGTATCCCTAATATGGGACCATAACCATACGATAAGTAATAATATATTATAGGGGATGTTGGAACCCGTTCTCAGAGCTCAATTATCGTTCCGGAGTTATAAAGCATAAGCGGGTTTCCTTGAAGGATTATTTCAATGAACCCTCATTAGCCGTCATCTGATAGGGGTGACATGCCAACACCAGCCAAACCCCAACATCTCAATTTGACTTCCTCAAGACAATTGTAGCTCTATGTCTCTAGTTCATTTTGAAACAAGAACCACCTCATTTGGAACTCTATAGAAGAAGTTATGCTTAAAAAGCCAAAATGCTCATACCTCAATCATGGTCTCCCAAATGACCCCTCACTTTTTCTAATGCAAACATTTTCAAATCAAATTCAAAAGATACAAATTTCTATGGAGAGATAGAACCATATCTTAGGAATCTATCGCTTTAAGAATTACTTCATTCGGAGATTGGATGACGAAGTTATGGCCAAAAGAATCCAACATGTTTATGTCCTTAATCATTATGAAACTCTCTTGGCGCAAGTGCCATAACTTTTGCTACATATGTCGGATTAAGTTCGTTCTTAGACCATTTATGTTGGACCCCGTTTCCGAGGCCCAACATTCGGACCCATAAAAGCATACATAAGCATAGAGGACCCAAAATCGACACAAAATTGGCCACAAAAGGAGAAATCTTGAAATAGAAAATTTGGCTTTGTATTTTAAGAAAATATGTTCCTTACACTCTCACGGTTCCAACGCCACTGAAAACGCTCAAATCGGATTAGAAATGAAAAAGTTATCGCAAAAATACTATCTTAAAGAAAACAGTGAAAACAGTCCCTCTACCAACTTCATATCAAAATTTGAAAACTTTAGAGGCTGAATTACTGATCAACTCCTTCATAAAAAGTGTAGATTTATGTCTCTAGTTTCATTTAAAACAAGAATCGCCTCGATCCGAGCCCTATAGCTCTAGATATTTAAAAATTAGTGAAGTATATTTAGTCATGATCAGTCGACCTCCACACTTTGTTTCAAACCACCTTTTTCAATTTAAAAGCAATACTGGTAAATCAGGTGTAGAAAGATAGAAAATTTTCTTAAGAATCCATCGGTGCAGTAGTAAGCCTATTCTTCAATTCCTCAAAACTACTCTGACACTCCTCAGTCCACTCAAACTTCTGATTCTTTCTCGTCAATTTGGAAAGTGGAGCAGCTATCAAAGAAAAGCCCTCCACGAACCTCCTATAATATCCAGCTAGTCCCAAGAAACTCCTCACCTCAGCCACATTTTTAGGTGCTTCCCATTTAACCACAGCCTCTATCTTTTGTGGATCCACATGCACTCCACGCTCTGAAATCACATGCCCCAGAAATACCACTTCCCTTAACCAAAATTCGCACTTGTCGAACTTGGCATACAACTCGTTCTTTCTCAAGGTCTCCAAAGCAACCCTCAAATGATCCTCATGCTCCACATCACTCTTAGAATAGACCAATATGTCATCAATAAAGACAATGACAAATCGGTCTAGGAAAGACTTGAAGACTCTATTCATCAAATCCATAAAGACTGCAGGAGCATTTGTTAACCCGATAGGCATAACCAAAAACTCAAAGTGGCCATACCTCGTCCTAAAAGTAGTCTTTGACACATCGGTCTCCTTAATCCTCAACTGATGATAACCCGATCTCAAATCTATCTTGGAAAAGACTCTTGCCCCTTGCAACTGATCAAACAAATCATCTATGTGCGGGAGCGGATATCGGTTCTTAATGGTGGCATGATTCAACTTCCTATAATCCACACACATCTGCAACAACCCATCCTTCTTCTTCACAAATAGCACCGGAGCTCCCCAAGGCGAAGAGCTCGGCCTAATGTAACCCTTCTCCAAAAGATCCCCCAATTGCTCCTTAAGCTCCTTCAATTCCGCCGGAGCGATCCGGTAAGGCGGAATCGAAATTGGCGTAGTGCCTGGAAGAAGCTCAACGGGAAACTCAATTTCCCTCGGAGGAGGTAGTCCTGGTAATTCCTCTGGGAAGACGTCCGGGAATTCCCTGACTACAGGAATATCCTCCAACCTCCCTCTATCTGCTTCCGTGTCTAACACATAGGCCAAATACGCTTCACACCCTTTACTCATCATTCTCTTCGCTACCATAGCCGAAACAATTTGAGTCGAGCTGACTTTTCTATCTCCCATGAATACCACTTTTATGCCATCCTCCATTCAAATTTCTTGTCTTACCTTGCAGTCTAAGTTGGCATGATACTTCTCTAAGGTATCCATACCTAGGATCACATCCAATCCTCCCATCTTCAAAGGCATCAAATCCACCACAAACTTCCCTCCACTAATCTCTATCTCACAGTCTCTATACACTTGACTGATAACAATAAACTGGCCGATCGGAGTACTCACCATCAGCGGAGTACCCAAAGGGGCTCAAGACTCTATCACATACAGTTTTACCCGATGACACAAAGAGTGAGTAGAACCCTGATCAATCAAAGCAAGAACATCATGTAGGAAAATCCCGGGGTGTTCATCACATGAACACAGTGCGGAATTTAAAATTTTGAGTCCCGGGACATTCCCGAAAGCCAGGATCCATGTGTATGTATAACTAGTCAAACTATAACGACCAAAGGAGACCGTCTCTAACGGTATCCACGCAGAGGTCGGAAAACCTAACCGGGACAAACCCTTTTGACCTGGGAATAACTAGAATAAGGTAAAGAGTGTGCTAGCACTAACCTTGATCTTGGAGAGCAAGTGATTGAACCTTGGTTGAGCCTTGGAGAGTAGAAGCTATCGTGAGTTATGAAAGGAAGAAGATGAAAATCAAATTTCCAAAGCTTAACTATTAAGCATTCGGCCTTCTCCTTCAAAAACCACCGAATAAGCTTGCTTCTCTAACCTTCTTATATGTATATTTAACTAATTAAAACATATAAAAGCTAGGTTAAGGAGAGCCCAGCGTGGGAGGCAATAAACCATTAAGAAAGTCAATGTTAATGATTCATTTTGACTTGGTCAAAACTAATCTCTTCCTTTCTTATGGCTTCCACGAAACTAGCATATATATATAATAATTAATCAATTCTTAATTAATTAATTAATATATATATATTCTTGAAGAGGTCGATCAAGCTGAATTAGGTCCTACAAACCCTCTTGGGCCCCACGCAATAAATCACGGAGGCGATTTTCAGCAATGTCGATGTCGCGATCTCATCGGGACATATCCCAATCTCATCGGGATCCATTTAATGCTATTGCTCTCCAGATATCGGATCTACATGCGAAACTATTTCTGATTCTCAGAGTTACTCTTATCGTGTGACCCATTAGGTTCCGGTTATGTTGGCCACTTAGATTAACACTTAATCATTAATCGAGCAAGTCATGAGCGGTATCTAGAACACATCATGACCCCAATTGACCAAAAAGTAATTGGTTTGACTAATGAAACCATATCACGAACCCTTCCATCGACAATTCTTGTGCAATTAGTCCTTTCACCATGCTATACCCCACTTGGTTTGAGTATGGGCAATGTGTCAACTCTTACTAGGTGATCGGATCAAATCTAGTCAAGTGTAATCGGTTCTCGTCTAGGACTCATTACTTGATATGTCCATGAAGACCCTCTTCATGACACGTGTGTCTTCGGCGAGAGACTTCTAAGTAATGATCGATAAGAGACCATGGGTATCTCTTCGCTATCACGAAGTGGTGAATCCTTTATTGGCTACTCAATTACCTTGAATACCTCAAAGCTGTACCCAATCACCACCCTATGGCGACCTCGAAAGGCAACAAGGAATAGAGTCAAAGCACGTAATCGGTACCAAGATATCCTTGAGTACCTCGAGTCTAAGGATACTTGCACCATTGCTATGATGAGATTATCAACGACATTTGTATAGGACATCCATGTGATGATCTCATGGCAGGTCATCAATGTACTTACTACCACTAGTAAGCATCCACGTATCAAATCTAAATATCTCAATATTTACGGTTTTCGAGATCCTTTGCTTGATCCAATCAAGGAGTTTGACATGCTAGTCTATCCGGATTAACAATGTCGGTCTCGTTAATCCTATGACTAGGATAATTTGAATCTTGACATAATTGCACATGATAGGAATCTCGGTAGTATGATCGCATCATAATTTCCTTCATGCTATGTCATATATCATGGACTTCATAAATTTGATTAAAGATCACAATCAATTCATAATAAAATGAACATCAAATAAATAAAATATGCTTTGCTTTATTTATTCATAAAGTGCATACATGACTATGAACAAAAGCAGCTAAAGGGATTGCCTTTAGGGCACTACTCTAACAATCTTATGGTGCTGTACCCATATAAGTCGACTTACGAGTGGACAAGTCGACTTATCGATCTAGAAACAACCACAAATCGCCTTACACTTACACATCAACATCAAACAGTTTAATCATACCAGTTACCACTTCTGGAGCGGTCTCTGCCTCCTCTCGAGTCATAGCAAACACTCTAGCTGGTGCTTGCCCCCTAGATCTATCTGGAGGATAAGCTCTCTTAGGTACACTAGAGCTACCTACTTGATCACGATATACATCCCATTGGCTCGGTCCTCCTAGAAGCTTGTCTGAGATCCCTCTCTTACATGCAGCTTAGGACACTCTTTGGCAAAATGTCCTTACGCCCACAATTGAAACATGCTCTGTCAACCTACAACATTCTCCTCTATTGAAATACCCACAGTGCTCACACTTAGAAAAAGGTGCCCTCTTCCTATCTCCTCTCCTACTACCGTCCACCGATGGAGCTTGGTGAGAGACGGTAGGAGTCCTCATTGGTCTAGGCCAGCTCCCACCGGTTCTCCTCTCCTCAGGCTGCACAGGGAAGGTTCTGCCACTTCTCTTGGGAATTGGAGTACCACCTCCCCTCTTGGTATTCTCTTCCTTTCTCTTTCAAACTGTCTCCCTTCCTAGGTGGTGCGAAACAAAAGCTGTTCCATTTGACCCATGCTTTGAACAAATGCTTGGGTAAATGTGCAGAACGATCTCGAATCCATGAGCCTTAACTCAGACTAGCTAGGCGACTGCTGAGTCTGAGGTCGGAGGGGCTCCCTACTCTGCCCTAGAGGAACATCATCCATTCTCAGGGCCACGGACTCATCCGTGCTCTCCTCTCTCAGTGGAGAGTCAGGTGCAATAGAACCTTGCATAACTCCTCGTGTCCTACGAGGTGGCATCTTACTCCTTTAATGAAAACATTTACTGATTAGCTACATTTCTTTTTAATCTTAGTTCCTATATGTATGCATGAGATGCATGTCACTTAATACAATTCATCAATTCATAATGCAAACATTTAATCATATATCACAACAAAAGCCTAGGAGTGAAACCTAAGCTCTGATACCAAACAATGTTGGACCCCGTCTTCGAGGCTCAACATTCGGACCCATAAAAGCATACATAAGCATAGAGGACCCAAAACCGACACAAAATTGGCCACAAAAGGAGAAATCTTGAAATAGAAAATTTGGCTTTGTATTTTAAAGAAAATATGTTCCTTACACTCTCACGCTCAAATCGGATTAGAAATGAAAAAGTTATGGCAAAAATACTATCTTAAAGAAAACAGTGAAAACAGTCCCTCTATCGAATTCATATCAAAATTTGAAAACTTTAGATGCTGAATTACTGATCAGCTCCTTCATAAAAAGTGTAGATTTATGTCTCTAGTTTCATTTAAAACAAGAATCGCCTCGATCCGAGCCCTATAGCTCCAGATATTTAAAAATTAGTGAAGTATATTTAGTCATGATCAGTCGACCTCCACACTTTGTTTCAAACCAACTTTTTCAATTTAAAAGAAATACTGGTAAATCAGGTGTAGAAAGATAGAAAATTTTCTTAAGAATCCATCGCTTCGAAAATGGGGTCAATCGGAGGTCTGTGCAAAAAGTTATGGCCAAAAGAAGGGAGAGAGGTCGGTCGGCCAAAACCGACCCCCAAACGCGAGCTCGCTCGGCATGGCCGAGGGGCGAGCGACCCGCATGGCCGAGCAGCATCGCTCGCCCGCATGGGCGAGCGATCGCCTCGCTCGGCCTGCCGAGCCGAGCGACCTGCTCGGCGATCCGACCTATCAGACTTCTAACCTCAATAACTTTTGACTCCGAGCTCCAAATCAGACATGGTTGGAAGCGTTGGAAAGCTAGAAGAAAAATCTACATTTTTTAAGAAGGATTTAAGGACAAGTTTGGCCACTAAGGGAAACCAAATTTTACTCAAAGTCCGATTGGCTAGCTCTCCCTAATAGCACCAGAACTTGCAACCTCCATAACTTTTGACCCAGAACTCCAAATTTAGCAAACTTAGTGTCTATGGAAAGGTAAAAGAATTATCTACAACTTTCATGAAGATGACCAACCTATATTCCAACTCCAAGAGGGTCAAAAGTGGACTCAAATCTCTGCCTAACAGATCAGCCATACAAACAGCACCTGCATTTAAATCTAACGACTCATACCTACCAATTAAAACCTCAAAATTAACTCCTTACCCCTCATGAACAAGCTCTATAGCTCGTCTACCACTCTCCAAGAGTCAAAAAGATCCCATACGACCTATAGCAACCCAGAAATTCCAGAACTTCTACAGCTCACCTCAACAACACAAATCATAGCAGATTTTCCCAGCGAGCTCTCCCAAAGTCAAAAAAACCAGCAACAACTCAAAAATGAAAATACTCATACACATGCTATTTCAAGGCCTTACACAGCTCGGAAATCAACATTTTCACAAGATGGAGAGTACTAGGGCTCTCATTCACATTCCAAATCATAACAAAGATTCATGCATAACTTTAGTTACATATTGGCATATTCATCAAGATCAAGTACAAAATACAAAAGATGAGATGCTCAATGATCAATATGCTTACAAAGCTATTCCAAAAGCTAGATGTTAACTTAATACAAAAGTTTCTAGTATTCTTGGAGTTATGCCCGATGCCTTGCAAGGTTCCGCGATCAACTAGAATTTGCACCTGAGGAGGGAGAATGGGGTGAGCTAACACGGCTCAGTGGCTAACATGTTTATGGCCATCAAGTAATGAGCCACACAACACACAATTTACCAATCCGAAACAATGGCAATTTATCATATAAAGCTCAAATAACCCAAAATCATCACACAAGCATAACGTGAAAGTTTATAGCAATCAACCACATATTATGCATCATAAACACAAACAAATGATGGGATGCACACATTTGGCTCGAGAGTTTCACAAACACAACGAATAAACCGAAGTTTATAAATAAACACAATGAAGCTGGAGTTCAGTAAACACATCGAGTCCATTTTCGGATCTCGTAGGCCACAAGCGGGCAGCCGGGAAAAGGCTAAGGGGGTCCACGTGCACGTGTCTATCGATATAGGCTCTCTCTTGCCCAATCGCAATCAATTTATGCTCACATATCGAAACACAAAAATAGCATTTTATGCTTCTTTCATTGTATCAAATCATCATAGTTTCGTACTTTTCTTTCAAATAAATAGGAATACACTTTCAATATACACACAATATAGCAAAGATAGCACATATAGGGCATTTGCCCATTACACAACAACTATAAAATGTTACCCACCTATCGTCGGAATCCGAATTCAAGATTGCCCTTCCTCCTTGTCTTGAGTGGGGTTCTTTTGATTTCCTTCAATTAAATCACACTCTATTCAATAAATACATTTTGAAGGAAAGCGTAACATTCATAGAAATCTAGCACAATGAAAATCTACTTTAAACCTAACCTACCCATAAGCCATATATGCTAGAATAACCATAACCTTAGCTTAGAAATCCCAAAAATTCATAGATCTCACCTTTTCTTCTTTCTTTCTACAAACCCTACAAAAACCCTAACTTCCATTTCCCCCCATTTTCGAACCTATCATAAACAAAGATGAAACTTACCTCTAGCAAGTAGATTTCTTCTCTTTTTCTCCTTCTTTCTTCCTTCCTCCAAGCCTCCTACGGGTCTCCTTCCTCTCTTTGGCCGAAAGCTATTCTTTTTCCTCTACTCACGTTTTCTTCTCTTATTTCCTTTGGCTCTCACGACACTTGCTTCCTCTCTACCCACTTAACTCTTTTAATTCTCAACTTAAAGCCTACCTTCCAAAACTACATAGTTTTGGAGCTCTCCTAACTTACCATGCTTTTGGGCTCTTCCTCTTATAACTTACAAGTAGCTCTATTGGGCTCTCCTCCTTCTACAAGCCCACTACACATCACCCATTAATTTCTAATCCTCCTTCTTCTTATTCCTTCTTTCCTAAAGCCCATACTTTCCAATATTAGGTCCAAGCCTTCATTTAAGGTCCCAACTTCTAATTTCCAAGCCCAACATAAAATATTTATATAAACACATAATTAAATCAATTAAGGCAAAAAAAATGATTAAAGTAAGCGAATAATTAAATAAATCCATAAATAATAAAAGAAAAAAAATAATAAAAAAAATTCGGGGCCCAACAATTTAAAAGTATACTTCTAGATCTACAATTGTCATGAGACCACATGGCGAGATTCGGCCTTTAAAAGGGTAAAAAATTGTGATTTACTGTTGCTGTCCTGTGAATGTCCGTTTAACAGACATTGTCAGGTTTGGGAAGCCTTTTTGATCGTGAAGGTCGGTTTAATGGACATCCAATAGACATGGGCGATGCTAGGGGTCCTTTTTGACCCAAGAAGGTCCGTTTAATGGACCTAAAGTCTGTTAAACGGACATGGGGGTTTCCCAAACCTTTTCAAAGCCCCTCCAATGTTTCCTACCTCCATTCTAACCTTATTTGCACTCATAATCTTCTTAAATTCACCCCTTCTAGTGCAAAACCACTCCATATCTATTCAAACACCAACTTTGATCCATTGAATCCACTAATCCCTACTCATTTAATTCAACAAAACCATTAATTCTCACCATTTATTATAGCTGTTCTTGGGTATACATCCTATGCAGTATCACCACTTGTAATGCTCATATATCTCAATTACGATATCCAAAATTTACATACTTTATACTGTTGGAAAGCTAAAAGGATAAACTACAACTTCCAAGAAGACCACTTTGTCTAATTTGGCCTAGATTAATTCAGTTTTTCCCCCGAAATCAATACACAATTCTATCCCTATGGAAAACTTGAAATATGCAATGTACACTACAAGATAACAAGCACATCCACAACAGAACTTCATCAATTCTCAATTCATTTCCAAATCAAAATGAAGTTCATACAAAGCTTTAATTACATATTGACATTACATCAAAGTCTTAACACAAGTTATAAAAATACATTGGATGCTCAATGTTTAATATGCTTATAAAGCTATTCAAAAGTCTAGCCACTAACTTAGTATAAAAGCTAACTATCTTGGAATTCGTCCAATTGCCTTACAAGGATCACTGATCTTCTCGATCTGCACCTAAGAAGTGGGAAAAATATTGGGTTGAGCTACACAGCTCAGTGGCTAAGATATTTATAGCCATTGGCGATAAGTCATATAATCAAACATATACAAATACCTATATAGACCAACAATGAATCTCAGCATTCACAATTCAAATACACATCTCATAATTCAATAAATCATCCTATAGAATATATTAGATGTAATTCACATCTAAGCATAGCACTCAAAATATCATTATAACTCAGCACATCAAAATGCAAATGCACACACAATTTGGCTCAAGGGTTCCGTGGAACAAAATAAAGAAACTGAGGTTTACTCCGTGAACGAAACGAGTCCACTTTTCAGATCTCGTGGGGAAAAAGTGGGCAGCCTTGAGAAGAGTTTATGTTGATGTGCACATGACTACAAAACGGTTCCTCTCTTTCCCAAACACAATCAAATTCCATGCTTAATTCAATCATTCACAATCTCATATTCTCATGCTTTCTTTTCTTTATACAAAATGCCATAACTCAATTCAACGACATAACATGATCATACACACAATTCAATTGTTTTTATCATAATGTCATACATCATAATGAAATTTTCATATCACTACATTTCCAACAAATCATTTTAACACACAATACACACACAAAGCATTTTGCTCATTACACAATAACTATAAATAAATTACCTACCTTATAACTCTTGAAAATCCAAATTCAATTTGGCCCTTCGTCTTGCTCCTGAGTAGGTTGTACTTGATTTCCTAACATAACCAAAATTCTCATTCAATTCCAATTTAAATGGAAATCCCCCAATTTCTATAATCACAACAAATGAAATTAACATAAATCAAGCTCAATCTTAACGTACCCATAGTCCATCTAGGTTAGAAAATCCAAAACCTAGCTTAAAAACCCTAAAAATCAAATGGGTTCTGGTCGGGTCGGCTATACTTGGGCCTGAGCCCAATCACGCAGGCCAATCGGTCAGTCCCATACTCATCGTTTAATCCGGGCTTGATTCACACATTCGTGGCCCATTAGCAGAAGGAAGTCCCCCACGCAGATACGTAAAAAACCTAAACCTGATTACTATTTCGTATATAAGGTATTATTCTCCCATAACAGAGGTACGAGACTCATAACCTGATTGTTTTATCTGATTTTCTCAACCTCACCCTCACCATAATACTTACTTGAGCGTCGGAGGGGCTAATCGGGACACAACCCCCGACAAGCCTTCCTTATTTTGCAGGTTTCTTCACTTCGGAACTATCAGCGGAAGGTTGCCAACTCATGGATCCAAACGGCAACGCACCGTTCAGCCTAAATCCGGCAGAACCAATTGGCGCCCACCATGGGGCCCGACTTCCGGGAACCACATCCAGAACCACACAAATCAGCTAGGCGGTGGTGATGAATCCTGATGTAGCCGCTGTCGCGACCCTGGCGATGCAGCGTTTAGGTTTGCAGCTGCCTGCAATTATGCCGTCTGCACCGCATGTCTCCCGCACGGAATCCTCTGATCCTAACGATCAACAGCAACCTCACACCTTGGAACAGGAAGAGCAGAGCGTGGCTGTGGAGGATAACGTTGCACCAGACACACGAATCTTGACACCGATCGGATGCAGAACCTATTCATTTGTGCATTACATCTCGACGAAAAGCAGATCGAGGAAGCAGCCGATCTGTTGATTCGCCAGATCCTGCAGTCCCAGCCGACGCAATAGCAGACGTCTACGCGACAGGCTGCGCGACAACATGACAGATAGCCACCAGACACAAAACCTAGAAAAAATCGTGGACGATCGGATTAACACGGCTATGAGCTTTCGTCCAGACCGCCCGACGGCGCAGTACAACTTTCCCTTTACTCCGGAGATCTTGGATAGCCTCCCAGCACCCGACACAAAAATACCGACCCCTGAGAAATACACCGGGAAGACCGACCCCCTGGACTACCTTCAACACTTCCAATCCATGATGAATCTACATTGTGTCCCGGATGCTATCCAATGCAAGGCTTTTTGTACAGCCTTCCAAGAGGGAGCTCGGTGCTGGTTCAACAGCTTGCCCCCGGATTGTGTCATTTGCTTCGAAGATTTCAGATTGCTATTCCTGAACCAGTTCGCCACTAGTAAGCGGCCGCAGAAGACAGCCCTGGAGGTGATGCAACTCACCCAAGGAAGAAATGAGAGTTTGCGGGAGTTCATCACCCGGTTCAACAACGAAGCGGTCGAGGTTCCCGACCTCACTTGCTCGTCCATACTGGCCGCGCTCATGAACAATACGAGGGACGAGGAGTTCAAGAAGTTATTAGCCCTCGATCAGCCCCGATCTGTTCAGGAAATAAGAAACAAGGCGGACAGGTACATTCAGCTTGAAGAAGTGCTGAAAAATCTGGCGTCGAGCGGATGATCGCTTCGCCAAATGATAGGGCGAACGAATTCGCCAAGCGGCAAAAAAGCGGTCAATTTGGAAAAGGCCGACCGATCGGCGAGGATATCGGCGGGAGTTCACTCCACTAAGCAGGACATATCTTGAAATCTTGGCGGTAGTGAGGCGGATGGGAAACTATCCGAGAGCTGGAAAAATGAAGACCCTTACAGGGCGGGAACTGACTTATATTTCCGTTTCCACAGAGAGGTCGGTCACGATACGGAAAATTGCTGGCGGTTGAAAAAAGAGATCGAACTCCTCATTCAAAAGGGAAGGTTAGGCGGTTCGTGAAACATGAACAAAATGCCGATCGCGAGCATGTGTCGGACAGAGACAATAGGCGGCCATACGGAATCGAAGCAGCGAAATGAAGGCGATGAACACAAATCTGAGATAACCGAGCGAGAAGAGAGAGGCGGTCGAGGAAAGGAATGACAGAAATGCCGGGCAACAAGAAGACCGGCCAGCTGGGGTTATTAATACGATATTCGGTGGAAATGCAGCCGGGGGATCCACCACTAAGGGGAGGAAGAGATACGCCAAACAGGTCGACAAAGACTCATCCACCAAAAAACCGAGGGAGAGTGACGGGATGATATCCTTTGATGAGTCCGACCTCAATGGAGTAAGTTGCCCCCATGACGATGCCCTCGTGGTAAATTTAAACATGGACGGATACGAAGTGAAGCGGGTAATGATTGACACGGGCAGCTCGGTCGATTTGCTATACTATGAGGCCTTCAAGCAAATGAAGGTACCCGAAGAGCGACTATTACCTACAGACGGCCCCATTAAAGGAATGGCAAGGCGTCGACCTACCCGTTGCGGGTGTATTTGAAGGTAAAGTTTGGGCAGAAACCATGTCAGATAGAAAGGGACGTTGAGTTCCTAGTCGTAAAGTTCCAAGGGGCATATAATGCAATAATCGGGCGAGCTACTCAAAATGCCCTCAGGTCGGTCGTCTCCACTTACTACCAAGTTATGAAGTTCCCGACACCCCACGGGGTAGGCATTGTCAGGGGTCAACAGAGAATCGCCAGGGAATGTTATTTAGAGGAGACTAAAACATTAGGCAGGCGGTAGTCTTGTGAGTTCTCTTGATGTAAGAATTGACGAAGAGACAGAGAGATTGAACCCAGTAGAAGAAACGCAGCGGGTTGTATTGGATGAAGCCGACCCTTCCAAGTTCACAAACCTAGGTTCCGAGCTGCACAAGGACCTGGTTAAAGAAATGACAGATTGTTTGGTGAAAAACAGGTCAGTTTTCGCTTGGGTACCGAGCGACATGCCTGGAATTTCTCGATCAGTCGCATCGCACTCCCTCGGTATTCGACATGACTGCAAGCCGATCAGACAAAAGAAACGATGGCACAGTAAGGAGCGACAGGAAGTGGTCGAGAAGGAAGTAGCGAAGTAGCTGGAGGCCGGGTTCATCCGAGAGGTCAAGTATCCAGAATGGCTTGCCAACGTCGTTTTGGTGAAAAAGAAGAACGGGAAGTGGAGGATGTGCATAGACTTCACCGATTTGAACAAGGCATGTCTGAAGGACAGCTTCCCCTTGCCCAAGATCGACCAGCTAGTAGACTCCACCTCAGGACATGAGCTGCTCAGTTTCCTGGATGCCTTTTTGGGCTATCATCAAATCCAGATGAGCCTTGAAGACGAGGAAAAGACCGCCTTCATCACCGACCAGGGCACGTATTGTTACCAAGTGATGCCGTTCGGTCTAAAGAATGCTGGGGCTACTTATCAAAGGCTCGTCATGGAAGTGTTCAAAACACAAATAGGTCGATCTGTCGAAGCGTACGTAGATGATATGGTGGTTAAGAGTAAGACGGCCGCCGAGCATGTACAAGATCTCAAGGAAGTCTTCCAGACCCTGAATAAATTCCAGATGAAGCTAAATCCAGAAAAATGCGTGTTTGGGGTAGCATCCGGAAAATTCCTGGGGTTTATGATCACTCAGCGGGGAATCGAAGCTAATCTAGAGAAGATTGAGGCCATCATACAGATGCCTTCACCGCAATGCCTGAAAGATGTTTAGATATTGACCGGTCGGATAGTTTCGCTGAACAGGTTCATCTCCAGGCTAGGAGACAAGTGCCTCCCGTTTTTCAAAGTCCTGAGGAAAGCAAACCTGACCCAGTTCCAATGGTCGGATGAGTGCGAAAAAGCTTTCCAACACTTGAAGAAATACTTGTCTAGCTCGCCTATTATGCAAAGCCCGGTAGAAGGGGAGAGTCTGATTTTATATTTGGCGATTACGGAGGGGTCGATCAGCGCGGTACTTATCCGATCGGAAGGAAGCGAGCAGCATCCCGTCTACTATGTCAGCAAAGTGTTGACCGGTCCAGAAACACGATATACGCCCATAGAGAAGCTAGCCCTCTCTTTGATAATGGCAGCCAGGAAGCTGAGGCCTTACTTTCAAAGTCATACCGTAGAGGTATGGGTGATCAACCCTCAGCAAAGTGCCTTCAAAAGCTGAAACTTGAATTCGGTGATAAAGTGGGCGATGAAGCTGGGAGAGTTCGATATACAATACAAGCCCATACGACCATTAAAGCGCGGTGTTGGTAGACTTCATTGCAGAGATGAGCTAACCGAGCTCGAAGGACAAGCGATTCCACTTTGGAGCTTATTTGTTGTGGATCATCCAATCCGAGGGATGCGGAGCGGGAGTAGTCTTGATCAGCCCAGTTGGAAGAAAAGGTGGAGTACGCCTTGGCTAGAATTCAAAGCCTCAATAACGAGGCGAGAATATGAGGCTCGATATAGCCTCTAACTCGCCAAGGAGATGGAGGTGAAGCATCTGAAGATATATAGCGATAGCCAAGTGGTGGTCGGCCAAGTCACCGGGCAGTATGAGGCCAAGGGGAACAACATGATCAAGTATCTGAAGCTAGTAAAATAGGAGTTGAGCAATTTCGAGCAGTACTCAATCAACAGAATAGAACGAGCTCAAAATGCTAAAGCAGATGCGCTCTCGAAAATGGCTTCCGACCGTGATGCCATAAATAATGTTACAGTCGAGCGACTAGATCGGCTAGCATTCGAAAACCGAGGAAGTTCTCAGCGTAAATCTTGGTCGATCGAGTTGGATGAACCAATTACATTACCTTTTAGAAGGAAAATAACCAGAAGATGCATCGGAAGCCAAGAAACTAAGAATAAAGGCCGCCGAGTACACAGTAGTTAACGAGACTCTGTCTAAGCGGTCTTACGACTGGTCGCTGCTTCGATGCTTGAACGAGGAAGAAGCCGAGCAGGCAATGGCTAAAGTCCATGAAGGGATGTGCGGAAATCACATAGGGGGCGGAATGTTGGCTCACCGATTGATCAGACAAGGGTACTACTGGTCGAAAATGAGAAGAGATTGTCAGGAAAAGGTCAACCGATGTGAGGCCTGCCAGAGAAACAACAGCCTCTCCCACCAGCCGATTGAGCGAATGCAAATCGTGAGCCATCCTATCCCTTCATTTCGATGGGGAATGGATATCTTGGGGCCTTTCCCTCTCGGTCCCGGGTAAAAGAAATTCCTGATAGTGGCAGTGGAGTATTTCATCAAGTGGGTAAAAGCGGAGTCTGTCGCTACAATCACCGAGGGGAAGGTGGAAAGTTTCATAAAGAAGAATATACTATGCCGCTTCGGGATGCCTATGGTGTTGGTCACAGATAATGGTCGGCAGTTCGACAACTGCAAGTTTAGAGATTTGCGATCGACTAAAGATCGAGCTACGGTTGACTTGATAGCCCATCCCAAAGTAACGGTCTCATGAGAACACCAACAAAAAGATAATGAGCGCCCTCAAGAAGCGCCTGGACGGCCGAAAGACCTGGGTGGAAGAAATAGACGAAGTATTGTGGGCATATAGAACCACACCGAATGGAGCCACAGGGGAGACCCCGTTCAGGATGACCTTCGGGGCAGAAGCCTTGGTTCCAGTAGAAGTGACATTGCACAATCAGAGGGTGTCGGGCTATGAAGAAGAGCGGAATGATGAAGCCCGCAGAGCAGAGCTCGTTCTCCTTAGCGAGGATAGAGAAAGGGCAGCCGCTCGCTCAGAAGCCATCAGGCAAAAGGCGACCAAGTTCTATAACAGAAGGGTCAAGCCGAGCGATGTAAAGGTAGGTGGGTACGTCCTACGAAAAGCCGAGGCGGCTGGAAAACATCCAGGAAAGCTCGGACAGACATGGGAAGGACCATACTGAGTGATAAAGCAAGTTGGACATGGTTCTTACATACTTAGCGATGAGAAAGGGAAGATTCTACCGAGGCCTTGGAACTCACAGAATTCGAAGGCTTTCTACCAATAGATAAGTTTTATTTCTAGTTATTCTTCATTATCGTTTTTGTATACATGTGGGTACCTTTTTCCTGTCCCTGCCAGGCAGGTTTTTTAACGGCCCACGCCCTCGTTATCATTAATAAAGGGGTTACAGATTTCTTGGCAATAAAGAGTTATATTGCATATGGAAAAGAGTAGAAAGTCCAATCAATCATCACTCAGCATTCTCTATAGACCCGGTCGGTCGGTCGGGTCGCCGAGACAAGATCCTCGGGACCCTCGCCATCGCCATCGCTCAGCATTCTCTATAGATCGACTACGGTCGGTCGGGTCGCCGAGACAAGATCCTCGGGACCCTCGCCATCGCCATCGCTCGGCATTCTCCATAGATTGACTACGGTCGGTCGGGTCGCCGAGACAAGATCCTCGGGACCCTCGCCATCGTCATCGCTCGGTATTCTCCATAGATCGACTACGGTCGGTCGGGTCGCCGAGACAAGATCCTCGGGACCCTCGCCATCGTCATCGCTCGGTATTCTCCATAGATCGACTACGGTCGGTCGGGTCGCCGAGACAAGATCCTCGGGACCCTCGCCATCGCCATCGCTCGACATTCTCCATAGATCGACTATGGTCGGTCGGGTCCCCGAGACAAGATCCTCGGGACCCTCGCCATCGCCATCGCTCGGCATTCTCCATAGATCAACTACGGTCGGTCGGGTCGTCGAGATAAGATCCTCGGGACCATCGCCATCCCCATCGCTCGGCATTCTCCATAGATCGACTATGGTCGGTCGGGTCGCCGAGACAAGATCCTCGGGACCCTCACCATCGCCATCGCTCGGCATTCTCTATTGATCGACTACGGTCGGTCGGGTCGCCGAGACAAGATCCTCGGGACCCTCACCATCGCCATCGCCTGCATTTTCCATACACCGACTACGGTCGGTCGGGTCGCCAAGACTCGTGTCTTAGGACCCTTGCTTGATATCGATACAAATCGACTGCGGTCGATCGGTACGAAGCCGGTCGACTACGAGCAACTTCATCAAAACTCAACATATATCTAAGGTAAAGAGCATAAATACAGCAAGACAACAAATGAAGCAAAGGTAAAGTTCATTGATTTCAATTCGCCCTGGTCACAAGCCCGACCAGGTGAGCTCTACAATTGGGGAGAAGGGGGGCTATGAACAACCGAAGGAGAAGGAGAAGGAGAATACCCAGGGGAAGCCTCGGGAGCGGACGGAAAAGATGAGGTAGAAGCGGGAACTAGGGGAGCAGCCGGAGAAACATCTTCATAAAGCCCTTCCTCTTCGGAGATCGTCACAATGGGGGTAGCAGGACCCGGGGCAACAACCGAAGGAATGTCTCCATGAGGGAGCTCGCCCTCGTCCTCGGAGCTGAGATCTAACCGTTCATCCGGAACGTCGCCCAGTTCTCCCTCGACTTTCTTCGTGATCTCCTCCAAGGAAAGCCTAAGAGCTGCGGGAATGAGCGGTTCGGCATATTCTTCGAACGAAGGACATACCGCCCCCTCAGGGGCATAGAGCTCGTGGCCCTTCCTCAAAATCGAGAGGACTGCATCACAAGCGAGCTCCAAACTCTCCTCGTATAAGAACCGCCTCTTCCACCGCTTGATCGCTTCAACCCGCTGCTCCTGCACAGAGCGCCGCACCTCCAGCAAGGTGTTTTCGGCTCTATCTCTGGCCACCACGGCGGAATGGCAGTCTTGGCGGCACCTCTTGTTGAGCTCCCGCTCTGCCCTCACGGTCTTCCTCCACTCCTCATTTTCCCTCTCCCTCCACTCTCTCTCCTTCTCCCTCTCCTCCTCAACTTTGGCCAGTCTAGCCTTCAAGGCCCCCATCTCTTCTTCAAGGGACGCATTTTGTAGCCTGGAGGAGGTCTCTCCCCTCCTTCACCTCTGCCAGCTCGCCCTTCGAACCCTTCATCTGATCGTGGAGATCCTGAACCTCCTGGTCCAGAGTCTCCAAGCGCTGCAGCACGGCGAAGGACATCATCGCAGCCTGCATACCAATACGAACCAGCTGGGAACCCAACTCTAGGCTACCCTTCTTCTCCATGAACCCCTCGTCCGTCGGGGGAGTAACCCTCTCGGCAAGGTAGCGAGACACCTCGAGGTCCCCGAGCGACACGTCCTTGCCCAACTTGATGGCAGGCTCCCACTGCCCAAGGCTCACGGCCTGCGCTTTCTCCTTGCCTTTTCTCTGCTTGCTTGCTGCAACTTGACTGGCCGGGTGGGATGGAAGATCACCCAGCCGAACCAACCTCTTCCTCTTAAGAGGAGGACCCGTTTCCTCCTCCTCTTCAACTACCGGCACAATCGGCAACGGCTCCGACGCAAGAGGAATGTCCTCGGCAGGGGGAACACTCGCTGACACTGCCGAGGAGACCAACCCCGCAGACAAAGCGGCGCCCTCACCGGTCTCCGCCTCACTCCCCTTCTGAGGGGCCTTCTTCCCCGACGTAGAAGCTCGACCTCCCATCCTCACCATGGCTGCACAATGTTAAATTGAGTTAGAAAACAAAACTAATACAAGTTCAAAATTAATACAATCACGAGGAGTCAACCGGACGGGGCGGTTTCGTCCTTCAGCCCGCTAATCCGTGGTGGGGGATCGACGAGGAAAGAATCGGCCGAGGCCTCCCTCGGATATCCCTGAACGAGCCAAGCAAAGTCGTAACTGCCGAGCTCCTTGATACGACGGACCACCTCCAACTCCTCCTTGCTGAGGGACAAGGTCGACGAATCATTCCACTGCTCGGCCAGAGGATACCTCCACGGTCGGCACTCGGAGGAAGATCCTGGGGACTTCACAAAGAAAAACTTAGTCCACCAGGAAGAGATTTTTGAGGGCGTCCTGGCCGGGCGATACCGAGCGTCTCTGTACTGCAGAAAGGGGATTCCAGCCCCGGAGCTCGGACTGTGGCTCATCCTCAGGAAGTGGCGCAGAACGCCGACGGTAGGCGGATGGCCGAACTGATGGCACAGCAACGCCAACCTATTTATAAACCTCCAACTGTTCGGAGGAATTTGGCTCGGCAATAACCCGAACAACGCGCACACCTCGTCCACAATCGGGGCGTACGGGAGCCTCAGGCCGCCCACTGAGAAAAAGCTCCCAGAAACGGCGAAGTAACCACTAAAGTTGCTGTGGATCCGCTCATGCTTAAAGGCCAGTCGGGGCCCCCAGGATGTAGGGATATTGAATCTCAGAATCAACCTGTTCAACTCCGCCACGGTCATCGACGATGCGGTCTTTGGCGGCTACTCCACAACTAAACCGTCTTTCCTCTCTCTCATCGACACCTCCTCCATACCTCCGACCATGCTCCCAAAACTACCCGTCGACATGATTATCAAGAAAAAGGACTAAAGGAATGAAGAGGGAATGAAGAAAAAAGAACGTACCTATTTAGAAAGAAGAAGTAGGTAAATCGGACGGCGGAATAAAAGAAGTTTCTGAGAACCGTGAATGGTTTGAGAGCAAGTGAAAGCAAAGTGCGAATTGCAGTACGAAAGCGAAAGGTAAAAACCGTCACAACTCGTCAACTATGAGTATTTATAGAGGGAAGGCAGTAGGAACCCTCGAAAGTGACCTAATCGGACTACGACACATGGCGGAAATCCGAGCAGTCTCAGACACGCGGCAGGATCTGGGGAGAATCGAGGTTATTCAAAATCGAAACGGCACGATCAGTCGAAAGGACACATGATAACTATACGACGGTTATGAGGACGATACGTTTCAGATTCTGAAAGCTGTCAGACAGCACGCGCCGTCTGCAATAAATGCCCCACACGCTCACCAATGATAACCAACCGATCTGTCTCCGCACAAGCTGTCACGCAATGAGTGCCAAGACCGATCGGTTAGCCATCGATCGACCGATCGAGCGAACGATTATACACAACAGTCGGTATCCGACGGTTGAAAGCTAGCCGGCGATCGAGAGCGAGCTATAAGGCCAATTGCTGACCGATCGACCACATGACGGGCTATCCTGCTTACGAGCTATGAAGCAACAGACGAGCAGCAAGGTCCCAACATACTCCCTCGACCCTTCTCTTCGCTCAGACTCGAGGAGTAGGGGGGGCTTATGGTCGGGTCGGCTATACTTGGGCCTGAGCCCAATCACGCAGGCCAATCGATCAGTCCCATACTCATCGTTTAATACGGGCTTGATTCACACATTCGTGGCCCATTAGCAGTGCAGATACGTAAAAAACCTAAACCTGATTACTATTTCGTATATAAGGTATTATTCTCCCATAACAAAGGTACGAGACTCATAACCTGATTGTTTTCTCTGATTTTCTCAACCTCACCCTCACCAGAATACTTACTTGAGCGTCAGAGGGGCTAATCGGGACACAACCCCCGACAAGCCTTCCTTGTTTTGCAGGTTTCTTCACTTCGGAACTATCAGCGGAAGGTTGCCAACTCATGGATCCAAACGGCAACGCACCGTTCAGCCTAAATCTGGCAGAACCAGGTTCTTTAAATCATATTCTTCCAATCCAACACCCATTCTCTACATAAACACTTTCTCTTCCAAACTCTTTCTCTAACAAAGCAAGAAGAAGAAATTAAACTTACCTTGCCAAGATGATTTCTCTTCTTTTTCTTTTTCTTTCTTCTTCCTTCCAAGCATTCCAACGATTTTTCTTCTTCGTCTTTTTCTCTCCCACGTCTTCCTCTCTTCCTCTCTATCTCACGTTGCTTTCTTCTCCTTCTTCAAATTTTAAGACACCATTTTAACTTATTCTTCCAATTTTGCCCCTCACTTACTTGGACTTTCCCATTTGACCCTTTTTTTGTCTTTTATGACTCTACACCTCTACACCTTTAATCCGCTAACTCCACATTAACTCTAACTAAGACCCACTCTTTCCAACAAATTTGAAATCTTTATTCATGCCTACTAAAAAAATGACCTAATAAAAAATAATTAAACAAACAAACAAGCATGAATAAATCATTAAAAAATTAATAAGAAATTTAGAAAAGAATCGGCGTCCAACAGGGGACACCTAAGATAAAATAAGTTTAACCACCCTTAGCCATTTGTCATCTCATCCAGGACATGTGTCCTCCTTTTTTACTTATCTTTGATTATTCATTGATATCAACTAGAACACTTTGAGGATACTTTGTGAGATCCCACATTGATTGGAGTGGGGAACGAAGTATGCCTTATAAAGGTACGGATACCTCTCCCTTACAGACGTATTTTCCATGCCCTAACATACCGGATCACATCAGAACTCTAAAGTTAAATGTGCTAGGATAAGAGTAATACTAAGATGGGTGATCTCCTGGGAAGTTTTTGAAAAAAACAAAACCATGAGGGTTTGGTTGGGCTAAGGCCCAAAGCAGACAATATCTATGAGTGGGTGATCTAGGCTGTTACAAATGGTATCAGAGTCGGTATCTGAACTATTGTACCAGTTAGGCTAGACCCTAAAGAGGGCTAGGCCTTAAGGGAGTGGAGAGTGTGAGATCCCACATCGATTGGAGAGGGGAACGAAGTACGCCTTATAAAGATACTGATACCTCTCCCTTACAGATGCGTTTTCCAAACTCTAATGTACCAGATCCCATTAGAATTTTAAAGTTAAATGTGCTAGGGCAAGAGTAATACTAGGATGGGTGACCTCCTGGGAAATTCTCGGGAAAAGAAAAATCGTGAGGGCTTGACTGGGCCAAGGCCCAAAATGGACAATATTTGTGAGCGGATGATCTGGGCTGTTACAAGATTCATACCAAGACGGTGTAGATAACCTATGAAATGAATATATATCACATAGAAGACACATAGGCCTAGCCTATGACTCAACGTATACTGGTTCGGAACCATATAGGCCTAGCCTATTAACTCACTCATCCAGTGAATATAGGTTCCAGTTTCAGTACACAAAAGCATAAAAACATCATATGTATAAATCAAATATTGATAGGAAAACCAATATCAGGATAAGCTAAAACAATCATGTGTGACACCATTAGTTGGCAAAACTAATGTACACACCCACCAATACTCGGTGTTGGTTCGATTTTCATCTGTGGTGAGTCCGAACTACAGTCGACAAAAGCATCATGACCCTAGGTGATGACCTCGTCGGTGTCTAGACCCTACGTGTGAAATCACTAGCGAGTCCCGTGGAAAGGTGTCAATACGACAACTCAACTTTCATTTACCAGTGTCAAGGTTATGATAGTCGCTTAATCAGTTGTGCCCACCCATTATTGACCAATCATTTTCTCACTAGTCACAAAACGAATCATATATAATTATTTAGTATAAAATCAAGTAAGGCACCATGCCTTTATTTATCAGTCCAACCGATAAAATAAAACGATGCCATGGCTCTAAGCCAAAAGGGAATAAAAACATGCAGCATATATAACTCGATTATGAATATGTAAATTCCAAAACACTGTTTTATGCAATAAAAGTCATCTTTTAAAATCCAAAGGCAAAGTTGTTCAAAAACATAGTTTAAGAAAAAAATGTTGTCTTTTACATTTCAAGTTCAGATTGGTGGAAAACAATATCATTTCTCAAAATACATAATAAAAACATCAACTGCACTCCAAGTGCAAAGAGTTATTAAAAACAATGTTATTTATTAAATACCTAAGCATATTAGCATCCATTTGAAATTCAAGTCTACCATACGTTGCCTAGGTTCAAAATTCACATATAAGTCATCATGCTTGCCTTAGGATATTTTAATCCTATTTGAGAAATATGGTCTCCCTAACTCACCTCAAAGAAGATATACTCTCTTTTAACTTCAACAATCCTTGGTACAGCTCTCGAGCCTTTATACATAAAAAGACATACAATGAAATTACCACTTAAACATGAATTTCATATTTATACACCATCACATTAGCTTCTCTTTTGCATTTTCTAAGGCATTTAATGCCTTGAATCCAAACTTACTTATTTCATAACATAATTAAACACATCTTTATCAAAGCATATTAGGCCATTATTCATCAATCTAGGCAACATTTAAAGTTTACTCTAAGTAAACATGGAAGTGTTTCCCAATGTATACCATTATAAAGCCTTAAATCCTAAGCCAAGTTCAATTAGGCATTTCATCAAACACCTAATGTGCATGATTTTCAAGTCACATTTCCAAGACTTTATCATAATAATTCATGCTCCTATCATGTCATATAGTAGACGCTTCCAATCAATGACAAATTCCACCACTCAATTCCAACTAATTTCCTTCATTTAAGCTACATTTTATCAATTGTACAACTCATTACATTAATCCACCTCTTCTCCACCATTTTAACCTAACCTTAACCAACACACATCTTCTTCATTCTTCATCATCAATTCATATCATACATGTATAATTAACACCATAGAATTTATTTAGACCGTCAATTTCAAAAGATATTAAAAAATTTCACAAACTTTCACCAAAAGGAAACAATTTTGGTTTTAACTTAAATAACCCTCTCCAAATCACATTCCATTCTCTAAACCATGTTTCACGCATATTCAAGCATGGAGAACAACATATCTTAGTACCAAACTCAAAATCATAGTGTAGAGAAAGATGAGACAAAATTTACCTATACTTTCCTTTAATGATATCTTCAAATCCTTTGAGAATTTCTCATATCTAAGGATAGATTTGAGTTCCTTGACCTCAAATTAGCTTGCAACACCTTGGTTTGACTTGAAGAATAAAAAAGATGGTGGAATTTTATGTATAGCTGAAACTCTCCTTCTTCTCCTCTCTTCTCCTTTCTTCTTCATTCTTTTAATTTAAACTAAGTGTTTGAATGTCTAAATAAAGTGGTTGCATGGCACATGTAGAAGGAAATTTGACTCTTCTTTGGCCAAACATGGTGAATTTACCAATTTGCCCTTAGTTATGTGAAATTACCATTATACCCCCTAATTTTTCCCTAAATTTTCAATTAAGCCTAAAATTGAGGAATCGCCAAAATTTTTATTTTCATTTTGGTCCTCGGACTTTTGAAAATTATATTTAATCCCCTTAAATTTATAAAATTACAAATTGGTCCTCCAAGAATTGAAAAATCACATTTAAGTCCTTTAACTTTTAACTATTTGCAATTAAGCCCTTATATACATCAACTTTTCCAATTAAGCTTTCTAAGTGTCCAATGAGCAGACACAAAACGACCTTCTTTAATGGTAATACA
The DNA here is from genome assembly GCA_029891385.1 of Erythroxylum novogranatense. NCBI lineage: Eukaryota > Viridiplantae > Streptophyta > Magnoliopsida > Malpighiales > Erythroxylaceae > Erythroxylum > Erythroxylum novogranatense. The sequence continues at coordinate 58,539,307 of CM057229.1, forward strand.
TTAAGTCCTTGGCTTATTTGATGATCATCTTTTTAACTTTCTAAGCCTTAAGAAAAGACCTTAAGTATTTTTCTTACTAATTTTAGATATTCATATAATATTTTCCTGGGTGTTTAAAACCATTAATAATGTTAATGAATACACACACACACACATACACACACACTTTCATCGTGCTTTAGTTGAAATAATTTATAGTGATATATAAGCATGCCCACTGTGCTCTTCTTGACTTGATTTGAATCTTCATTTGTGATTTCTTAATTATACCTCATTTATAGATTTACATGTGAAAACTCTATTAAATTTATGTATTCATAATATACAAAATAAGATGCAAATGGATTTTCTATTCAATGATATAAGTTTCTTATCATCACCATCCAATTCTTCTTTAGTTTTGGGAGAAATTGTATGAAGTTTATCAACTTCAAATTCCTTCTTAGGAATGAGTGGACCTTTAGATATAATATCCCATAAGTTAATACCTTTGGAAAAAGAAAAATTTTCATTATTTTTTCAATAAAAAAATTATTTCCATAAAAATTGAAGCCGTACTTATAATTTGATCCCTTTCATAACAAACAAACACAAGGATGCTTCCAAGTTTTCATGAAGATATTTTCTCATTATTTTAGAGATATGTAAATAAAAGTAACTAATTTGGCACTATTTTTTAGTTTCTAATAATACTCAAGATGGGGTAAATTAAGTTCTTACGAATTTCAAAAAACTTTTTGCTAAATATATATGGTTAATTATTCCCCTATGTGGTTTATACCTTTTTCATTTTAGTTCCTTATATTATCATGTACCCCTAAGGTTTCGTGTAACTTAATGTCATTCTTTGTTAGAAAGCCTAGTAAAGAATGGATAAATGATTTCATATGGATTGATTAAGTATTATACAGTAATACATCTCTCATGGTTATGTCGTGTAATACATGATCTTGGTTGTTGTCATCTCTTAAAGTTATAATGTTATCTGTACATGGGTGAAAGTTATTTAGGTGCATGTCTTACAAACCACAGGATGTCCTATGTTACGTCACAGACATGATAGGTGTTGTGTCTCATAACGCATTATGTTTGTGTCACATAACATCAACTTAACTCACATAACATCATTTGCCCATTCTCCATTAAAAACCTAATAAAGAATGATAATAGAGTGTACAAGTGAAACAATAACCAAACCTTAGTGTTTACCTAAAAAAAAAACGAAACCTTAGTGTAAAAGGTGAAAACCATAAAATGGTTTAGTGTAATAAACATAAAAAATATAATAATCAATACATAGGCTTCCTTTATCTTTTCTTGAGATTCACTACCTTCTTCCTTCAATTAGGTAAAGATGAACATTTCTACAAACTCTTTCTTTGCTTCTAAGTGATGAGTAACCCTTTTATACATCTTCTTTGATAATAAGCCAAAATCATAACCTTTCTTTAAATCTAAAAATTTCTCCCTAATCAAAATTATGACACAAATAATCCTTACTCTCTCACTTTAATACTCTAGGGCTTAATCTCAATTAACAATGCGTATTGAAATGCTTTACATGCTTGAAAACTCATCTCTCAAATGTGACCTTGTATCAATAAAATGTCTTAAATAAGTCTAATAACCAATTAGGGACGTACTTATAGTCATACCTCTCTTAAATACCTGTTACTTACAAACTGATTATTATAAAAACTAATTTCCGATTATTCTATACTTATACCTAACATTGGGCGACCAATGTCTTGAAATTCTATAGACAAAAGCTTTGTTTTTATCTTGAACCAAACACTTAATCTAACCCATATGTTTGATCAATGATTCACACAAAACCTTTGCTAGTTCGAACTATGTAACTAATTTCTAATTGTTCAATATGTAAAGATTGAAAGCAAGGAAATAAATTTGTAATAATGCTTCGCAGTTTTTCATTGACAGATGAGTATATTTATACAATGTACAGGTGTTGATATTGACCATTGATTTTATTCATTTTGATCTAATGGTTGTCATGTGTAACAGAATAACAATATTGGTTATTAGTATAGCTGTCAAGAATGAGTGACTCAATCTGGTGTTATGCAGGTACAGAGGAGCTTCTTCTAAAAGATTTGTCAAGAATGCAGGGCTGTAGCATATGGGTCGGTCTTTACTTCTTGGGCTTTAACAAATTGTTGGCTTCAGTCCACTTGAATATTTAATTTGGCTCATCATCGGTGGCCTTTCTTTCACCAATATGTTGTTATCTTCTCGAACATTCCCTATCAAGCGAGGGTGAGGGAGATGTAGCACACAAGGTTTGGAGATAGATCTAACACATAAGGCTTGGATATTTGTTGACAACATTTTGGCGGCTGGCTTATCTTTATCATCAACGTTGTTCTCTCGAGTATCCCTTGTCAGGTTAGAATGAGGAAGAGCCGAAACATGGAGTTTGGAAATTAATATCGATGTCCTGGATGCCGTGAGCGATTTTGTGAGTAAGTCGGCTAATTGATCTTCTGTCTTCACTACAACAAAAACATACATTTTGCGTCATCTAATAGACGTCGTAGAATCCCTTAAGACGTCGCAGAAAACTATCTACGACGTCTATTAGAACGTCACAATAGACGTCGTAGATAGTGAGGTAGGCAATGGGTTTCTCCGACGTCTAAGTGAAGACGTCGTAGATGGCTTAGCGATTCTGCGACGTTAATAAAGACGTCGAAAAAGTATCGTATAATTCCCGATGTTTGGTGAAAACATCAGGGATTGTATGAGTTTTAACGACGTTGTTGAGACGTCGCAGAAAATTGAAATTCTACGACGTCTAATTCAATAGACGTCGTGGATTGTCAAGATTTTATTAAATAATAATTAATTTATAAAAATTTTGGTAAATTTTGTTAATAATGTTTTAATAAAAATTAGGAATTCATGATTTGTTTTAATTGATATGAATATTGGAATAATTTGTAATTTGATCAAATTTAATTATTAAATTTTGGGAAAAATTAATTTGAATAAATTTGATTTGTTATTAACTTTTATTTAAATATGTTTTAAATTTCCGAAAACAATTTTATTTAATTATTTGCTAATTTTAAATTTAACTATTGATTAAAATAATATTTATTTAATAAATATTAAATATTAGTAAAGAAATAAATTTGTTTAATAATGCAACAATATTTTGAATATATAATCAATAATTATTCATATACAACAAGACTTGAATACATGCAGACAATTTATTAATTAAATTGCAATTCCCGAATATGTCATAAAACGATAATTAAAATAAACAAAACGTCATATGTGTTTAATATATCAAAATGAGTATATGTTTAGTCTGAACGAACATTCTGTGTAGAACATAAAAGTTCCAATCGATCCTGCATTTCTTTAAATTGTTTAGTCAATTCATCGACTTGAGACTGCAATACCTGATTAGCCCTCTTTGACTATTCTAATTCATCTCGAAGTCTCTTTCTGGTCGAGGTATTCCATTATGGTCGAGGCCCAATTCCCATGCCAACAATGTAATCTGATCTAGTGCCGTGGACTTTGTCGCACACTTCATCTATTGTCATCGGATGACCTTGTTCTATTGAATGTGTCATTTCATAACACATTAATTCCTGGAAAAGTAAGAATTAATTACATACACCTTGTCATTTAACAAATATGTGTAAATGAACTATGTACTCACCCATTTTGCTTTGCTTTCGGCAGTTGTCCATTGATCTTTGCTTTCATCATAATGAGTGTGATACCATAGCTTCATCCGGTCACACTCTTCTCCATCCCTATCACTCTGTTGTAAAAAAAATATTACAAGTAATGCTTTTCATAAAATTTTAAATATCAATCAAAGTAAAATATAATTAAAAAGATGGTAACTCACAATCTCATGTCATATTGCTACAAAGGCCTTGGAGCCAGAGTTTGGTCGACATTTCACCTGACTCCTAGCAAGTTTGGCTTTCTGACTTTTTTCCTAATCATACATGTAGCAAAATCTATCATAACATCTATAAATCAGAAAGAATAAATACTAAAATATAATTAGTAATCAAAGAAGTTGTGAAATAAAGTTTTTTTATCAAATAAGAACTAACCTTTGTAGCTGATTGCTCCCAATACTCACACAAATCCATCCACTCTGCCAATGTCACATTATTCGGCTTCACATCCTTTCCATACTTGGTAAAATGCCTTTTTAAATTATACCTTTGATCTTTAGACCTTAATGAAAGAAACCTCTTAACAGCAACATGTATTTCGTTGTCAGTCCTCATTCCCTTGACTTCCAACTTTTGCTGCAAAAATTTATAAGTTATTGGTCAACACTTTAACCAAATGGAAAACACGTACAAATTGGATTAGTTTAGAATACTTACGTCTAACTTATCAAATGCAATGTCCAATTCCTCATTAGTAATTTTTGAAAATTTTGTTTTTACAGGCAAAGAAGTTCGGGATATCAGACCAATCTCACTCGATAATTTGGCAAACTGTACAGAGTTGGTTGGTCGTCCTTCAGTAGGGGAGATCTCTATCTCCAATCTTTTACCTATCGCCTTGTTAATTTTTGCTAATCCGTGTCCTTTCGTGACACCCATTGTTTTTTTGGGAACATTTGTGGATCCTAAAATAGCAAAAGAATAATTTATAATTAGCATATAACAATTAATGATAAATCTAATTAATGTTAAGATCATACCTGCAGTGCTTGCAGAAGAGGAGCCCACACAGGAAGGAAGAGTGTGATTTACTGGTGTCAGATAATTAGAAACTGGAGGATTTACTGTTGTCGATAATTTGAAGTCGGAGGTATCTCTTGAAGTTGATTGAGTGCTAATATTAAATCGATATTCCAAATTTGTTCATACTGATCTCTAGGACGAATACTAGGCATAGAATTGACTTCTCTTGGTGTTGCAGTACGATCAGCAGGTGCACGTGTGTGAGCTTGTGTCTGTGTAGGTGTAGGTGCAGGTGCAGGTGTCTTATCTTGTGGTTGTGTACGAGCACATGGCTCATTAGCTGCACTTCCAATTAGCTGACGATATTGCGAATGCAGTTGTGTAGGTACTAACGTACTTGGTGCAGCCTTATTCTTCTTCTTGGGTAGACCAGGTCCCATGTCAATACAATCTGCATTCACATCGGCATTAGTGCATAAATCCTATGTCATTCACATAAGCATCACTCTAAGCAAATCAAACATGCTATATGGAGTAATGAAGAGATAGATGATTGTGTCTTACTATGTATTTGAATACAATCTGCACAAACAATAGTTGAGAACAAGAACACAAGAAAACAAGTATAGTGAAGAAATTGTTCCATGTTTAGCTATCCATGTATCATTTATAAAATTCCAGCTAAGAGGCATTGTTTATTGTCGACTATATCAATAACAGGTTGCAAGTTGTTTAGTTAATGTGTATGTGTTCATGCGTCTTCCAAATAAAGATTCAATTGTATGTTGAAAATGGTCATCATTTAAACCTCAAAGATTGGCATATCTGCATCACATTCATAGATTGGCATATCTGCATCCATAAATGATCAGGTTATTTAGCATATGCATCTACACAATTATTCCAAGAATGAAAGCACGTGCATAATTTGATGATATAATGGCTGAACACACATAATTCCAAGGATAACAAATTGAATACCAAATTACAGATGGAGAACAAATTGGTTGTCGTACGTTATAGATGGATCTGCTAGCACCAAATTAAGAGTGATGCTAATTACTACCTAATCCCATGTTCCACTTGCTTAGATTATGAGTATTTAGTACATGATTCACACACAAATATTAGATTTAGACATATTGTGATACTGCCCATAAGAGGTCAGTCTGAGTTGAAACCAAGATTTGCTGCTCAACTCCTTGGAAACAGCACAAAATTATCGATCATTTCCCTCTTCTTGTTCTTATGTTGGCTTTAAATGAGCGAATCATTTGATCTCATCTAAGCCTGCCAACGTATAGGTATGCCATTGTAGTAGTTTAGCTGACTCGATCATTAACAAAAAAAAAAAGATAATTTATAGCTTTCAGCCAAAATATAAAGAAAATAAACTACTACAATGGCATATAACATATAACAGTTCAGACCTTTTTCATATAAAGAAAATAATAACAGTGGAGTAGAATCCATATAACATATAACAGTTCAGATCATATACCTTGAAAAATTATTCAAGGTATATGATTTACATCCAACATATTTTCTTGAGCATTTGGATTGATGCTCATTGTTCTTGATCTGGTCTAGATGGGGTTGCAAATGAAAACTTTTCTTTTTGTGCGGTTCTTTTATCTTTTTGTCTTTTGACCTTACTATGAATTCATTTTCTATATACTTGTTATGTATTTGTTAGAAGTATAAGAGACCTAAAGGAAATACCTTTACATCAGTATATTAATGAAATGTTGAAAAATAGATTCTACAAGAAGAAGCTACGATAGGATTGCAAACTTTAGCTATATCTCTTATTAGAATGAGACAACTTGCACAGATAAACCACTACCATTATTACTTCCTTCAGAGCAGTAGCTTTATTTTTAAATCTTTTAAAGTTCCTTTCTTTTAAGATAGTTTACACACAGGTCCCCATTGCATTTATATATAATTGAAGAGCAGCTCTTGGTAATGTAGGATGATTTAGAAGCCATTAGATGGTTTCCACGAGTGAATTCCTTATATAGTTCCATAAGCTTAACCCTTTTATAACATTTTGAACTACATTAAAAAATAATGGTCTTAAGATTCCTCTAATTTTAGGCATAAGGCTATGTTTAAATATGCAGTGTTTAGCCTAATTTGAATGGTCAGTTAAAATTGGAACGAGGTTTTAGGTAGTAAATACTTACTGCTACTATTTTGTGCTAAGCTACTCCAACATTTTTTCTTCTGATCATATCCCTGCTAATCTTGCTAGTTAAAAGGTCAACATGCTTCCCTTTTATAAGAATTTGTCTACTAAATAGGTATTTAGGGATTAGTCCTATTAGATATCCCTTATTTCTTCAAGAAATTTCCTAAAACCTTAACAAATTAATGTGCTTACCTTAGCCTCTAAAAGGAAATTACACAAAGCAAACATATTTCTACAGAGATGGAGAAGTTGTCTATAACTTAACAAATTATAGCTTTCCAAATCACAAGCCTAATTAAAAAAATCATCTCTTCCTAATAATTTCTAATAGTGTTGTTGCTATATTTTTCTGTTACAAATGTTGATCCTCCTTACAGTCATTGCATCAATGTTACCATTTCAAAGGGTTCATTTAAACACAACCTAAAGCTCTCCTTTCTTCTGTTTCCTCAAATGCTTCTATGTCATGAATGTATGATGCCATCGCAGGAAATGACTGATCATGAAATATTTGGTTAGTATTTATGCCAATGTAAAGGTAAGTTTGAGTAGACTTATCAGACAGACAATTCTTAATTATTCTATTAATATATATGCCAATGGAAAGGTAAGTTTGAAAGACTTAAATGATGACAAAACTCATCGACTCTAGCAAAGGCACCACAGACTTATCCTCAGATGAGTGTAACTTATGCCTTGAGGTTGCCCTGGAAAATGTTCTAAGGATGTATGTTCTTAAGATCACTCCCAAATGCATTTAATAACTGCCAACTTTCGAACACCATTACTACTTCCCTTAACCAAGATCATATGTTATCACATCACATCAAGTATAGCACACATCGAAAACACAATCAGTTCAAGAACACATCAAGATTACACAATTGGAGTTGCTAACTCTATCCCAAGAAACTCCAGCTATCTGAATCTAAGAACATTATGTTAGCATATAAGAATTTATTCACAATGAGAGCCTTCCAACCTACATCAGAACAGTTACATTACAGTTGCAGTGCACTCATTACTATATGCAAAAGAACCGACGCAAAACAAGAAGTAATCCATGAAGCAGCTGAACTGATGAAACAGTGTGCCAACATAAAGAAACAATGTGAGCTCCATCAAACTAGAACACAGAATATCATAATTTGAACTGTTATTTACATTAATGAATAAGAAAACTTAATGCAAACATAGAAACTCTAATTTCATCAATGTCAATTTTTTAACAAATTGATCAGTATACCAATAAAGCTTGAAGTTAACTAGGTAATTGCTAAGTAGCTGCAATCTATAATAGCATTTCACAACCATTTAGCTCACATCAGAACTAGTTACTGCAAGAATGGGCCACTCACACATAGTTTTGAGTTTCTAAACCAATTTTACTCATTACTGAAGTTGCAGTATCATAAAAACCAAAACAGAATGGTAATTCCCAATGTTGTGAAACACTAAGTTTTGCATCTGCTACCTTGTGCCTAGGATTTCCTTTAAATTCCCTGACATGTCCTACTTTAGATTCAAAATCCATAGGCTGTCATCTATGTTGAATACTTGTACATCCATTTCACCCATAGGTCCTCATTTTTGCTGCATAACAACTATAAATTCTTAGCTAGGTGTACTCTATTGATCACCTTTGAAAGGTGTAATCCCAATCCACCTTAATCTTTGGGTCAAAAATTCTGCTCCACCTTGATGACAAGATCAAAAGTTGATAGTGTGTTCCTTTGTCCAATACTAAATCCAAATATATGGCAATAATGGCTACACAAAGAATGCATTTGATTGAAATATTTGATAAGAAACATTTTGGTAATGTTGATTATGCTATAATATCCACTTCAACGATGAAGGTACCAGTATCATTTATATTCCAAAGTCTTGTTTCATTCGTTATTTTTATACTAAGTCAATTGTCTGTTACTATTTTTTAAGGACACTTAATTCAGAAAGAGGCATTTCAATAAAAGAACCTCTATTATTCATTCTTCGATAAACATCAGCTTTCCTTTCTCTTTACTCCGAAACACCTAGAAACACCATTTTCAAAGGTCATTCCCATTCGCAAATTTCAAAGGACCAATTAAACCCAAAATCAGAATCGTTGTCCACAATTATTCCATATACTTGTACCGCTAATGAATAACTTGCAATATTCCATACACGTCTAATGAACCACTTCCCAACAAGAAAATGTTATCCTTATCCAAAGATAAAACCTTAATAGTTGCATTCACAGTGATCCAATCTGGTTTTTTCCTTTTTTCCTAGCCTCTCATCCTTTAATTTTAAAAACAGTCTAGTACCTCATTTCCTTGTTAAACCAAGGAAATTCGGGTTCAATAAGCAGCTAATTTATAGAGATAGTTCCTAGTCACACATAGTTTTGAGTTTCTAAACCAATTTTCCTCATTACTTAAGTTGCAGTATCATAAAAACCAAAATAGAATGGTAATACATGATATTTGAGAACTTTTCACAATTAAAAGATGGAAATTGAGACAAATGATGATGTGCCAAACCAGAAGCTTGTTCATAGTTATAGGATCACCAAACTTATGTAGGGAGCATGAAGATTATACTATATTCAGTATTTGCACTAGTTAGGAATCCATCATTCTTAGGTTTAAAATAAACTAATATGGTTTATGAAAACAAAAGGGAAATTGGGTTTCTATTTATGTAAAACTTTCATGAACTATTTTCCTTCTTAGATAGAGGGAAGGAAGCAACTATACTAAAAACTAGGACGATACTAACTTATAATTCAAATCTTTCTCCTAACCTACTTAAAGAGAGATTATAATTCCTATGCACTAATCATTGAACCTTTCCATAAGTTCTTCACGAAATTAGTTCTAGGTGACGTATGAATATATTTCTAATAGAATAGTGAACCAATGAATGGTATAACCAATCATATTGATTTCAGTCAAAGGAATGCAATTTTTAGGGGGTGATTGGTGTGCTTAAATCACCCCACTCCACCCTAACAAACCTAAAATATACTTTATTCTTTTCTTGTAGTCATAAAAAAAAGGTGAAGAACAATGGACAAAATCAAGGCTTATCTATGAGGTCTCAATTGTAAACTTTGTAATGAAGACACTAAAATCATCAATCACTTATTTTAAGACTGGCACATGCAAGCTTACAATACCTTAAACCTCATCAAGAAATTATCTATATTTAATGGCATCAACCTTAGCACTAACATAAATCTAGTTATCAGATATAGAATACCAATTAGTTAAATACTGACAACAACCACATATAAGCAATGTATGATCATTATAATATTATAGGATAACAAATACAACATTGGAAGTCAAGGTGGATCTTTAAGGTAGCTTAGTTGGCCTATGCAAACCACTACATTCACTGCAATAATAAATGAATCAAAAAGCACCACAATTCTGCCATATTAGGGATCTTTAATATTAGATCCCTAACTATTGCTATCTAGCAATTCTTACAAATCTCTAAATCTAAAGTTTAGAAGATCATCAAATTACCTGTGAATGTTGCTGAAGATGTCAACTGAAATTGTTTATCTGCATAAAAAGTTACAACAGAAACATATGTTTCAAGCTTTGTTATAGAACAAGTTACAACAGAAACATATGTTTCAAGCTTTGTTATAGAACAAGTTACAACAGAAACATATTCTCCTGTTCATTACGGTGACAACATATTAATCCTTATCTAAACAGAAAAAAGATACTACTGTTGCCTACATTCACTCCCACTACCAAAATTGATAAACATATAATGCAGCTATATGAAGTGTAGAGCATGAAATAATTATTGGTGGCATAAAACACTGCATATAAGTTCATTGATAAGTTGAAGAAGAAGGGTTATGAAGTCCTCTACATGGTTGATGCTATTGATGAGTATTTTCATCAACTTTTATTAGCCTAACTAATCAAGTTGTTATATGATTAGGTTCAGATAAATCGCACACCACGTACAAAGTTAACTGGTGTGAAAATAAGACTTGAAAATTGGTTCACAACATTAAGAATGTGATTAAGCAATGAAGATAAAACAACAAAGGCTCAAGTGAAGAATAAGAATTTATTCATGATCGTCATCGGTGGACTCCTCGAATATAATATCACATTCATTCTCACTACTACTTGTCTCTAAGTCATCCAAATCGTCATTCAAACGTTGCTCGGAATTCAATACAACACTATTTATTACATCAATAGCAATATCATTGCGATCTAAAAACTCTAAGGTACATTCCTGGACTTCCACTGGAGCTTCAGAAGACTCCTCCTCATCATTTGCATCTTCTTCATTACCATGCAATGGGATATCATACGCACGTCTAACTTCACATTCTTGCACAATCCGCCAATTTGGACCCAGTAACAAATCTTCAACTAAGAAAACTTGTTTTTCTTGGTTTGCCAAAATAAATGGGTCATCCTTGAACCAAAACTTAGTAACGTTGATGTTTTTTAGAATGTCGTTGACCCTCATATTCGAATTCCCAAGATCGTACCATTTGCATTTGAAAAGCATAATACTTTTACCTCTAACATATTCAAGCCTGATAATATCTGTCAGCATCCCATAAAATGTAATATTATCTTCCCCATAATTTCCTAACACTGCAACACCACTATTTTGTGTTATCCTTCGCATGTCACGGGCTTTAGTTCAAAATCGCATGCCATTTGTATTGCATACAGTATACTTGTGGACCAAACTATGAGGTCCACATGCTAATGCATACAAAGACTCAAACATGTTTCCTTCACGGGAGCTACTTAATGTCGTCATCTATAACAACAAATGAAAATTAGTTAATAATATATAATTATTAGTGAACACCACGTACAAATAATCTTCTCACCCTATGCTTGAACCATGAAGAAAATTGTTCTCTATGTCTCTTGTCAACATGCAATGGACTTTGTTGCATCAGCTCATCCATGTGCTCACTATGGGTCATCATAAATTTAGTCACAATTCTATGAGATATCTCTACTTATCATATATATTAATTTCCGAAAAGGTTAGAAAAACTTACTCAATAAAGGCCCTAATCTCAGGACAATTCATAAGCACATACCAATGTGCAATTGCTAGTTCATTTGTAGGAAGAGCAATTGTTTTGCTAGCACCAATCAGCTTGCATTGTTAGAAGAATACCGATATGTCACTACCATCAACCATATCATTGATTCGCTCTGGCACGTTGAAGTTTGTTTCAATTCCTTTTAAATATATTGAACATAATGTCATGCACTCTTTAACAACATATGTTTCTGCAATTGACCCTTCTGGACGTGCTTTATTTCTAACAAATCCCTTCAGTGTACCTAGGAATCTGAACAAATGATTAACCATAATTAGATAGGCCACTATTTACTTAACTTTTAAAAGTTATAGGATCAATTTAAATTATACCTCTCAATTGGATACATCCATCTATACATAACCGGTCCACCAAGTAAGGCTTCATTTGGCAAATGCAAAGTCAAATATACCATCACATCAAAGAACGTCGGTGGGTATATCATTTCAAGCTTGCATAAGATTAAAGTAATCTCATGACACATATTCTGTACCTGATCCTTATTCAGACTTCATCTACAAATTCGGCGAAAGAAGTCCCCCAACTCTATTAAAACACCTATCACATCTTTGTTCAAGATAGAACGCGTTCCTAATGGTAGAATGCTTTGTAACAATACATGACAATCATGAGACTTAAGTCCAGTAATCTTCCTTTCATCAACATTAACACATCTAGATATATTCGATGCGTAACCATCTGGAAACTTCACCTGCTTTACAAATGCACAAAACTTCTTCTTCTCATCGGTACTCATTGTATAACATGCTGGAGGTTTTCCAACAATAGCTCCATCAGCTGCTCTTATCAAGTGTAATTCTTTTCGAATATTCATATCTTCCAAATCAAGCCGAGCCTTGATTGTACCTTTGGTTTTACCTTTAACATTCATCAAAGTTCCAAGGATATTGTCACAAATATTCTTTTCTATATGCATGACATCAAGGTTATGCCTTAATCTTAAATTGTGCCAGTATGGTAGTTCAAAAAGAATACTTTTTTTTATTCCAATTAAACTCTCCTTCCAATCTCCTTCTCCTCTTATTGCTGGGGTGCTTGCCATAACATATATTCTGCACATGACTTAATTGTTCCACCATATCATCTCCACTAATGAAGTTAGGTATATGTCGATGATCACTCTTGCCATCAAACTTCTTGCTTTTTCTCCATGGATGATTATAAGGAAGAAAATGACGATGGCCTAAGTATCCAATCTTACTTAACTTACAAGGAGTGTCCTTGTTACAAACAGACATGCCATGTAGCCTTTTGTGCTCCAAATGCCGGAAAGCAGCATACCATAAGTCGGAAAGTCATTAATAGTCCACATTAAAGTCGCATGCAATCGAAAATTCTCTCCTTTTGAAACATCAAATACATCAAAACCATCATCCCATAACTTCTTTAACTCATCTATTAGTGGTCTCATATAGACGTCAATGTCTCTACCGACCGCTTTCGGACCTGGAATAACCAACGATAGCATAAAGAATGACTCATCCATACACATCCAAGGGGGTAAATTGTATGCTAAGAGAACAACAAGCCACACACTATATGAAACTGACAAATTACCATATGGATTGAATCCATCACTTGCTAACCCTAGTCTCACATTACGTGGTTCTCTGGCAAACTCAGGATATAGCTCATCAAAGCTCTTCCAAGCTTCTCCATCCGAAGGATGAACCATGTTATCACTGTCACCTTTAGCCCTATCATTATGCCACGTCATTTCTTTAGCAGTCTTACTTGACATGAATAATCGTTGTAATCTAAACTGCAATGGAAAGTACCGCAATACTTTATGTGGTATCTTCTTACCCCTGCCATCATTAATTCGCCATCTTGATGTTCCACACTGGGGACAACTTTCCAATTCCTCATACTCTTTCCAATATAGGCAACAATCGTACTTACATGCATGTATCGACACATAACCCAAGCCTAGGCTCCATAAGAATTGATTAGCTTCATAATAGGACTTCGGCAAAGATTTACCATTCGGTAATACGTCCTTCAACAGAGCAAGTAACATGTCAAATGACTTATTGCCCCACTTGTTGTACACTTTCAAATGAAGCAACTTCATTAGAAAAGACAACTTTGAATAATTCGTACATCCCGGGTACAACTCTTCAGCAGCTTTACTCAATAATTCATGAAAGCCACCCATAGTAGAATGTTCAATGCCTGTAGGACGACTCCTTCCGCCTTGATTAATTGGATGGTCATTTACGAAGGTACCCACATCATCAAGCAAAGTTTGCATCCCATCATCCTCCTTATCGCTATCACCTTCATTAACATCAATGCACGTCCCATCTATGTCAACATTTGCAGTGTCAAGCCTTTCTTCCCTAGGCATAAATCTATATGCTGGCATTTCACCATGTAAAACCCAGTGGGTGTATGATTGGTCCATGCCGAATTGCATTAAATGTTCGAACACATTTGTCTGAGATCTCTTATAACAATTCATACAATGTGCACAAGGGCATGCAATGTCACACTCTTTGCCCTTTTTTCCAGCGACAAAATTCATAAACATCCTTACTCCATCAATGTATTCACGAGAAACTCTAACACTGTTCATCCAACTCTTGTCCATAGAGCAACAAATACCTATCAATTCAATCTAAGAACGAAAACATTATGTTATGTTAGTAAGCGAAGGACCAGTAGAAAGGTATGAGGTTGAGAAATGCACAAATAATGTTTGAGGGTTGACAAGCCCCTGCTTATGATTATCTAAAGCTGTGAGAAAAAGTTGTAGAATTTGCCACTGGATATGGAATCGAGACAACTAACACATATACCAGACATCGCTCTGAAAAGCTCATTGACATCTATGACAGCAAGAAGGTGCTATTTGACAACGATTCTCACCGACAACAAGCAGCAGTAGCTACTTTTGAGGTTGAGGAGAACCGCATTGGAGTAAAAGAGAAGCATGGATGCTGCATATAAAGAAATGCAACAAAGCCATGGACATTGACTGCAGTAGCTACTTTTGAGGTTTCTAATCCGTATACAATCTTAATAGCTACTTTTGAGGTTTTTGATCCATATCACTCAAAGCTAAGTAATGTGATTGTTTAAAGGTTGCTAAACATTGTAAGTAATCAACCTAAAAAATTTTCTATCATCTTTTATCTTCAAAAAACAAAAGGATTGATGATTTGCTATAATAGCAGTAACAACATACTAGCTTATGTGTTTTGAAAAAAATAGGCACTGACAACAATAGGCCTATGTGTTTCTAATGGCCTATGTGTTTTTGGGTTCCAAGTGTTTCAGTTTTAGATGAGAAGGGTCCTAATAACACTCTTCCTATATTTTCATCCAAATCTCCTTATGAATCTCTTTTGGCTTCTCCATTACTAACTTTAGTTTTATGTTAATTTACAAGCCTTACTAAATTAAGTATATGTTCTTGAGTCAATTAACATTATGTTCTTTCAATATGGCAACACCTAAACATATGGTAAAGTATATACCAAAAAAAACATATGGTAAAGCAACATAAATACCTCTTGATATTGCACCATTGGAAATGACACCACAAGTGCAGGATCTGTTGAACTTTTACTCAAAAATACCTTAAATGTAATATTAACATTTACATCAACAAGGCCAGCTACATTAACATTTACATCAACAAGTACAACTATATTAACATAAGGGTTATGAAGTGCTCTACATGGTTGATGCTATTGATGAGTATGCCATATTAATCCTCAGCAATAGCATCATCTTGTAAGAGGACATTGACAAGCCCCAACTTCTTTCATAGCAAAATAATAGCAAACCAAAAGCTGAATTGAATTATTTATAGGTAGGTTTCGATAACTCAAATTAGCTTTTAAAAGATTGGTTTATAAAATATGGAAAGAGAGAGACTTGCAACTTCATCAACGTAAAATGATATGTCAGGACCAGCTATTAAGAGAAACTATGAACCAACTCAAGGAGCTAAGCAATCTATTGCATCTTAATCAAATGTAAGGTTTTCAAACTTTGAATTTCCATTTGATGTTTTCATTCATATATCAGAAAAAGTTATTGGTAGTGTTAAAAGGAATATCTACTAGCATTTCAAAGAAAGAAAATAAAGCAGAACATATATATCATGTCCATAAGAAGGAAATAGTTATAACAGTACACATTTTAAGGTTATGACATGAAAAACTATTGTGGCTGATGTTTATAGTTCGAACATATAATATAACAAAACTTTTTCAGATAACTGGTCTTTTGATAATAAAAATCAATGATTAATGAAGGTAATGGAGTCTGCTAACTAAACCTTCACCAATTAAAAATATAGTAAATCTATAGTATAGATCCTATAGGAACTATATCACTAATCCTATAACCTTAGTTAATCAATAAAATAAAAACAAGAATCAATAAAATATAATTAAACTAATAAACTTAAAATATAATGCCAATAAATAAATGAAGAGATTTAAATAAGAAAAATATGGGGCTTTAGCTTTCACTTTGCTATAATTCCAATTATGATGCTTGACATAAGATTAATCTAATGTATCTTTGCCCTATGCTAAGGCATAAAAATATATTCAGTATCACTTCTTGATGTACAATTCAATATAGTTAAACTTATTAAGCAAAGTTAATCTATTTGCCATCATAATAGTCTAGGATACTTTAGTTTTATAGACTTAAGGTGTTTAATTTCTTATTGTATAGATCCCACTTCACCTCTTAGTCCTTCATATCATCTATAAAATTGAATATATAGAGGCCAACTACAAATTTAATGATTAACAATAAGAGAATAAATTTAATTGAAAATTATTAAAATCATGCATTAATAATTAAAATATCCACCTTAAGATACATTACTAACCCTAACTACGAGTTTCAGTCAGTAAACATAATTGAAAACAAAACATAAATCAATAAATCCTAACATAAGGGAAAGAATAAAGCAAGGATTTAAAGAAGTTACCAAAGTTTCCTCCAATCTTACTCCTAATCCTCCTTTGATGTTAAGAAAGAATAAAACTATGAAAACTAAAGGTGGATGTCATACACCCTTCAAAGTCCCCTAGATTAAACATAATAATAGTATTTATAGTTAGGAATAGAAACCTGAGAGATAGCATGTTGCTGCTCTAGCTTTGTCTCATGCATCATTAGTGTGTAAAGAACATCCTGTAAAGAAGAAATGCCAAGGGAACTTGTTAAAAGAACTACAACTGAATCATATTCACTGTCTAGAGCACTTAGTGCACTAAGAACAAGTTCTTGTTCTGTGACAGCATGACCAGCAACTTTGAGGGAGTCTCCAATGGACTTGATCTGCTGAATATAGTCAACAATGGAGGAAGCACCTTTCTGCATAGAGGAAAGCTTCTGTTTGAGCTGCAGAACCTTTACTAAAGAAGTTTGCGCATAAAGCTGGACCAGAATTTGCCAAAGCTCATTTGAGAAACTGGCATGATTCACTTGGCCAATGACAGAATCACCAATTGTGGTGAGTAACCACCAAAGCAGAAGCTGGTCAGTGCGTTTCCAGCTTTTATAGGTTGGATTGGGAGTTGAAATAGGAGTGGAGGATTCATCGGATGGAGGAGTAAATAGAATTGCTGGTGGTGGAGAATGATCAACAGAGATATAACTCTTTAAATCTAGCGCTCTAATGGCAGCTAAGATTTGTGACCTCCAGTTTAGATCATTGTTCTGATCAAGCTTAAGAGGAAGATTGAAGTTGAGGGTTTTAGCAAGGGCAGAAAATTCAAGAGGATCTGTGGAGGAAATAACATGACTAGTATCAGATGAAGAGGAGGATGCCATTTGACGATTTGGTTATATTAGCTCTGATACCTTGTAAAGATTGAAAGCAAGGAAATAAATTTGTAATAATGCTTCGCAGTTTTTCATTGACAAATGAGTATATTTATACACTATACAGGTGTTGATATTGACCATTGATTTTATTCGTTTTGATCTAATGGTTGTCATGTGTAACAGAATAACAATATTGGTTATTAGTATAGCTGTCAAGAATGAGTGACTCAATCTGGTGTTATGCAGGTATAGAGGAGCTTCTTCTAGAAGATTTGTCAAGAATGCAGGGCTGCAGTATATGGGTCGGTCTTTACTTCTTGGGCTTTAACAAACTGTTGGCTTCAGTACACTTGAATATTTAATTTGGCTCATCATTGGTGGCCTTTCTTTCACCAAAATGTTGTTATCTTCTCGAACACAGTAGACCTATGCCTGATATTGGTAGATAAATATAACAAAGTTTTATCAATAAAAGTTTTTTTTCTCTTAAACAAAACATTTAATGAACCTAATCCATGTGTTTGATCAACTGGTTAACATAAAATTTAGTTAAGTCGACCTATGTCCTACGTAAAACGATTGATGCATAGAGTTTCAACATTCTATTCCTTAAAAACAAAAAGCTCAATTAAATTATCTCCTTAATAGGCTGACTAATATGCATCAAAAACAATCTTCAAACTGTTTTTAAATTAGCCTATACCTGGGTAGGTCAATTGTTGTCTTTTAAAAATAGTTTTTCAAACATTCCAAAACCAATTTTCTAACCACCAAAATTAATTCTTTGCCAAATGTAATCCTTTGACAAAAAGATTATAGTAAAAAAAACAATTCAAAATCTTCCTAAAATTTATTTTAAAATCAAGAGAATTTTTTAAAAATAAAAATTTTAATTTCTATTGATAAATGAAAAATTGCATGCACTAGTGTTGGAAGTATGCTTATTGAGCCCCAAAATTATTAAAATGACCAAAATAATGTAAACGATCTAGAAGGGGGGTTGAATAGATCTTTAAGCTTTTTGTAATTTTCTACAATAAAATCAGAAGTTAATTCACACAAAAACAATTTAAACAAATTTAAATGTAAAGAGTAGGGAAGAAGAGCAAATACTGTTTTTATAGAGGTTCGGTGCTAAGACCTACGTCCTCTACCTAAGCTCCCACTTAGGATTTTGCAAACCAATTTATTGCACACTTTGTAGTTTAGTGTGAACTTTTTACAATACCACTTGATTTCCGGCTCAAGCTACCTTTACACTCGATTTGTTTTCCGGCACAAATCCTACCCCACACGTGACCTTTCTCTAGTCACTCAAATTCTAAGAGAAATAAGATAAAGTTTGAATAACAAAGCTCAATACAATGATGTAACAAGATAAGAGCAATAGTGAGCAGAATATGGAGCAATAATGGAGTCTTTTGCTTGTAGAACTTCTCTTCTATTTTTCCTTGATCATCCACTCTTATACTTGAAGGAAAATAGCTGTTGGAACCCATTCTATCCGTTGCATGATTGTTATGACCGTTCCATAACATCCTCCTTTCCATTTGTGACTAATTGCCTTGTTGGAATTAATTTGCTGTACCCATAAGTCGACTTGTGACAACATTTTTCGTAGAATTTCATCTCCGCTCTTCAATAAGTTGCCTTATACTGTGTAAGTCGACTTGTGGCCTTCGATAAGTCGACTTATGTACTGTTAGTCGACTTGTGTTGACATATCTTCATATGTTAGTCGACTTATGCTGTTCTAATCGACTTATGTTGTTCGGATCTTGATGTATAAGTCGACTTATGATGTGTAAGTCGACTTATGTTGACTTCAACGGTAATATCCAACCAAATCTTCTATAATCCTCATTATTAATGTCTCTTTTACTTATAAGGAAACTTCCATCTTGATTCTTCAATGATTAATCACTTGCCCATCTTGATTTGCACAATAATAATCCCAAAATACCTGAAATAATTTCTTAACTAATTCTAGATATTTTATTATTATCAAAACATAAAGGGATTTAATTTGTCAACCAACATTGGTCCAACAATCTCCCCCTTTTTGATAATGACAAAATATTTAGAAATTGAAAATAAATTTGAAAAAACATGAAACTTGATCAAGGTTTTTAATCCCTTGTCTCGATGGTTAGTTTGTCTCCCCCTTAATTAATAAACCAATAGAAATCAAGATAGGATAGTCTTAAATCAAACACACACACTCCCCCTCAATCAAATATCGATTTCCAATATTTCTCCCCCTTTTTGTCATAATCAAAAATCAAGATGAACAATGGTCTCAAATGAAGTTTATAAACGAACATAGCATCAAACACAAATAAAGGCAATATTCATTACCGAACATAACAATCAAACAATGGTTAAGTGGAAATACAAATATCAGAAAGTCACAAGAAGCAATACACAGTTTAAATAGCATAAGAAGAAATGTTGGTCGAGGCAAAAGTCAATACACATCATGATGAAGAATCATCATGCCTACAACCTAACTTCTTAAAAATCTTCTTAAGCATACGGTGTTGAGCATCAACCTTCTTTTCCAACCCAACAAACATACTCTGAATATTATCGACACGATCATTTAGGTCATCCAATTGATCGTTGATTTCATTTAGCTCCTCGTGAGATTCCTCACTCCTCACATTACTGGGCTGAGAGCTACTCGGACGATCCGCTGCCCTCTTAAATCGTTGTCGTGGAGGCACTTGTTCACCCTCCAAGTTCAGACCTAGTTTCTCAACATGATAGGAGTATACCCATCCTTTTTCGACGATTTTCACAAGCTTCATGCTTCGCAAATTATAAGGAGTGAATCTCCAACTCTGAGGATATGGATAATGTACATAATTATTCAGATCACACCTTTCTAACTAAGCGAGTGAGGAGATCAAGGCTGCATATGGCATTCCTTTATGTCGAACTGGTTTCCCTTTGAGCTGACCACTTTAAAGACTAGCCTTTTTCCTCATCATTTGAATGATCAGACTCGGATAATTAATTTTTCTCCCTTCTTCCATATGCCACAGAATTTCTTTATCCAATGAAGTAATTTGATTATTACTTGCCTTCTTCGGATAAACAACCCTATTAATAGCATAATGTAATAACCAAAAATTTAAAGGCAGATCCATAGCTTCAAAGGGAGGTGAATGATCAGAACATAACCGACTCAGCAGATCAGCCCAGTTTTCTTCAGTATAGCCAAAATTTTCTTCGGCTTCCTCATCGGTTTCACCATCCTCATTCCTCAAAATATCAAAATCTATAAAAGATGCTCTAAGCCGGACTCCTCCTCTAGGTAACCGAAATAAAGTGCACATATTTGCCTCACACAGAAAAATTTCCTTTCCATTTATTTTTTATTGCAAATTAACTCCATCCTCAACATTACTACTAGTCACAGTGAGATTCGTATAAAACTCCCTAACTACATCTTCATAAATCTCATTATGATAACCTAAAAAATCTCGCAGTCCAAGATTTGCAATTTCAGAAAATACATCTGTAAACTCACTATTGTCTAGTTCACTCCAATCAAATCTCATTGAAGGAATCAATACCTTGTTTTGAAGTACCTTGTAATACAAAGTTTGTGCGTCCCTTGACACAAACCTAGGTTCAACCACATCATCCTCTCTGGAAGCATCTCCTCTCGAAGAAGACCCACGAACTCGTGGTCCAAATTGAACACGGGGACCTTGTGGAGGAGCTGGTTCTTTGCCTTTCCTTGCATATTTTCATGGAGCCATGGATTTTTAGAGAGAAGTTGAGAAAATCGCAGGTTAGGGTTTGAGAAAGATGAGAGAGGGGTTTTCGAAAAGGAAGTTGATTTGAAGAGATAATGAGAGGGTTTTGTGATAATGGAGGTCGAAGGTTAATAGGTAAAGTGATTTTAGGAGATTGAAGGCTATAAGTCGACTTGAGAAGAGGAATTCAGAGGTTTAGAGAGAAATAGGTTTTCGGAGAATGAGAAGAAGAAAAGGTTTTAAAGACTCCGTGTAGACGTAAGTCGACTTGTTAGCTTCATAAATCAACTTATCGACCTTAATAAGTCGACTTGTCGATCTTTATAAGTCGACTTGTTAGCTTCATAAGTCAACTTATCGACCTTAATAATTCGACTTGTCGATCTTTATAAGTCGACTTATCCTGAAATTTCTTCATTCCCCAAAGGTTGTGTAAATCATAAGTCGACTTGTTCCCATATAAGTCGACTTGTTACTAGACATGTCACCCATTAGTTGAATTAGACACCCATAAGTCGACTAGAAAGTATCAGAACTCCAAATCAATAACATTTCAGCCTAAGTATAAATCATGATGATGGAATCTTCAGATGTAATTGCACATTTGCCTCATAATTTGACCATTCGATATATGATTGTAACCAAAAACAAATTCAACCAAAGGAATTTAAATCACACAAGCCTAGTTTCAATTTGATATTCGCAAATACATATTCCTTAAGAGGTTTAGTGAAAATATCAGCTAATTGGTCACTAGATGATACATGCTTCAAGCAAATGTCACCTTTTAAACAATGATCACGGATGAAATGATGTCTAATTTCTATATGTTTTGTTCTACTATGCAGAATTGGATTTTTACTCAAACAAATTGCACTCGTATTATCACAATAAATAGGAATATTTTTAACAACTATACCATAGTCAAGCAATTGATGTTTAATCCAAAGAACTTGAGCACATGCACTTCCAGCTGCTACATATTCAGATTCAGCAGTGAAAATAGCTACACTAACTTGCTTTTTACTAGCCCAAGAAATCAAAGATGATCCTTCTTATTCTTGGTTCTTTACTTGAATTCGTTCTTAGCTCTTTCAAGTTACATATATATACTCTCCTTTGCTCAATTTCTTTATTTTTTTATTATTTAACTAATTTAGTTAGCTCCATACTCAATTTACCCTCCAGTAGAACTTGATCTTGTAAGTGATAAGTCGACTTACATGTTCGCATCGATAAGTCGACTTGTTCATTGGATAAGTCGACTTGTTCAATCGGCTCAGATTGTTTATTTGTGCCTAAAGGCAATCCCTTTAGCTGTTTTATTCAAAGTCGTGTGCGGACTTTATGAATAAGTAAAGAAAAGGCATTATTCATTAATTTGATATTCATAAACATTGTTTATGAATTGATTGATCTTTAATCTAATTAATGAAGTCCATGATATATGACATAGCATGAAGGAAATTATGATGTGATCATACTACCGAGATTCCTATCATGTGCAATTATGTCAAGATATCTAAATTCTCCTAGTCATAGGATTAATGAGATGGACATCATTAATCCGGATAGACTAGCACATGTCATATTCCTTGATTGGATCAAGCGGTGGATCTCGTAAGCTGTAAATATGAGATATTTAGAATTGACATATGGATGCTTACTAGCGGTAGTAAGTTCATTGGATGACCCGCCATGAGATCATCACATGGATATCTTATCTAAGTGTCGTTGATAATCTCATCATAGCAATGGTGCAAGTATCCTTAGACTTGAGGTACTCAAGGATATCTTGATCTTGATCCGTGCTTTGACTCCATTCCTTGTTGCCTTCCGAGGTAACTCATAGGGTGGTGCTTGGAGTGCGACTTGAGGTATTCAAGATAATTGAGTAGTCAATAAAGGATTCACCACTTACGGATTAGCGTAAGAGATACCCATAGCCTCTTGTCGGGATCATTACTAAGGTGGCGGCATGTATGTCATGAAGAGTGTCTTCATTGACATATAAAGTAATGAGTCCGGGGCGAGAAGCGTATCACTGGGCTAGACTCGGTCTAGTGAGAGTTGACACTCGACCATACTCATAACCAAGTGGGGTATAGGATGGTGAAAGGACGAATTGCACGGTAATTGTCATGGAAGGGTTCGTGATACGGTTCGTGATGAATACATCAAACCGATTACTTTCCGGTCAATTGGGGGTCATGATGTGTTGGTAGATACCGCTCATGACTTGCTCAGATTAATTGTTAATCTAAGTGGCCAAAATAGCCGGAGCCTAAAGGGTCACACGATAAGAGTGACTCGAGGAATCAGTAAAATAGTAATTGACCGAGTTCCAATTATGGAAGCATTAGGATTAAATGGATCCCAATGGATTGGAATATGTCCCGATGAGATCGCGACATCAATATTGCTAAGAAAGGTTTCCTGAGTTGCTTTTTTGATCGGGGCCGGCAAGCAGTAGGTAGACCAACCAGTTGGACTGGACCTTAGCATTTATATTCTAATTAATTAATTAAGTAAATTAATTAATTAATTATTATATATATATGGACATTACGTGGATGAGGAGAGAAGCTTCCTTTAATGTCTTGTCATTAAAGTGTCTTTAATGACTAAAAGACAAAATAAGGAAAATATATGCCTATGGTGTCTTCTCTCTTGAAAAGCTACGGGCATCATCTTCTTCTTTGGTCTTTGAGAAAGACAAATGAAGAAATGAAGATGAGAAGAATCGTTGGTCTTTGAAAGAGAGGAAGGAAAGGTTTTTAAAGAGTTTAAAAACCTATGCTCTCACTCTCCACCATCGATCATCAAAGCTTCCTCTCCAATTCTTCTTCATCTCTCCAACGTTAATCCAAGCTCTCCAGGACAGAGGTAGGCTCTAGCAGGCTTTAATCTGTTCTAGCTATTCCCGGGTCAAAGGGGTTTGACTCGGTTAGATTTTCTGATCTCTGCGTGGATCACCTTTAGAGATAGTCTCTTTTGGCTATTTAGGTTGATGTCTTCATACCGATACGGATCACAGGATTCGGAAAGTCCTGGGAACAAAATTTTGTTTTCCGCTGCGGTACATGTGATGTACCTCCGGGATTTTCTACAGTGGTATCGAGCGTCTGGTATCCCGTATGAAGCTATAACCTAAGCGAGATCAGAAACCCTAATGAAATTTTCTGTTGATGCATGCTATCTGTTCAGATTTCGAATTTATATTGTGATATGCTTTTCGAAATTTTTCTGCCCAGAATTGTTCATAACATGTTAGAGAATATGTCTATGAATTTTCAGAATCTATCGATTTGATTTGATATAGTTTTGCTAATTGATTCCCTAAGGTTACAGATGCTGTTTTGTGAAACGATTCTGGAACAGGCATGAGTATAAAATCGAGAATATAAATTCTAGAAAAAAAAATTTTCGGATTTTCCTTCACCTACATGTCTCTACGATGTTGGCGAATGTCTGTGAGCATGGAAATTGAATTTCAAGGTGATTGGATATTTATTCACGAATTTATTCTATGCTGTTGGGAATTGCTGTGCTGATGAACACAGATTTTGAATCGGTTTTGTTATTTAGGTTGACTGAGTTTTTGATGGCCTAAAATCCTGAAAAGTTTCATGTAGCATGTTCTGAACATGTAGTAACCTATGTAATTTTCTCATGATTTATTGAAATTGTTTCATTGATCATTTCGAGCAATGTACGAAGCTGGACAGTTTTGTGAAAATTGTTGGGACTGTTTTGCTTGGCTTGATTGAGTGTGCTTTTTCAGTTCCAATGCCTTGCACCATTTTAATGTGATTAAAATGTGTTATCTTGATGTAGTATGATTTCCAAACTGAATTGCTTGAAGTTGCTTTTCCAAGAATTTTGAATGCGAATTGATCACATTAAGCGTCTCGGTAGTATCTTGCATTATCTTGTTTGTTTTGACCGTCATATTTTTTATGGCATGTGCTGAAGTAAATTTGATAATGTATGTGCTAGCTAGAGATGCTTAGGTTGATAATTAGGGTGTTCCTAAATTATTTGGAAATTAATGAGTTTTGACTCATTTCGGGCTTTTCATATAGTTTGACTATTTAAGGCATTCATGAATCAATGAAGTGTTCATTGAGGCATCAATTCACGAATATTACCCTAGGTATGATGGTGTTGAGAATTGGAATTGTACTGATTGAGGAATTAGCCGATTAGAGAATTTAGCAAAATTCCTGAATAAGTCGACTTGTATATGGTATAAATCGACTTGTTCAAGATTTTTGATAAATCGACTTGTGGTTAGAATAAGTTGACTTGTTCAAGATCTCGATATAAATCGACTTGTAGTACCTTGTAAGTCGACTTGTTCATGGGCAGATGACATAAGTCGACTTGTGTCATACAAGTCGACTTGTGTGTGGGAGAAGCATAAGTCGACTTGCATTTGATGAAAGTCGACTTGTGGCATCATAGGTGGGATGATGGATGATTTTAGGTATAGACTCAATGTGATTGATGAAATGCCTAAATCATATCATATAGTCATGGTGACTATAATCCTACGGCTTGGAGAAGAAGTAGATGAGACCCAAATCCCTCCTCGGTATATGAAAACTAACGCCTTCCATTAATATGGTAAGAACCAGAGTTCTTATAGGGTTGGGTTGTTGGGTAAACCCAAGCTCACTCTATACGGATATGTTCGAACCATGAAAATAAGATTTTCGGATTAATGGGTCGGTTTTCCTAGAAGCATTGGTTTGTTGAGTAAACTCAAGGTCAACGTGGACAGAGGCGAAATTGGGTAGCATACATCAGATGTATGCGCATCAAAGAGTTGATACCCAATGTAAGTGCACACATCAACAAGTTGATAGCACTGATCGATAGTTGTGTCTAAGATGTAATTGGTATATCTGATACCTCCCGAGACATAAGGTGGCTTGTTGGGTAAACCCAAGGTCATTCTTAATGTCGGTTATTGATGATACAATTGGTATGACCGATACCTACCGATTGACCTAAGTTGTGGCTTGTTGGGTAAACCCAAGGTCACTCTTAGCAATGTCGGATATCGACCCACTAGGACATTATGTCACATGGTTTCTCTGGATTCGTAAAGAGGGTTATGGATTCTAGGAAACTAGTGGGAGCCATATGCATGTCATGCAAGTCCTTATGATCATGCAGGCATTTCTATTCTATCATTCCTTTTCTCTATCGCGCTAGGTTGATTGAAGAAGTCTTTCAGTGTGAATTTTCGCTCTCCATTTTGGACCGAATTTTCTTGATTGGCTAAGGAATCTGAGAATTGTTCTTAGATCTGAGGAACTGGGATACGTCCTAGATGTTCCACTTCCAGTTGCACCTGCTGTCGATGCTTCTGATAAGGATCAGAAAGCATATTGTAAGCATCTAAAGGATAGTGATATGGATACTTGCTTTATGCTTGCCTCGATGTCACCAGAGCTGCAGGAGCAGCACGAGTCCATGGATGCTCACTCTATAGTATTTCATCTTAGGGAGCTATTTGATGAGCAAGCTCGGTCTGAAAGATTCGAGACCTCAAGGCTTCTCTTCACAACAAAGATTGCTCCAGGGATATCTGCTTTGCAGTATGCCCTGAGGATGAATGGCTATATTGAGAGATTGGATATCTTAGGATTTGTAATGGATTATGAGTTAAGTAGAGACTTAATTCTGGTTGGATTGTCCGACAGTTACGCACAGTTCGTGATAAACTATCAGATAAACCATATATCCACAACAATTCCTGAGCTGATCAATCTGCTCATGACAGCTGAGTAGGCTATCAAGAGAGATAGCAAGTGCTAATGGTGGATGCTTCTTCTTCTAGTTCAAAGAAGAAAAATGCCAAGAAACCAAAGGGAAGTGCCATCAAGGAAAAACCAAAGATTATGTCCCAAAAGGATTTTGCTTTCATTGTGGCAAGACTAGCCACTAGAGGCAAAACTGTAAAGTCTATCTGGAGTTCCTGAAGCAGAAGAAGGCATCAGATGCCTCTACTTCTTCAAATATGTTTGTCATTGAGGTTAATATTATTCCTGATCCAAACATATCGGTATTTGATACCGGTTGTGGCTCATACATATGAAATGATATGGGGCCTCGGGGACGATGAGATGTACTCATAAAGGAGAACTAGACTTCGTGTAGGTAATGCAGCAAGAGTTGCTACATTAGCCGTAGACACTTATGTCTTGTTACTCCCTACTGGGCTTATATTCAAATTGGATGATTGTCATTTTGTACCCGTTTTAAACAAAGAACATATTGTACGTTTTATGTTTAATTAGAGCTGGTTTCCATTGGACTTTTAGTAGCAATGGTTGTTCTATTAGTTCAAATGGAATGCTCTATGGTACTCGTACATTATGCAATGGAATTGACATATGAGATATGTCATATCCAATTATGAATGTCAATGACGCGAAAGACATAATCGAGATAATTTAAAATCAACTTACTTATGGCATTGTCGGCTTGGCCATATAAATGAGACACGCATCGCTAAGCTCCATAAGAGTGGATGTTTAGGGTCATTTGATTATGAATCATATGACACATGCGATTCTTGTTTATTAGGCAAGATGACTAAGTAATCCTTTAAAGGAAAGGGTGAACGAGTGAATGGAATATTAGACCTAATACATTCAGATGTATGCGGTCCGATGTCCATCCATGCTAGAAGTGGTTGTCTTTACTTCATTACTTTTATCGGTGATTATTCACGATATAGGTAGAGATACAAATCTGAAGCGTTTGAAAAGTTCAAATAATTCAGAAATGAAGTAGAAAACTAACTTGGTAAAAGTATGAATACATTACGATCGATCGTGGTGGAAAATGCTTACACCAACAGCTTTGGATTATCTCGAGATAATGGGATTTTATCTCAAGATACTCCACCTTACGCCGCAAAGACAATGGTGTGGCTGAAAGGAGAAATCGAACCTTGTTAGACATGGTGCGATTGATGATAGGTTTACGATTTTGGGAATATGCGCTTGAGACGGTAGTTTACTTGCTAAAGCGAGTTCCATTAAAGGCAGTTGTGGTTACTCCATATGGAGATATGGACTAACCGAAAGCCCTATCTTTCTCATCGAAAGTTTGGGGTTGTCACCTACACGTGAAGCGGATTACGTTAGATTAGCTTGATGCAAAATCGACAAGTGTTTGTTTGTGGAATATCAATTCTACCTTCCGAGGAACAAAAGTTGTTTGTTTCCAAGCATCTTTGTTTTCTTAAAGAAAGAGTTTTTTACAAGAGGACGGTGGGAGCAAAGTTGAACTTGAGAAGTTCAAGATGCTCGAACAAACATAGATCAATGCACTGAATCAAATCAGTAACTCATATAGATGAGGTAGCAGTTCAACCTTCTACTACACACGAATTTCGTAGGTTAAGTAGAATACGCACTGTTCCCGAGAGATATGGATTTCTCGTAAGTGAACAGAATGACGTATTGCTCATACGAGATGATGCACCTACTACCTATGAACAGGTTCTGAAAGGTTCATAGTCTGAAAAATGGCTTTGTGCCATGAAATCTGAAATGGATTCCATGTATGAAAACCAAGTATGGACTTTGGTTGTTACACCGAAGGATAAAACCCATTGTGGTGCAAAGGTGTTTTCGTAAGAAAACCAACATGGATGGTAATTTGATTACCTATAAAGCAATGCTTCGGTTAAAGGATTTCGCCACGCATAAAGAGTTGACTATGATGAGACCTTGACCCAGTAGCAATGCTTAAATCCATTAGGATACTCCTAGCCATTGCCACTCATTATGATTATGAGATATGGCAAATGGATGTGAAGACGACTTTCACGAGAGGAAATCTCACCCGAGGATGTGTATGACACAACCCGAGGGCTTCACTTCCATCGATGGCGAAAAGGTATGCAAGCTTCAGAAATCCATGTTTGGATTGAAGCAAGCATCCAGGAGTTGGATTATTCGTTTTGATGAGTTAATCAAAGAGTTTGATTTCTCACAAAATCCGGATGATCATTGTGTGTATAAGAAGGTTAATGGGACTGCAATCGTATTCCTTTTGTTGTATGTAGATGACATACTGTTACTAGGAAACGATATCTCTATCCGCAATCGCTAAAATTTGGTTGTCAATCAATTTGCGATGAAAGACCATGGTGAAGCAACTTATATCCTAGGGATATAGATTTATAGAGATAAATCAAAAGGTTGCTTGGTCTTTCACAATCATCGTACATAGATGAGATGCTAAAGAGGTTTAACATGGAACAATGCTATGTACGAGGCCCGATGTATCGTATGCTCTAAGTGTTACGAGCAGATACCAATCGGATCCTGGTGAGGGTCACTGAGTGGCTGTCAAGAATATCTTCAAGTACTTGCGAAGCACTAAGGATGTTTTCTTGATCTATGGAGATGGAAATCTCCAAGTGAGCGGACATTCAGATGCTAGTATTTAATCTGATAAGGATAATTCTTAATCACAATCAGGTTATATACATTCACACTGAATAGCGTGGCGGTCAATTGGAAAAGTTTCAAACAAGAGAGGACTGCTGATTCATCAACCGAGGCAGAGTACATTGCCGCATGAGATGCGCAAAGGAAGCGGTTTGGATCAAGAAGTTCATTACTGAACTTGATCTGGTCCCTACCGTGATGGGCCCATAGGATTGTATTGTGATACAATGGGGCTAGTCTTGTGCAGCAAAGCAACCAAGGTCTTATCGATGATCCGAACTCAGATTACCGATTCGGGACATCATTAGTCGAGATGATATCCCGATAGAGAATTCCACGAGCAAAGTGTTGTCGTTCCGCTGACAAAGCCATTGTCACGGAGAATTGTGATTCTCATGGACTCGCTTATGGTATTAGATACTAAGGCGATTGACTTTAGGTCAAGTGGGAGATTTGTAAGTGATAAGTCGACTTACATGTTCGGCATCGATAAGTCGACTTGTTCATTGGATAAGTCGACTTGTTCAAGGCTCAGATTGTTTATTTGTGCCCTAAAGGCAATCCCTTTAGCGCGTTTTATTCACAGTCGTATGCAGACTTTATGAATAAATAAAGAAAAGGCATTATTCATTAATTTGATATTCATAAACATTATTTATGAATTGATTGGATCTTTAATCGAATTAATGAAGTCCATGATATATGACATAGCATGAAGGAAATTATGATGTGATCATACTACCGAGATTCCTATCATGTGCAATTATGTCAAGATTCAAATTCTCCTAGTCATAGGATTAATGAGACCGACATCATTAATCCGGATAGACTAACACATGTCATATTCCTTGATTAGATCAGCGGTGGATCTCGTAAACCGTAAATATGAGATATTTAGAATTGACATGTGGATGCTTACTAGCGGTAGTAAGTTCATTCGATAACCCGCCATGAGATCATCACATGGATATCTTATCTAAGTGTCGGTGATAATCTCATCATAAGAATGGTGCAAGTATCCTTAGACTTGAGGTACTCGAGGATATCTTGATATCTTGATCCTGCTTTGACTCCATTCCTTGTTGCCTTCGGAGGTAACTCATAGGTGGTGCTTGGGTACAACTCGAGGTATTCGAAGATAATTGAGTAGCCAATAAAGGATTCACCACTTCGGATTAGCGAAGAGATACCCATAGCCTCTTGTGGGATCATTACTAAATTTGTTAAAGATGTATGTCATGAAGAGTGTCTTCATTGACATATAAAGTAATGAGTCCCGTGACGAGAAGCGATATCACTAGGCTAGACTCGGTCTAGTGAGAGTTGACACTCGACCATACTCATAACCAAGTGGGGTATAGGATGGTGAAAGGACGAATTGCACAGTAATTGTTCATGGAAGGGTTCGTGATCGGTTCGTGATGAATACATCAAACCGATTACTTTCCGGTCAATTGGGGTCATGATGTGTTGGTAGATACCGCTCATGACTTGCTCAGATTAATTGTTAATCTAAGTGGCCAAAATAGCCGGAGCCTAAAGGGTCACACGCATAAGAGTGACTCAGAGAATCTATAAAATAGTAATTGGACTGAGTTCCAATTATGGAGAGCATTAGATTAAATGGATCCCAATGGGATTGGGATATGTCCCGATGAGATCGCGACATCAATATTGCTAAGAAAGGTTTTGAGTTGTTTCAAAGACGGGGGGGCTAAGAGCAGTAGGACCAGACCCAGTTGGATCGACTTAACATTTATATTCTAATTAATTAATTAAGTAAATTAATTAATTAATTATTATATATATATGGACATTACGTGGATGAGGAGAGAAGCTTTGAGAAGCTTCCTTTAATGCCTTGTCATTAAAGTGTCTTTAATGACTAAAAGACAAAATAAGGAAAATATATGCCTATGGTGTCTTCTCTCTTGAAAAGCTACGGGCATCATCTTCTTCTTTGGTCTTTGAGAAAGACAAATGAAGAAATGAAGATGAGAAGAATCGTTGGTCTTTGAAAGAGATGAAGGAAAGGTTTTTAAAGAGTTTAAAAACCTATGCTCTCCTCTCCACCATCGATCATCAAAGCTTCCTCTCAATTCTTCTTCATCTCTCCAACGTTAATCCAAGCTCTCCGTGACGTAGGTAGGCTCTAGCAGGCTTTAATCTGTTCTAGCTATTCCGGGTCAAAGGGTTTGACTCGGTTAGATTTTTCGATCTCTGCGTGGATCACCTTTAGAGATAGTCTCTTTTGGCTATTTAGGTTGATGTCTTCATACCGATACCTGGATCCTGGGATTCGGGAAAGTCTTGGGAATAAAAATTTTTGTTTTCCGCTGCCGGTACATGTCATGTACCTCCCGGGATTTTCCTACAGATCTTTCATATATTAATTTACTAGTGATAAGTGCCATATCTTCTCAAAATATCCCTTGAATAAGTCTCTTCATTTTTACTTGATTTCTTCTTTAAATCCTTACAAGCCAAGTTCTTCATTCTATAAGCCACCTCCTTGTCTTATACTTTCTTAAGCCTCATATAGTAAATGAGGAGACACAAAACGACCTTCTTTAATGGTAATACATTAAGTCCTTGGCTTATTTGATGATCATCTTTTTAACTTTCTAAGCCTTAAGAAAAGACCTTAAGTATTTTTCTTACTAATTTTAGACATGCAAATAATATTTTCCTGGGTGTTTAAAATCATTAATAATGTTAATGAATACACACACACACACTTTCATCGTGCTTTAGTTGAAATAATTTATAGTGATATATAAGCATGCCCACTTTGCTCTTCTTGACTTGATTTGAATCTTCATTTGTGATTTCTTAATTATACCTCATTTATAGATTTACATGTGATAACTCTATTAAATTTATGTATTCATAATATACAAAATAAGATGCAAATGGATTTCTATTCAATGATATAAGTTTCTTATCATCACCATCCAATTCTTCTTTAGTTTTGGGAGAAATTGTCTCAAGTTTATCAACTTCAAATTCCTTCTTAGGAATGAGTGGACCTTTAGATATAATATCCCATAAGTTAATACCTTTGGAAAAAGAAAAATTTTCATTATTTTTTTAATAAAAAATTATTTCCATAAAAATTGAAGCCGTACTTATAATTTGATCCCTTTCATAACAAACAAACACAAGGATGTTTCCAAGTTTTCATGAAGATATTTTCTCATTATTTTAGAAATATGTAAATAAAAGTAACTAATTTGGCACTATTTTTTAGTTTCTAATAATACTCAAGATGGGGTGAATTAGGTGCTTACGAATTTCAAAAAACTTTTTGCTAAATATATATGGTTAATTATACCCCTATGTGGTTTTTACCTTTTTCATTTTAGTTCCTTATATTATCATGTACCCCTAAGGTTTCGTGTAAGTTAATGTCATTCTTTGTTAGAAAGCCTAGTAAAGAATGGATAAATGATGTCATATGAATTGATTAAGTATTATACAGTAATACATCTCTCATGGTTATGTCGTGTAATACACGATCTTGGTTGTTGTCATCTCTTAAAGTTATAATGTTATCTGTACATGGGTGAAAGTTATTTAGGTGCATGTCTTCCAAACCACAGGATGTCCTATGTTACGTCACAAACATGATAGGTGTTGTGTCTTATAACGCATTATGTTTGTGTCACATAACATCAACTTAACTCACATAACATCATTTGCCCATTCTCCATTAAAAACCTAATAAAGAATGATAATAGAGTGTACAAGTGAAACAATAACCAAACCTTAGTGTTTACCTAAAAAAAAAGGAAACCTTAGTGTAAAAGGTGAAAACCATAAAACGGTTTAGTGTAATAAACATAAATAATATAATAATCAATACATAGGCTCCCTTTATCTTTTCTTGAGATTCACTACCTTTTTCCTTCAATTAGGTAAAGATGAACATTTCTACAAACTCTTTCTTTGTTTCTAAGTGATGAGTAACCCTTTCATATATCTTCTTTGATAATAAGACAAAATCATAACCTTTCTTTGAATCTAAAAATTTCTCCCTAATCAAAATTATGACACAAATAATCCTTACTCTCTCACTTTAATACTCTAGGGCTTAATCTCAATTCACAATGCGTATTGAAATGCTTTACATGCTTGAAAACTTATCTCTGAAATGTGACCTTGTATCAATAAAATGTCTTAAATAAGTCTAATAACCAATTAGGGACGTACTTATAGTCATACCTCTCTTAAATACCTGTTACTTACAAACTAATTATTATAAAAACTAATTTTCGATTATTCTATACTTATACCTAACATTGGGTGACCAATGTCTTGAAATTCTATAGACGAAAGCTTTGTTTTTATCTTGAACCAAACACTTAATCTAACCCATATGTTTGATCAATGATTCACACAAAACCTTTGCTAGTTCGAACTATGCAACTAATTTCTAATTGTTCATTATGTAAAGATTGAAAGCAAGGAAATAAATTTGTAATAATGCTTCGCAGTTTTTCATTGACAGATGAGTATATTTATACACTGTACAGGTGTTGATATTGACCATTGATTTTATTCGTTTTGATCTAATGGTTTTCATGTGTAGCATAATAACAATATTGGTTATTAGTATAGCTGTCAAGAATGAGTGACTCAATCTGGTGTTATGCAGGTACAGAGGAGCTTCTTCTAAAAGATTTGTCAACAATGCAGGGCTGTAGCATATGGGTCGGTCTTTACTTCTTGGGCTTTAACAAATTGTTGGCTTCAGTCCACTTGAATATTTAATTTGGCCCATCATCGGTGGCCTTTCTTTCACCAAAATGTTGTTATCTTCTCGAACATTCCCTGTCAAGCGAGAGTGGGGGAGATGTAGCACACAAAGCTTGAAGATAGATCTAACACATAAGGCTTGGATATTTGTTGACAACATTTTGGCGGCTGGCTTATCTTTATCATCAACGTTGTCCTCTCGAGTATCCCTTGTTAGGTCAGAATGAGGAAGAGCCGAAACATGGAGTTTGGAAATTAATATCGATGTCCTGGATGCCGTGAGCAGTTTTGTGAGTAAGTCGGCTAATTGATCTTCTGTATTTACATATCTCACATCTAGTTGTCCACTGGTTATTTTATCTTGTATGAAATGTACATTGACTTCGATGTGCTTTGTGCAGGCTTGAAAGACTTGATTTTGGGCAAGTAATCGAGCTCCATTATTGTCGCACCAAAGAATTGGTGTGTGTTGGAGAGTAAACCCTAGTTCTTTGAGTAGTGAGTGAAGCTATAGAATCTCTGTAGAGTTTTGAGCTAGGGCTCTGTATTCGGCTTCAGTACTGGAGCAGGATACTGTAGTTTGCCTCTTTGAGCTCCAAAACATCGTATTTCCCCCTAGGAGGACACAACCACCAGTTGTGGACCTCCTATCGTCAGGATTTCCCGCCCAATTAGAGTCACTATACGCCTGTAGTGACAGAGGTTGTGGTGATGGACGAAAATGAAGAGCCAAGTTGGTAGTGCCTTTAAGATAATGAAGAACCCTCTTACAGGAAACCCAGTGTGTATCGAAATGGTGAGATAAAAATTGACTTAATCTACTGACAGTGAAACTAATGTCAGGACGTGTGTGACACAGGTACTGAAGGGCGCCAATGATGCTGCGATACAGAGTGGGATTAGTAAAAGGATGACCATCAAGAGCATATAGCTTGGTGCCAAAAGTAAGAGGATTTGGGCAGGGAGAGCAGGCTGACATTTTGGCACGGGCAATGAGATCCAATATGTACTGGCGCTGAGAAAGGTATAAACCCGACTTGTCTCTATAAACTTCAAAACCAAGAAAATGATTAATGTTGCCCAATGTTTTTAAAGCAAATATGCTATTTAGCTGTTGTATTATCTGCTGGATATCTGCATTTGAGTTCCCTGTGACTAAAATGTCATCAACATAGATTAATAAGAGCAATAGTGAACCTTTATGATGCCTATAAAACAGCGATGTGTCAGACAGTGAGTGTTGGAAGCCCCATTGTAGGAGTGTTGACTTGAGAGTATTGTACCAAGCCCTTGGGGCCTGCTTTAAGCCATAGAGAGCTTTGTTGAGCATACAAACATGTGTAGGTCGTGTAGAGTCAGTGAAACCAGTGGGTTGAGTGATGTAGATGTCTTCAACTAGTGAGCCATTTAGGAATGCATCGTTGACATCTAATTGCTGGATGTCCCAATTGTGAGAAACTGCAAGAGAAAGCATAACTTTGATAGTGGATGACGTTACTACAGGACTATAAGTTTCGTTGAAGTCAAAACCTGGGGTCTGACTGAACCCTTTGGCTACTAGACGAGCCTTGTATTTATCAATGGCACCAGTAGATGTGCACTTGATGCAAAACACCCACTTAGTACCTAACAGCTTCATAGATGAGGTATAGGGGACTAAATGCCAAGTGTTGTTGAGGTTAAGGGCATGAATCTCGTCTACCATGGCTTTATGCCATAGAGGATCTTGGAGAGCTTCTGTAGGGGTTTGGGGGGTTGAATTAGGTAAGGTGGAGGATGTGGAAAGATAAGCTTTAGGCTTAAAAATGTCACTTTTTGATCGGGTCTGCATTGGATGAGAGTTAATAATGGTGGGAAAAGGGTTTAGGGGAATAGAAGTGGGGGCTGTCTGATGTGTAAAAGTGGGGGCTGTATGTTCTGTAGAGTGAGCAGGAGAAGAATGGGAAGGGGAAAAGGGATCAGACAGAGAGTGAGGAGAAGAGTTTACCTGTGGTGCAATGAATGAAGGATGTTGTTGCAGGGAAGAGTCCACTGGCCAAGACTGAGCAGGAATAGCTTGTATAACATCTGTGAGGACAGAAAATGGGAGGCCAGAAGGGGCTTGAGAGCAAGAAGAGGGTGTACAGAAGAGATCTGAATAAGGAAAGTCTGTTTCATTGAAAGTGACATGTCTAGAGATGTAAACATACCCTTTAGGATGAAAACAACTTTAGCCCTTATGAAGGAGGTTGTACCCAAGAAAGACATACTTACTTGTATGAAAACCCAACTTATGTTTATTGTAAAATCTTAGGAAAGGAAAACAAGCACAGCCAAACACTCGGAAATGATGGTAGGAAGGTTTTTGGTGAAAAAGTTTTTGAAAAGGGGACTTATTGTGAAGGTTTAGGGTGGGTAGGATATTGATAAGATAAGTAGCTGTTTGAAATGCTTCAAGCCAGTAATTCAGAGGTATTTTAGCATGAGACAGTAGGGTGAGTCCAGTTTCTATTATGTGCCTGTGTTTTCTTTCTGGAATTCCATTTTGTTGATGGGTATAGGGACAACTAAATCTGGTTTGTATATTGTGGGTTACAAGAAAAGGTAAGAGAGCAGTAAATTCACCACCCATATCACTATGAAGAGCTTTTATTTTCTAATTTAATTGTAATTCTATTCTACTGATGCTTTGAATTTGATAAAGGTTGCCAATGTGTCTGATTTGTTTTTTAGAGGATAAAACCAAGTAAATCTGGAAAAGGCGTCCACAAAGATAATGTAGTATCTATACCCATCTTTAGAAGAATAAGGACTAGGACCCTATACATTAGTGTGAATTATTTCTAGGGGTTTAGTAACAGAAATGGGATGTGATTGAAATGGTAATTTATGTAGTTTACCACACTGGAAAGAATCACAAAATTGAAGAGATTTAGAGGAAAATTGATGATTCATTGATTTTAAATCATGTTGTAAAACAGAAGCATTAGGATGCCCTAATCGAGCATGCCGCATGTTTACATTTAGCTCAGAGAGCAATGCAGTACAAGATTTAAGGAAAGTAAACCGAGATTAGATAGAAGTAGGTGATGGGGAGGCTTCAAGGCTGTACAGACCATTCTTGAGCAATCCCTTGAGTAGTGTCTTCCCTGTAATTTTTTCCTTGAAAACACAGCAAGAGTCAGTAAACTCCACAACAATATTATTATCTTTAGTTAACTGAGAAATGCTGATCAAATTTTTACTGATTTGAGGTACATGTAGGATATTATGCAGTGTGAGGGGAGTGGTGTAACAATATGAGATATAGGAAAATGATTACCATTACCAACTGTTAGCTGATCTTTGCCTGTATAGGAATTGTGAAGTGTGAGATTTGAGAGATCAACAGTAAGATGATTTATGGCACCACTGTCAATGAACCAATTTTGATCCGTGTTTGAGTCAGCAGGAGTCTGTGTAGGGTGATGAGCTAAATAGGCTTGTGAAGGCAGTGGAGGACCCGAATTATTGTGATTAGTAGCTGGTCTGGTACCTTGCCAATGAATGTCAAACCGTTTATGACATTTTAGGGCATCATGACGCTGTTTGTGACAGAGTTGGCAGTACAGACTATTGTTTCTGCCCCCTCGTCTGCGACTTCCTCTGCCTCTATAAAAAGCCCGAATATTGGAAGGAGCCCTGTGAGGAGGCTGAAAATGTTGAGCTAGATTTACAGAGGCATTAGGAATAGAAACCTGAGAGATAGCATATTGCTGCTCTAGCCTTGTCTCAAGCATCATTAGTGTGTAAAGAACATCCTGTAAAGAAGAAATGCCAAGGGAACTTGTTAAAAGAACTACAACTGAATCATATTCATTGCCTAGAGCACTTAGTGTACTAAGAACAAGTTCTTGTTCTATGACAACATGACCAACAACGTTGAGGGAGTCTCCAATGGACTTGATCTGTTGAATATAGTCAACAATGGAGGAAGCACCTTTTTGCATAGAGGAAAGCTTCTGTTTGAGCTGTATAACCTTTACTAAAGAGGTTTGCGCATAAAACTGGACCAAAATTTGCCAAAGCTCATTTGAGGAACTGGCATGATTCACTTGGCCAATGACAGAATCACCAATTGTGGTGAGTAACCAGCAAAGCAGAAGCTGGTCAGTGCGTTTCCAGTTTTTATAGGCTAGATTGGGAGTTGAAATAAGAGTGGAGGATTCATCGGATGGAGGAGTAAATAGAATTGCTGGTGGTGGAGAATGATCAGCAGAGATATAACTCTCTAAATCTAGCGCTCTAATGGCAGGTAAGATTTGTGACCTCCAGTTTAGATAATTGTTCTGATCAAGCTTAAGAGGAAAATTGAAGTTGAGGGTTTTAGCAAGGGCAGAAAATTCAAGAGGATCTGTGGAGGAAATAACATGACTAGTATCAGATGAAGAGGAGGAAGTCATTCCACGATTTGTCTATATTAGCTCTGATACCATGTAAAGATTGAAAGCAAGGAAATAAATTTGTAATAATGCTTCGCAATTTTTCATTGACAAATGAGTATATTTATACACTGTACAGGTGTTGATATTGACCATTGATTTTATTCGTTTTGATCTAATGGTTGTCATGTGTAACATAATAACAATATTGGTTATTAGTATAGCTGTCAAGAATGAGTGACTCAATCTGGTGTTATGCAGGTACAGAGGAGCTTCTTCTAGAAGATTTGTCAAGAATGTAGGGCTGCAGTATACGGGTCGGTCTTTACTTCTTGGGCTTTAACAAACTGTTGGCTTCAGTACACTTGAATATTTAATTTGGCTCATCATCGGTGGCCTTTCTTTCACCAAAATGTTGTTATCTTCTCGAACACAGTAGACCTATGCCTAATATTGGTAGATAAATATAACAAAGTTTTATCTATAAAAGTTTTTGTTTCTCTTAAACAAAACATTAATGAACCTAATCCATGTGTTTGATCAACTGGTTAACATAAAATTTAGTTAAATCGATTTATGTCCTACGTAAAACGATTGATGCATAGAGTTTCAACATTCTATTCCTTAAAAACAAAAAGCTCAATTAAATTATCTCCTTAATACACTGACTAATATGCATCAAAAACAATCTTCAAACTGTTTTTAAATCAGCCTATACCTACATAGGTCAATTGTTCTCTTTTTAAAATAGTTTTTCAAACATTCCAAAACCAATTTTATAACCACCAAAGTTAATTCTTTGTCAAATGTAATCCTTTGACAAAAACATTATAGTAAAAAAAACAATTCAAAATCTTCCTAAAATTTATTTTAAAATCAAGAGAATTTTTTAAAAATAAAATTTTTAATTTATATTGATAAATGAAAAATTGCATGCATTAGTGTTGGAAGTATGTTTATTGAGCCCCAAAATTATTAAAATGATCAAAATAACGTAAACGATCTAGAAGGGGGGTTGAATAGATCTTTAAGCTTTTTGTAATTTTCTACAATAAAATTAGAAGTTAATTCACACAAAAACAATCTAAACAAATTTAAATGTAAAGAGTAGGGAAGAAGAGCAAACATTGTTTTTATAGAGGTTAGGTGCTAAGACCTACGTCCTCTACCTAAGCTCCCACTTAGGATTTTGCAAACCACTTTATTGCACACTTTGTAGTTCAGTGTGAACTTTTTACAATACCACTTGATTTCCGGCTCAAGCTACCTTGACACACGATTTGTTTTCTGGCACAAATCCTACCCCACACGTGACCTTTCACTAGTCACTCAAATTCTAAGAGAAATAAGATAAAGTTTGAAGAACAAAGCTCAATACAATGATGTAACAAGATAAGAGCAATAGTGAGCAGAATATGGAGCAATAATGGAGTCTTTTGCTTGTAGAACTTCTCTTCTATTTTTCCTTGATCATCCACTCTTATACTTGAAGGAAAATAGCTGTTGGAACCCATTCTATCCGTTGCATGATTGTTATAACCGTTCCTTAACATCCTCCTTTCCATTTGTGACTAATTGCCTTGTTGGAATTAATTTGTTGTACCTATAAGTCGACTTGTCGTCATGTATAAGTCGACTTGTGACAACATTTTTTGTAGAATTTCATATCTACTCTTCAATAAGTCGACTTATGCTGTGTAAGTCAACTTGTGGCCTTCGATAAGTCGACTTATGTGCTATTAGTCGACTTATGTTGACATATCTTCATATGTTAGTCGACTTATGCTGTTGTAGTCGACTTATGCTATTCAGATCTTGATGTATAAGTCGACTTATGATGTGCAAGTCTACTTATGTTGACTTCAACGGTAATATCCAACCAAATCTTCTATAATCCTCATTATTAATGTCTCTTTTACTTATAAGGAAACTTCCATCTTGATTCTTCAATGATTAATCACTTGCCCATCTTGATTTGCACAATAATAATCCCAAAATACCTTAAATAATTTCTTAACTAATTCTAGATATCTTATTATTATCAAAACATAAAGGGATTTAATTTGTCAACCACCATTGATCCAAGAAATAAGAGTATAAGAAAGATTGATTTGATCATATTTAAAAAGTATTGAATCTTCCTTAATCTTATTTCAATAATCTTGAAGCTCATAATTTTTATAATTCCTTCACTTAGTTTCTAATTGTTCAGTCGATGCTTCATATGGCTTCATGGTCTTCATAACGTCGCTCTTAGTCAATCGTAACATTTGTTTTGAAAATTTTCATAATATTAATTATTTCTAAATCATAAAAAGTGAAAATTAAAGCAGTGTTATCCTATTTGGTGTCTAGTGCGTGGGAGAAGAGAAACAAAAGAACTTTATCCAATCAAAGCACGAACAAAGAGGCCTTACTCAGTGCAATGCTCGGCAGAATGAGATATCACATTCTTACTTATAAGGGTAAATACAAATTTAGTGATATCCTCATATGTAACTGGTCCATCATATAGGCTAGAAAATTAGTGCATTGTATCTTGCTGGTTCAAGTCATTAAGCTGGCCGGCTTCTTTTCTATAGAAGGCAAAGTTGACAGTAAATGATCAACTTGCATCCTTTTCGTAATAATCTAAGTTTTGTCTTTTACCATTTAATATGTTTTCTCTTTGTTAAACAAAATATACGAGAATTTCTATTTAACCCTTTACTCGCACCCATATATTAACGCTGTTTTTATATACATCTTTTGATGTTGGTCCTGCCTAATTCTGGTGAGGCAGGACACTATTGTTTGGATTTATGGGGTTGATTGTCGTGAGCAAGAGATCACCTGCAAAACAACACAAGGCACGCCGGGGGTTGATAACCGGCAGGCCCCTCCGACGCTCAAGTTAGTCTTTTTGTGAGGGTTTTGGTTGCTGTGAAACAGAGAAAATCAGGGTTCTAATTCTCGTACCTGTATCATGGCAGAGTAGTACCTTATATATAGAATAAATGCTAGGTTTAGTTCTTTACATAGGTTTTTACGTATGCATGGGGGTTTCTGTGAATGGGCCATGGACGCGTGGACCTGGGCTTGGGCCTAGCACCGACCCCACCATAAGCCCCCTACTCCTTGAGTCTGACCAAGGAAGGGTTGAAGGAGTACATAAGGATCGTGCAGCTCGTCTGTAGGACAGCTCGTGGTAGGCCTGATTGGTCAGACATCAATGCGTAGTGCATGACAGCTTGTGCTAGGATCGGTCGGTTGAGTGTCCCGATCGGTTGGCACTGATGCTTATTGCACAATAGCTCATGCTAAGACAGATAGGGTGAACATCGACGTTGAGCGCGTGAAGGCACTCGGTTTAATTATTACTAACGGCGCGTGCCCTCTGACAGATTTTCAGAATTTGAAACGAAACGTCTTTGTAACCGTTATGCGGTATTTATCACGCGACGCCCTTTCAACTGCTGCACTGTTCCGGATTTCTAATAACCCTAATTCACCTCAGCTCAGATCCTGCCACGTGTCTGAGTTTAGCTCGGATTTTCTCCATGCATCAAACGTTGGTTGGAACGTCTATTCGACCGATCTTCTATAAATACTAAGGATCGACAGACTACAGATTTTTTTCACGCTTGTTTTGTTCTCTGACTTTCATTCTGCTTTCATTTACACCTTCTTGCCTACAGTCTCCGGAGTTTTCTTTCAACCGCCGTTCAGATTCCCAACCTTAATCACCAACTAGGTACGTCCCTTTTCTTCACTTTTCCTAAAGTTTCCTCTTTGTAAACATGTCAACTAGTCCTAGAAGTAGGGTTAGCCCTAGGGATGAAACCGTCGAGAGGGCCTTCCAACTAGCCGGGCCACCTGAAGTAGTGGCGGTGCCAGGGGTGAGAGGTATTAAAGAAGTCTCGGCGAGTGAACGAAAGGATGGGTTGGTCGTGGAGGAGCCACCAAAAGACGAATCAACAATGATCGTGGGGGAGTTGAATCAGTCGATTATTCAAAACAATATCCCTTTGTCCTGAGGACCTAGGCTGGCCTCTGAGGGCGAACGAATCCACAGTAACTTGGGAGGGTATTTTGTTGTTTTTGATAGCTTTTTCTCAGTTGGCGGCATGAAGCTCCAGTATGCCCCAATCATTGACGAGGCGTGCGTCGCCTATCAACTGAGGCCGGGCCAAATTCCTCCGAATGGATGAAGATTCATTAACAGTTTGGCCTTGTTGTGCCATCAGTTCAGCTGTCCTCCTTCTGTTGGCATCCTACGCCATTTTTTGAGAATGAACCAGAGTTCAAGCTCTAGGGCCGGGATCCCTCATCTGCAGTATAGAGATGCCCGATTTTGCCCGGCCGGAACGGCTTCAAAAATTACCGCTTGGCAGACGAAGTACTTTTTGGTGAGGCCTCCGGGATCTTCCTTCGAGTCCCAGCCGTGGAGATATCCTCTAGCCGAGCGATGGAACGACGCGTCGAGCTTGTCTCTTACTAGAGAGGAGTGGGAGGTAGTCGATTGCATTAAAAGACTCGGTCAGTGTGACTTCGGTCATCTCATTCTGGGATATCGTGGGGGGGCCTCGGCCGATTAATTCCTAATCGACCCCCCGCCCCAAATTAGCGGGCGAGGAGAAGAAACTGCCCCCTCTGGTTGACTCCTCGTGGTTGAACTATTTACTGTATTTGTAAGTATTGGTTTCGATTTCTAACTTGTTTTTATTGTTGTGCAGCCATGGCCAGGCTCGACGATTTCGCTGGGTCCTCTCGTTTCCCTAAATCCAAAAGGTAGGCCAAGGGGCCTAGAGCTTCTTCAAAGGTGAAGAAGCAGAGGAAGGAGGCAGAGGCCAGCGAAGGCACCACTCCACCAATGGAGCTAGGCCGATCTACAGTGTTGCTGGTCCC
Source organism: Erythroxylum novogranatense (assembly GCA_029891385.1). Taxonomy (NCBI): domain Eukaryota; kingdom Viridiplantae; phylum Streptophyta; class Magnoliopsida; order Malpighiales; family Erythroxylaceae; genus Erythroxylum; species Erythroxylum novogranatense. The sequence goes on from CM057229.1 coordinate 58,583,411, forward strand.
TTCGCCCACTGAAGACCGTCCTGGCGTGTCGGTGTCATTGCCGGTCTTGCCGATGAATGCGGACTGAGCGGGTTCGAAGGAGGAAGAGATGAAGCCTCCACTCAAAAGGAAGAGGACCGCTCGGAGTGCCGGTTGGTCGCCCATTCAGCAGCAGAGGGGAGCGGAGGAAAAGCGAGCGCCCCAGTTGGATAAGGGCAAAGGGAAAGACCGAGCCTCTAGTGGCAAACAGTGGGAGTTCACGTTTAGTCTTGACAAGACTGTGTCGCTTAAGGACGCTAATGTGGCTCTACACATTGCCTAGAAAACCGTTCCTCCTGCAGGCGAGAGGTTTTTGGGCAAGTTGGACAATAAAGAGCTGACGTCTCATCTCGTCTGTAGTTGCGTCAGGGATATGGCATATGCCTCTGAGATGTATCAACGTCTTGATCAGCTCGATGGAGTGAGGCAAACAGTGGATCGGGAGGTTCATGACCTTCTCGAGCAAGTTAATACTCTAAGAGCTGAACTTGCAGAGGCGAAGGAGGGGCAGGACATCTTACGAGCTCAACTCTCTTCAGTTGAGGAGGAGAAGAAACTTTTGGAGGAGGAGAGGAGCGTTTTGAAAGCTCAACTCGCTACGGGGGAGGAGGAAAAGAGTAGGGTGGTTGTGGCGAAGGACGGGCTGGCCAAGGAATGTAAGGACTTGGCCAAGGAGTGTAAAGACTTGAAGAGGAAGATGGAGACGGAGCAGGAGCTTCGATCAAAATTCCTCAAGGACTGTCATGAAGCGGAAAGGGACAAACTGAGGGCCAAGGATAGATCGAAGGAGTTGCAAGGCTCCGTCAAAAAGTAAAGGGTTGAGGTGATCAAGCGATGGAAAAGGCGGTTCCTACATGGGGAGTGCTTAGAGTTCGCTTGCGACTTGACCCTTTTGGTCCTGAAGAATTGTCATGACGTCTGCATTCGAGGATTATGCCGAGCCAATGCTTCCTGCCGCTCTCGGCCTTTCTCTAGAGGAAGTGAGGGAGATAGCTGAGGGAGAATGCACGTCGGTTCCGGATGAGGAGCTAGACCTTAGCTCAGACGAGGAGTACGAGCGATCTCACGGGGGTGACTCTTCGGTTCTTCCTATAGACTCTGGTCCTGCCTCGGCTGCTTTACCGACCTCCCCTTCTGCCGATCCAGTTGCTGGCCCTTCCTCTCCCCCCGAAAGATCAAACTGAATTTTTTTTAACTCATCTAGTCGGGCTTGTGACCAGAACATAAATTCAAGGAAATAGAATCCTTTTGTTCCTCATCACTTTCATTTGTAGTGTTAAGATTGAGCAGTCTTTTTCCAATAGCAGGTTGTGAATGAACGCTCTCGATGTGTGTCAATCGATTGTAGGGGATGAGAGAGTCATGGTCGACCGAGGGGATAGAGCTTTGGCCGAACGATTATGAGGCCGAGCGATCCAAGATTTTTGCTCTTGGAATCGCCATGGTCGACCGAGGCGATAGAGCTTTGGTCGAACGATTGTGAGGTCGAGCGATCCAAGATTTTTGCTTTTGGAATCACCTGGTTCCAAGATCCTGTCTTGGCAATCTGGTCGAGCGATGTCGAGGCCGAGCGGTGGTTCCAAGGATCTTGTCTTGGCAACCTGGCCGAGCGATCCAAGATCTTATCTTGGCATCGCCTGGTTCCAAGGATCTCGTCTTGGCAACCTGGCCGAGCGATCCAAGATCTTGTCTTGGCATCACCTGGTTCCAAGGATCTCGTCTTGGTAACCTGGTTGAGCGATGTCGAGGCCGAGCTATCCAAGATCTTGTCTGGGCATCGCCTGGTTCCAAGGATCTCGTCTTGGTAACCTCATCGAGCGATATCGAGGCCGAGCGGTGGTTCCAAGGATCTTGTCTTGGTAACCTAGCTGAGCAATGTAGAGGCAGAGCGGTGGTTCCAAGGATCTTGTCTTGACAACCTGGCCGAGCGATGTCGAGGCCGAGCGATCCAAGATTTTGTCTCGGCATCACCTAGTACCAAGGATCTCGTCTTGGCAACCTGGCCAAGCGATCAGTTGGTAGAATTTTCTCCTCTTTGCCAAATTTAATGAGATTTTTTCTTGCCAAGAAATCTAAAAACCCTTTTATTGATGATGATAGGGGCGTGGGCCGTTAAAAAACTAACTGACAGGGCCAAGAAAAAGATACCCACAAGTTGTGTACAATAAACAATAATAAACACATAAATGAGAACTAAAACGCCTTCAGGTTTTGAGAGTTCCAGGGCCTCGATAGAATCTTCCCGTTCGCATCACTCAGGATGTAAGAGCCATGTCTGGCTTGCTTGATCACTTAATAGGGTCCTTCTCACGCCTGTCCGAGCTTTCCAGGATGCTTTGCAGCCACCTCGGACTTTCACAAGACGTATCCGCCGAATTTTATGTCGCTCGGCTTTACCCTTCTATTGTAGAACTTCGTTGCTTTTTGCCTGATGGCTTCTGAACGAGAAGCTACCCTATCTCTGTCTTACATGAGAAGTACAAGTTCTGCCCGACAGGCTTCATTATTCCGCTCTTCTTCATAACTCGACATTCTTTAGTTGTGCAACACCACTTCTACTGGAATTAGGGCTTCTGCCCCAAAGATCATCCTGAACGGTGTTTCCCCTATGGCTCCATTTGGGGTAGTTCTGTACGCCCATAATACTTCATCTAGTTCGTCTACCCAAGTCTTACGTCCATCTAAGCGCTTCTTGAGGGCACTCATTATCTTTTTGTTAGTGTTCTCCGCAAGACCGTTGCTTTGAGGGTGAGCTACTGAAGTTAATTGGAGCCTTATTTTTAATCGCTCACAGAAATCTCTGAACTTGTCATTGTCGAACTGTCGACCCTTATCTGTAACCAATATCATAGGCATCCTAAAGCGGCTTAGTATGTTTCTTCTCACAAAATTTTTCATCTTCTGCTCAGTAATTGTAGCGACCGCTTCCTCTTCTACCCATTTGGTGAAGTATTCTACTGCTACTATCAAAAACTTCTTATGTGCCGGGCCGAAGGGGAAAGGTCCGAGTATATCCATTCCCCATTGAGCAAAGGGGATAGGATGGCTCACGATTTTCATCCTCTCGGTCGGCTGGTGAGACAGGTTACTGTTTTTCTGGCAAGCCTCACACCGATTGACCTTCTCCTGGCAGTCTCTCTTCATTGTTGGCCAGTAATACCCCTGTCTAATCAATCTATGAGTCAACATTCTGCCTCCTACGTGATTTCCGCACATTCTTTCGTGGACTTCAGCCATTGCCTGCTATACCTCTTCTTCACTCAAGCATCGTAGTAGTGGCCAGTCATAAGATAGCTTGTACAAGGTGCCATTAACGACGGCATATTCGGTCGCCTTTACTCTTAGTTTCTTGGCCTCCAAGGTTTCTTTCGACTGTGTTCCCTTGAGGAGGTACCGTCTGATCAGTTCCATCCAACTTGATCGCTCGGCATTTGCGTCAAGGACTTCCTTGGATTTCTGAATGCTAGGCAGGTCTAGCCGCTCGACCAAAACGTTATGTTTTGCATTTCGATCGGAAGCCATTTTGGAAAGTGCATCTGCCTTAGCATTTTGAGCCCGTTCTATCCTACTGACCGAGTATTGCTTGAAATTACTCAACTCCTGCTTTACCAATTCCAGGTATTTGATCATGCTGCTCCCCTTGGCCTCGTACTGCTCAATGACTTGACCAACCACTATTTGGCTATCGCTGTACACCTTCAGATGCTTTACCCCCATCTCCCTTTCCAATTGGAGGCCGGCTATCAGAGCCTCGTATTCTGTTTCGTTATTAGAGGCTCTAAATTCTAAACGGATGGCAAATTCCACCTTTTCTTTCCGGTGCGGGCTGATCAATACCACTCCTGCTCCGCATCCCTCAGCGTTGGACGACCCATCAACAAATAGGCTTCAGGCAGGGAGTTGATCACCCTGCGAGTCAGGTTGACTCATTTCTGCAACGAAGTCTGCCAACACTTGGGTCTTGATCGTTGTTCGAGGCTTATATTGTACATCGAACTCCACCAGCTCTACTGTCCATTTTATTAATCGCCCCGATGTCTCGGGCTTTTGGAGGCACTGCCTGAGGGGTTGGTTGGTCCATACCTCGATGGTATGACTCTGGAAGTAGGGCCTTAGTTTCCGCACCGCAGTTATCAAGGAGAGAGCCATCTTTTATATGGGTGCATACCGTGTTTCTGGTCCATTCAGCACCTTATTGACGTAGTAGATCGGGAATTGCTCATTTCCCTCCGATCGAACAAGGAATGCGCTGATCGCCCCCTCTATGACTGCCAAATATAGAATCAGATTCTCCCTCTCAACTGGGCTCTGCAAGATGGGTAGCTCAATGGTAAGAGGCGTGCGTCTCAACGTAACAAAACCGTGAGGTCAGGGGATCGAAACCCGGCCAAAGCGGAGAATACTAATTTGAGTGGTTGCAGATCAGCATACAAGATACCGTACCCAACCACACCAGATATAATTACTTAAATATTCTACACATTATTTATTATGCTTAACTTATAATGTGGAGTTTTTGCATTATTGTTGTATTTTTCATTAATAATAAGACGGATGAAATTGAACAGGGAAATTATCTAGCCTACATTTTCATCATGGGAAAAATCGTTGGTAAAAAATGAAGTTTATAGTCACTAAGATTCCCTTGGAAACTTCTTCTCACTACAACAAAGTGGACATTTAGTTGCGTTTTTTTAGCGATATTCCAAAAATTGTCGTTATAAGTGACTATATTGCGACGATTTTTAAAATCAACTATAAAACTAACCCTTTAGCGACTAATTATAAAAGTGTTACAAAATGATCAACATTTTGCGACGAAATACAAAAATCATCCTCAAATGGTGAACATTTAGTGACGAATGCCAAAAATCCTCACAAAATGGTCCACTTTGGGTGGCGATTTGTGATGTTCATCAATAGATGAACTTTTGTTGACATTTTTCAGAAATCGTCACCATAATTTAGTAAACATTTGGTGACTAATTTCCAAAATCGTCGCCAAAGGCACAAATGGTGACGATTATGTAAAATCTTCGCTAAAAAGATGTTCAGTGATGAATTTGAAAAATCCCCACCAAAGGTTCGTGGACTTTTAGCTACATGTTTTTTGCTACGTTTTTCACATTGTCACAAAAAGTTACCATTTGGTGACGAATTTTAAAAATCGCCACAAAATGGCCCACATTTAGTGACTATTTCTAAAATCGTCACAAAATGGTCGACATTCAGTGATGATTCCATATTCAATAATGATTTATGAAAAACATCACCAAAGGTTGGGCCCGGGCCCCGTAGGTCCGAATCTTGAGGGCAGCCCCTCGGGCTACGTCGGCGACGGGCGCCCAAATACCGTCGGACCCGATCCCAACATTTATACATATACATATAAACATATAAATAATTCGATCATAATTCACGCACCATCATTCTCATACATTCCGGCACTTGCACATGCATCTAATTATGGATTAAACTCATGCCATTAGTATTCAACATCATACGAAATACATAACAAGATTCAAATCCAAAATATATGAAATATGCTCCATGAGAGTATGCTGGAAGGGCCAGCCAAAATACAAACTTATAACAAAGCTCCTAATTAACTCGAAGTTTCCGATGCCTCGCAAGTTCAAAGATCGTCCTGCTCTGCACCTGAGGAGGGGAAAAATAATGGGTTGAGCTACACAGCTCAGTGGCTAATATAATTATAGCCATCGGCAACTAGCACAAATCCCAACATATGAATGTATATATATTATATCTATACAGATAGTAATTCCAGCATTCACATGCTACTCAACAATTTATGCATTCAATACAATTAATTCAATTCATAATTATGTCACAAAATATGCTTCACACAATGAACAATTCACATATGCAATGCACATCACAATGGCTCGAGGGTTCCATGGAAACAAAAGGGAGAAACCGAAGTTTAACCCTAAACGAAATGAGTCCATTCGAGCTCATATGCTACAAGCAGCAATGGGAGAAGGCTCTTGTTCACGTGCACGTGATTTAACGAAATGGTTCCACTCTCGCCCAAACAAAAGCACATAATCATGCTCATAATCGTTTAATCATACGATATTCTTTCATGTCTTGCATTTAATCAAAATGCCATGACCGAAGTCGAGGCATAAATTGCTCAAAATCAACATGTCATATTATCAATTTCCATGATTCTTTCAAAGTATATGAAATCACAATCATTCAATTCATCACATTTAAACATGTATCATCTATAACATATATTCATACATAGGCAAGGATTTGCCTAATCACACAATAACTATAAGTATATTACCCACCTAAGATCGCTCGAGTAGTCGACTCACTGGTGTCCTTCCTCTTGCGATGAAATCGGGTCAGTTTGGTTTCCTAAAACAACCAAGTTTTCATCCAATCAATATCCATAGAAAATAATCAAAGCTTGGAAAGCCAAAATAAAGCATTAAAAGTCTCCACCGGACTCCCATCTAAATTCTCGAACCCTTCGAAATAATTTCCGAACTTCCCTTCTTCATACAACTCGTAGCCCTTGATCTCTAGTTCACAGTGAATCTAAAATCACCCCAATTAGACATCTACACCAAAAGATATTCCCAAAATACCAAAAATCTCATTTTCGGACAAAAGGGGGCTCGTCGCGACGTCTGGGCGCTCGTCCCGGTGAACGAACCTGCTCGCCGCGGCGTGCACACGCCGCGATGTCTCCTTGTGGCGAACCAAAGGCCGCACGTCGCGACGTCTCCCATCGCACGTCGCGATGTCCACGACAATTCACATGTCACGGCGAATAAATATTTATTCGTCGCGACGTGGCTCTCCTTCCCCGCACACCACGGCGTGTTCATACACACGTCGCGACATCTGGGTCGAGAGCCCGACCCCGAACTCCAGTTTTCCATATTTTCACACTTCAATCCTTTCCAAACACCAATGCAACACAACCAAACTATAGATCAAGACTTATACTACATTTCTAACCCATTCTAAGCTTCCAATCCATCCAAAAATCATCAACCCAACGATTTTTCCATATTTTTCACCCAAAACCCTAAACCATCGATTATGCTCAATCCAAACTATCTTAATGTTTAATCCATCCAGAAACAAGATAGAAAGAACTAAACTTACCGGAAAATGCTTCCAAACTGTCAGAAACCTTTGAAATCGAAGCTTTCTTTTCTTCCCTTCTTCCTCTCCACCGTCGGCCTCTTTCTCTTCTTTTCTTCTTTCCTCTTCTTTCTTCTCTTCTTTTCTATTTCCTTAACCTAAAGAAAACACAAATACCAACTTACCCCTCTTACAAGCCTAAACCCCAAATCATCCTAAGAAATCTTCCTAAAATACCCTCAAATATTTCATTTCCTTTAATTCCCATTTAACCACAATTAAACGGTCATTATCCATAATTCTCTCAATTAACTCAAACTATGGCAAAATCACAATTATCACAATTCATGCTGAATAATATCATAAAAAAAATTCGGGGTCTAACACCAAAGGTTCCACAGTAATTTGCAACACATTTGGTGACCGTTTACCAGAATCATCACCAAAGGATTTACATTTTTCAAAATTGTTAAACTAACATTTTTATAATCTATCATAGTTAAGTTATGTTTTATTGTAGATTTGTTTTGAATGTTTATAACGTGTTGTTGAAAAAAACACATAAAACATATTTTTAAGTGTTAAACTATAGTATTAATTAATCATTAATAATTAGTAACAGTGCAAAATTAATTATAAAAATTTTAATAATTGTATCAATATAATTATATGATATATGAAAGGTTAACAGTTCTTATAGTCATAGTATAAGAACAATAATAATCCACACTCAATAGTATGCAGCTTGACCCCTAATTAATAGAGAGGTTGTTTAATAAATTTTTACAGATACAACAATAAATCAACTTTAAAGCTAAGTCCAGTTTATTACATTAATAAATGACAATGATATAATTATTTTTTTAGATTTCAAGTGACATGAGAGTTGGTAAAGGTAAATGAGTCCACGACGTCTGGATTCTTGAGGAGGGTCCTTACACGTTCGAAGGCACCAATTGGAATAGTGATAGTTCTTCTCTCAGGTGTAGGGTTTTTCACACCTTTTTACAACAACATTTCCGCTATAGCTAAACTTGTAGAGGATACAGTGAATGAATCGCTAGATTTAGGAAGGAAGACAAGTTCTTCAAATGAATTGCCAATACGAAACAGTTTATCTAAAATACAATCAATATAGAACTTAGATATTGTCATATTAATAAACCGTTAAACGAACCAAAATTGAAGTGACATGCATACGTGAATGACCAAACAAAGTCTATGGAATTGATGAATTTTCCAGATCAACCGATTTCTCTAATCCTTTACAGAAGATTGTGACATTGATTATACCTCCATGGGCATATATGTAGTATATTCCATCAAATGTGAAACTGAAGTATAAGGAAAGTGACGCTGTTCAGATGATACTAAACACCTTGAAGTAGAAAATCGGCCATGGAAGGAAAATTATTATTAATGTATGAAGTGGAGATTTTTTCTACATTGTTTATTTCTTTAGTAGGGACAATTTTGTCACATTCCTTCCAACAGAATGAATTAGTACCATCTAAAACTAGTCACTATGTCGACATTCCTTGATTAATAATGTTAAAAGGTATATTCTGTAGATGTCGATTTAGAATAAAATGATGATATGTTCAACTCCAATTTCGATGATAAGTGAAAGTAGTCCAGCTTAACACTTATACATCTTCAATGTGCCTAATGATATGAAAGTTAACCTTACTAAAATTTTATAAATCTATGATGTAGTTTGTATCACATGTAAAATTTAGAATTTAAAGTATAATAGACATGACTGTGTTCTTGATGTACAGAAACGTAGTATTATCTATATTGGGCTATATTACTATTAGTGGAAATGAATAAAAGTACAATACTTTTGAAGACCTTTCATCAAATAGTTATGAAGCTTTGATGAGGGAAGTGTTAAAGTTCATTCAGAAGAAGCCAACCTATATACAAATAACAAAGACAGGTAGTAAAGTATCTTCGAAACACAACCATAAACACAACTCTTACATCAAATGCATAACTAAGAACTCACAATAAATACCTAAAGGTATAAGTTACACTTAGCACAACTTCGTTAATTAAAATAGAACAAAAGAACAATATCGATTCAGTTAATGATGATTCTTTGAAGGTGATGATCACAATACATAACCCATCAGAAGAGAGGATTTTGAGAAATGTTGAACGAGAATGGAGTAGCCTTTTATTGTGGTTGTCATTGAAAACCAAATACAAAATGATGTTGTTTTTTTTTGTTAGGTAAATGATGTCATTTCTTGTTTACTATAGTTTTTTGGAAGTAATATTATTTAATTTGCTACAATCTATTGTATTTGGTCGACAAACGTCAGATGTAGCGACTAATACATGGTTCATCACCAAAGCCCGTAGGTTCATAAATAATTTTTAATAAATTTATTTTCTTATTCCAATTAAAACATAATTTGAATTAAAAATTAAATTATTCAATTGAAAACTATTTCCAAATTAATTTGTTGACCCTTCAAATAAATTATAATTGACTTACAATTTTCAAAAATTATGGATTTTAATTATTATAATTTTGAAAATGTATTTTAAATAATAAACATTTTAATTATTATAATTTTAAAAATAAATTATAATAATTTAACAAGACATTGCAATATAATTAGAAAACTATTTCTAAGAAATTAAAATTAAACATTAGTCATTTCCAAAAATTAAGCAAATGAAGAACAATTGCATACACAAGTGAGAAGATTAATTTAAAATTTTGCATGATGTATTAGGAATACCTCATATATATTAATCAATTATGAAAATTAAGAAAGTAAAGAAATTGCTTCAGTTTTGGGCGACAATGTGGAAATTTGGTAGCAAATTGTCTATCATTTGTGACTAAGTGTGGTGGTTGGTCATGAAAATGGTATTCTATGAGTAAACTTACTTCGATGCAAAAAACCTCAAGTGTTAATCAATTAAAAAAATTAAGAATGTAAAGAAAATGCTTACGTTTTAGCAACGTTGGGTATAATTGGTAGTGAATTGGGGTGATAGGCGACGATAGTTTTGACCATCGAAAAAAAGTTAAAGGTTTAGTATTAGTGATGATTTATCAATTTGGTAGCAAAATGTTGTATAATTTGTGATGATATTTTATTTTCATAGCAAACATTTTACATTTGGCGACGAAATCTAGATTTGTCACCAATCGTACCAGATGAGAAAAATTAAACAGAAGCTAAGATGACGTCATTTGTAGGAAAATAAACAATGTCGTTCTACCATCTGTTTAAACACAGAAGCTTACTCTCATTAACTTGTTAATTAATTATTTTATATGTCGATTTTCGTTTCATTTTGTTGTATATTGTTTACATAATTGGTGTATATGAATTGACATTATATAATAGAAGAAGTTAAACAGAAAAATTAATATCAGAAACAAATCAACATGTACAGATATAGGATGGTACATAGGCTGGAAACCAGTGATGCAGCTCTAATGAGGCTTATTGGTGAAAATTTCCATGAGCTTAGAAGCAACAGCGAGAACTCCATTTCTCTATTCACAGGTATAAACAATGTCACGTACCTTAATTAGATAGGATTTTTTTGGATGTAATATTGAATGAAAAATGCATGTAATAACTTAGTTATCTTCTTTTATTGTATAGCTAAATGGATAAGAGTTGGATGTCTCATAAAAAATGATGAACTGAATACGTAGAAGGAGTTAACAGTTTCATTCAATCTGTAAAAGATCGAATGGGTGATGAATGTAGTATTTGTTGTCTATGCATCAATTGCTTAAATGTCGACCTCCATAGTTTTATCATAGCGAACGTAAGGAAGCAAGTTGTAGTAGAAGTGGTGGTACATGTTATGATGATGGTTACAATAATGATGTAGATGATTGTGATGTGAATGATGATAGTGATGATGGGATTGACGAGATGTTAGACGATTATTGGAATTATATAGAGACTATGAATGAAAATAGGAATGCCTAACATAATTGGTAGTATTACAGAAGATAATTTTAGGAAGTTATTGAAAGTTGTTCAAGAACAATTATCTGGGGTGCTCTAATTTATCACAACTATCATTTGTTGTAAAGTTGTTGCATTTGAAGGTTTATAATAAATGGAGTAACAAGTCCTTGGATTAGGATACATTTTAATTCGACAACTTATGCCTAATAGCTAATGCATCGTTTAACAAGTCTATTTATTATAAACCTTCAAATGTAACAAGTTGCCGAAATCTTACTATGATGCAAAGAAATTGTTAAGGGATCATATATTGGAATACATTTCAATTCATAGTTGTAAGTATGACTGTGTTCTTTTTGGAAGGAAACTAAAGATCTTCAGGAGTGTCCTATTTATGGTACATCAAGGTGGTAGGTGGATGATGGGAGACGGAAAAAGATACCAAATAAAATCCTTCTATACTTTCCTATTAAACCACGATTATAAAGACTTTTTATGTCAACAAAATAGCCATAGATATGAGGTGGCATAAAGAGAAACGCATCAATGATAATATTATATGTCATCCAACAGACTCAATGGCATGGAAAGAAATTGATAGAAAGTTTCCATGGTTTGCACAAGATAATCGTAATGTTCAACTAAGATTGGCCTTAGATGGATTTAATCCTTTCGGTAATATGAGTACTTCATATAGTATATGGTTGGTGATTCTAGTCCCATATAATTTACCTCCATGGAAGCGTATGAAGGATCCTTTTATGTTATTGTGTTTACTTATTCCAAGAGCTATTGCTTCTGGTAAGGACATCGATGTATATAAGCAACCATTAATTGATGAATTAAACGATCTATAGGAATTTGCATTACAAACTTTTGATGTTGTTGAAGGCGAAATATTAATAATGCATGTTGCTGTTTTGTGGATTATAAATGATTTCCCAACTTATGGGAATTTGTCTGGGTGGAGCACTAAAGGGTATATGACTTGTCCGGTGATGATATTGTTTACCAACTATCACATTTAGGTGATATTACACCTGGAAAGCACCTAAATAATAGAAAGTGAAAGAGAAATGATATCGAACTGAATTGGGCAAAAAAAGTATATTTTTCAGCTTGTCATATTGGAAGGAATTAGTACTGAGGAACAATTTTGGATGTCATGCATATTGAGAGAAACATTTGTGAGTCTATTTTAGGGACTGTCATGGGAATTGACGGGAAATCCAAAGACATAATTAAAGCTAGACTTGACTTGGAAGACATGAATATTAGAAAGGAATTGCATTTAAAAAGAAGAGCTGATGGATCATACATTATTCCCCCTGCTTGTTCCAACATGTCAAAAAGTGAGAAATAATCATTATGTCAGTTCCTCTAATCAGTCAAATTTTTTGATGGGTATGCATCAAATATAGGCTGTTGTGTGATTGTTAAAGAGGAAAAAGTGTTAAGGTTGAAAAGCCATGATTGTCATGTACTTTTGCAACGATTATCTCCTGTTGGAATATGTAGGTGTTTGCTGAAGGATGTATCTGTTACTTTGTGTTGGGACCCGATCCGGAGACCAGATCCCAACCGGAAAACGAAAAGCGAAGGAAACGAAAGCGAATGGAAACGAAAATTCACATCTCAATTTCATTAACTCATTACTAAAATCAATCATAATTCTTGTCACTCAAATCAAACCAATCACTTTAATTCTTCAAATAACTCATGACAAGTCATGCACATCAATTCCACATTCCTAAAGTCAATTATACTTCTTGTCATCAACATCAAACGATCACTTAGCACATTCTCACAAATTCACTCTTATCTTTACAAACTCTCATCAATTTCTTACTCATACACATACGCCCAAGTAAGACCATATTACTGGGCTCTGATACCATAAATGTTGGGACCCGATCCGGAAACCGGATCCCAACCGAAAGACGAAACGAAAGAGGTCGAAACAAAGTGAATGCACATCGAATATTTGGAATCCGAAGGTGAATCGAATAACAAAATGCGAAAGCAACGAATCGAAACAAAGGTAGCGGAAGCGAAACAAAATACTTATCGAAATCAAAAGCGAGTCGGATCAAAGCAAAAACAAAAATAGCGAAGCGAACCGAATGAAAGCGAAAGAAATGCAAATCACAATCAAACCAAAACAAATGAAGTACTCGAACTGAAATCAAATGCCGACATCCGTAAATAAAAAGCAGAGAAAAACGATCTCGTTGGAAACCTTAGACTCAAACTGTCCCAAAATCCAGTATTTTTTTTTCTCTTTTTCTTATTCACCTTTATTCGAACTAAAGCAAATCAAATACAAGGAATTCCCACTTTTGGAAATTCATTCTCATGCAAATCTCAATACTTGAATCATATTCTTATATATCCATACAATTCTTAAATTACATCTTTATCCCAAATTTTATCGAAAATTCGGTAGCATAACAGCTGCACCTGAACAAACCCAAACCTGCAAAGTGTTTTAAAACACACTTCTAAAATTTCCAATCAAACATACCAACATCAAAATCCACCGGACCCTCCGTCCGAGATCTCAGCATACACAAATGCAAACCTAATTCTAAAACACTTTCATAATTGCAATTCAATCTACTAATTTCATAATTCAATCTCATTCCCAAACTCATACACAATTTCATATACAATTTCATACTCTCATCCATCAATTCGTAATCCTCATACATTCTGAAATACATGCTCGAAATACATCATAATCACTTACTTAACGGCAATTCAAGCCATAAACAATATTAATATCCAAATCTCAATTCACATAACAATACAGACGATGCAAAATCTGACCAAACATCTTCACATTCTTTCATCCGATCTCCTGCTCGAAACCTGGAGATGGGGATGAAAGGGAGGGTGAGCTCGGAAGCTCGTGGATAGCACATTTATAAATTGACAAATAAGCAGAACTCATTTTTCATAAGCTTTTTGCCAAAAGGGCTAATTTTTTTAACTTTGTAACTTTTTAAACAGTTTCCTCAAACCTTTCAATTTTTCAAACTTTTCATATAAATCCCACTTCTTCATTTCTCAATTTTAAACATGAATGCAAAGACATGTATAAATCAAAAGAACGTAATATATCAAAATGGTCAGTTCGGTCCGAAATAGAGCGCATCGCACATTCCGCAGCTTGATCTGTCTTGGTAGTGAGAATGAGGGAGTCCGAATCGAGCTCCATGCCACTAGCAGGCAGTAGGGAGAAGGCTATAAACAAATAGAGACAATACAACGACTCACGAAGGACCTAACCAAACCCACTTAAACACATAATCGAAAACAAAATTCGAATTGCCCGAAAGCACTTTTCAAAATCTTGATTTTCAAACTTTTCATCTTGTGTCATACTAGACACATTCACATATTCACATAGCTTACATATTCACATATCACATCAATAAACTTATTCAATCTCAACTCAAAGAATTTAATCACCGAACAATGAATGCAAGTTATTTCTTTAAAACATAAATCATCAGATACAATTGCATAAAGCACATTTTTCAAATTTGTCAAATCATTCAAAAACTAAGAATTTCTTCAATCTTGCATTTTCACAAATCATTTAGAAATCATAATTTCAAACATTATTCCACTTGTTTTTTTTTTCAAATATTTACAAGAATAATAATTTATCAAAACCCAATTTTTTCTTTCTTTAATTTTCAAAAGTTCATATCTAACTTACAAATCAAAATATAAATATGCTACCCACCTCGAATCGATGCCAGAAATTTGTTCCAAGCTCCAATTTGACTAATTCTTCTTGTATTCTTCCAATTAAAATTTCCCTACACCAATTCCACCCAATTTCAACCTTATAAATAACATAATCCTTAAAATTGATGTCAAAATTCATCAATTCATACTGATTTCAAGATATCTAAACCACCAATTTCAAAAATCTCCAAATCTCAAAATTGACATAAACCAATTTATCCAAATCCAATAATCTTCAATATTGATATCATATTCCACAAACCCATACTATTATCTATAATTCTAAACCAATAATTCACAAAATCTCCAAATCACAAATTAGACATAATCCCTAACTCACATAAATCCACAATTAAATCAATTAATCATGAAATCTCCCAAAATTGAACATGTAATTAACAAACCCATAACATTTTCCATAGTTCTAAACCAAAGTTTGAAGAAAAACTCAAAGTTCAAATTTTTCCCTTACCTCTTTCTCCTTCAATTTTCAGATTTAGTGGGCTTGAGAGGAAGCTCTCGTTATTTTCCATCTTTTTCCTTGAAAACAACTTAAAATCCTCTTAAAAATCTCTCAAAAATCGGAAAGCCAAAGCTCTCTCTCTCTTTTCTCCATCACCGAAACTTCTCCACTCTTCTCTCTTCTTATTTTCTTCTTCTTTCCTCATGTTTTCGACTTCTCTAGGTAAAAATCGTCAGCCCACTTGATTTTTAAAGCCATGTCATTAAATGATGGTTAATTGACCAAAATGCCCCTAACATTTACTTTAAGTCATATTTATGTTCGAATCTGATTTGCACTATCAATTTGAAGGAATTTGTCAAAACTTTCTCTATGTCTTAATTCATAATGCCACAAAAATCATCAAATTCGGAGCACTACATCAAAAGTTATGCTCAAAATATTTTAGATATGTTCATGTTCCAACACATTTTCCAGCACGTTATTTCCATCCAAAAATTGACATTCTTAATTGACATTCGATGTCTTCATAACAATTGTAGCTCTATTGCTCTAGTTTAATTCAAAACAATAATCACTTCATTTCGATTACCAGATCAAAAGTTATGCCCAAAATACTTTTAGATGTTCTTAATCCAAAACTGCACACTAATCCGAACTTCAATTCAAAAATTGAAAGTCTTAGGGGCTAAATTGAAATTTCCTTTCTTCATATGATTTGTAGCCTCATGTCTTAATTTTATTTTGCCTTAAGAATCATCTCAATCGGATTACCACAGATCCCGAATTTTGCAAAATACTGAACCATGTTCAAAAAATTAGTCAACTCACTTTGATTAAATTAATCACCCTTAATTTAATCTCATAAAATTACAAATTTTCCATGAGGATGTAGAGAATTGTCTTAGGGATCCAACGCTTCAAGAATCAACTCAATCGGATATCGGACGGAAAAGATATGAGTAAAAGATTGGAAGAGGGTCAAAAGCGGGTTGGATTAGGGTTGGGTCGGACCGGGTCGACCCGTCCAGGTCGGGCTGGAATCACCCGTTTCGCGAGGGCGATGCGTCACCCTCTCGAAACACGTCACAGATCGCAATCTCGCGATCGCGACGTGTCGCGACCGCGAGACGCTCGATCAATCAATTTTTTTTTAACACTTAACTTTAAAATTTCATAACTTTTCACTCAGAACTCTAAAAATTGCCAATTTGGTCTCTATAGAAAGGTTGAAGGAAGCTCTACAAATTCCATGTAGAACTCTAAAACTAATTCCATCTCTAAAGTGATCAAATTTCTAATCAAATATTCTGCTCAATTTAATAAATCCTTAAACAAAGACTCAACTTTGAAAATTTGTATCTTTCAACTCCAAAGTCCAATCATGTCATATTTTATATCGATGCGAAGATTAGAAAGTCACCTACAACTTTTATGAAGAACACAAAAATCAATTTGACTCCTAAGGGAGTCAATTTTGTGGTCAAAGATTTTGTCCTCTAATATTCATGCTAAAACCATAACCGAACACTGTAAAAATCATAACTTATTATTCCTTAATCGAAAAATTGTATACTTTATATCAAAATAAAGATCAAATCAAAATCTTAAACTTTCATTAAAGACTTAAAAACTAATTCAACCTCTAATCAGGTCAATTTCTCAGTCAACTCTTCTGTTATAATCTAGATCAACCTATAACACACCTTGACTTTGACTGTTCATAACTTTCACTCCCGATATCGAAAAATTGCAAACTTTATGGCTACAGAAAACTCTCAACATAATCTACATGTTTCATGTAAAACGTTTTCTCAAATTTTGACTAAATCAAAAGTCAACTCTCAATGGTTAAAAAATCAAAACTTGCTATTTAACTTTATTTCAATGAACTCATTCACTTTTGAATATTCAATAAAAAGTCAGGGTCCAACACTTTGGGTCAATTAGGAGAGTTTTTTTAGCAATTATGTTTCAAGACACTTAAAGTTGAAGAGATTGATAAAATAGAAAAAGACATAACATTGATTCTATGTAAGCTTGAACCATTATTTCCCCCATCATTTTTTTAATGTTATGGTTCACTTGGCAATTTACTTACCATATGAAGCAAAACTTTATTGACTAGTTCAATTTTGATGGATGTTTCCGATTGAGATAATTCATATTAAATTCATAAAGTTTTTTATATGTTCTGTGTTTATAACAATTCCTAAGTTTATAACTAATTATGTTTAGGTTTTTTTGCTCTCTTAAGCATTATGTACGTAATAGAGCTCAACTAAAAGGATCTATTGCAGAGGCTTATATAGTAAATGAATGCCTGAATTTTTGTTCAATATACTTAACTGATGTGAGGACAAGATTTAATAGACCAAAATGTAACTTTGACTTTCATGACGACGATGGGTTGTCTATTTTCGCTCAAAAAGTTAAGTCACTTGGTGTGGGTAAATATATGGAGTTAACTAAAGACGAATCCAAAATCTCTCATTGGTATATTTTGAACAATTGCGAGAAAGTCTATACATACATGGAGATCGTATATTCCTTTTCATTCAAACAATCATAATGTTGAAGGAAGACATAGGCAGAAGTTTGTATCATGGTTTAGAAATCGAGTAAGTTTCATATTGATTACATATTATGAAAATATAAGAATATGTCTCATCCTCATATTTATTTTCAATTTTTCATACAAATGATACGGTTACATAACCGTAATGTGTAAGAAGCGACAACGACATTATATAGTTTGGAATATAGGCCTCATATTTATGGGAAGAAATATATAGGTTGCATTGTTAATGGGGTGAGATTTCATATACACTATCAAGATAGTCAAGTTATAAGTCAAAATTGTGGGGTTGTCGTTAAAGGATGTCATGGCGATGAAATCATTGACTTCTACGGTGCCATATGTGAAATAACAAAGTTGCACTACATCAAGGATACCTTGAAAACTTAGTCTGAGACCATTTAACCGGATATAGAAGTCGAAATAACTCCTCATGCTTCTCTTTCCGGGTTCCCAGTTACTAAGATTTCAAATATTTTAGTCTCTTCTCTGAGACACCTCATTAAGCAGACTCTTTTGAGCTCTCTCTTCACGATCATCCATATATTGCTGATAAGCATAGGAAATGAAGCCCCACACAGCTAACACCATTGAGACGCCCTTTACACCGTCCATTTTCTCATTTAGAAAGAACACAGCTAGGATAGGAACAATAGGCGTGCCTAGAACACTCACCGCATTGGAGAACAAGGAAGACACCTCAAAAATCAACCCAACACATCCGATGGAGGAAATCTGCCATGAGATAACAGTCCAAACTATGTTCATGACATAAGCTACTTTGCCCAATTGATACTCGCCCATCTCCCCAATCAAATTATTCCACTCTCCGCTGGCGAAAAGTCCGATCACGGCAACAGAAACAGCAACTGTTTGCGGATAGATTACCATATCCATCACCACATTAAAGCTTGTCCTTTTTATGATCTTATTGAAGCAAAACTGTGTTACAGACAGCATTAGCCCATATCCAGCGGACGCAATAATGGTACATATGAAACCAACTGCATACTTGGCTTTAGAAACATTGGTCGGGTTTGCAGATTCTTTGTTGAAGGCCAAGAGAACCGAGGAGATGGTGAGAAGAAGCAAAGAATTTATTATAGGGGGAGTGAACTTCTGGGAATTCAGGAAGTACGAAAAGAAACAATTGAAGGCCAATTGTGATGGACAAAGGAGGCTGTAAGTTGAAACGGGAAGGTATTGCGTGCCAATCGAGTATAAGAAACAGATCGCTGATGTAATTAGGCCAATTGTTACATAGACTGCTAGAAGGGTTAAGGTTGATGGAGGTTTTGGGAGGATATCGTCTGGATTAGGTGGATCTTTGGGTTTGGCGATGAAATAATAGGGTATAAGAATTGGAAAGCCTACAACCTGTGATAGTGCTGAGAGCCATTTGCTATCTCCACCTTTCTCAAAGTAAAGCCTACCCAGAAGCATAGCCACTGACTGACCAGTGAGGAGAAGCAGCGCGTAGAGAAAAACTCGAATCCACCGACTATATCTTTGGTTTTGCGGCAGTCCTGATCCATTGGTCTCTTCTGTAATCTTGGGATTTGCTGCTTTGTCAGCATTCCCGACTACAATGAGTGAGAAGAAAAACAAAAAACCATAAACAGCTACACAAATATCATAGTTGATATGTCAAATCCATGTTTGTTTGGACAATGATCAGTGGCAATCTGATCTTGTTGAAACCAAGAGGCATAGCATAAGTTAAACATGGACCATAAACAGCTACAAATACCATAGTTGATATGTCAAATCCACGTTTGTTTGGACAATGAGTGGCAATCTGATCTTGTTGAAACCAAGAGGCGTAGCATAAGTTAAACATGGAATTTTAAGTTTGTTTAGCCTGTGTTCCTCAACCTCTCAGCTGATAGTAAGCTATAAAAATATGTGATTAAGGATGTGTAGGATACAAAAGCAACGAGTTGTAGGACGACTGTTTCTTATTAACAGATACAAAAGCAACAAGTTGTAGGACGACTGTTTCTCATTAACAGTTGAAGATGAGGGAGAATTATCTTCCTTCATAGGATCCTATTTTCTCTTACAGCTACTCCTAGTTTAAACATTAAAACAAGGACATATATTGATACACCCGAAAGCATACAGCTTGTGTATAATACTGGCACAACGAACTAGTATGTATCTTGGAAAGAGGGCTGCCTTACTTGTTACTTGCAGTTCAACTTCTTGATCTCCCATAAGTTTCAAAGTTGAATTATTAAGGATGTGATCGGCAGATCATATGGTACATATCTATGCGATCCCTGACTACCAAGATGTATAACACTCTTAGCAACATTTACGGTGGCTGACATAAAGAAGCGGTAGCGGAGTTTGTATCTAGATGTTTGACATGCCAAGCGGAGTTAAGGCCGAGCACCGTGCTCCGAGAGGGAAGCTTCATTCGTTGCTCATTTCGGAGTGGAAATGGGAACGAATTATCATGGATTTCATTATGGGTTTGCCTAAGACGCCGAGGCAGCATGATGCTATCTGGGTCATAGTAGACCGGTTGACTAAATCGGCCCATTTCTTGCCAGTGAGGAGAACAATACCATGGATCAGTTGGCCCAAAAGTATGTGACGGAGATAGTGAGACTGCATGGGGTCCCAGTGTCGATAGTGTCTAACAGGGATCCCAGATTTACTTCGAGATTTTGGCAGAGTTTGCAGTCTGCTATGGGTACTAGGTTGAACTTCAGTGCAGCATTCCATCCTCAGACAGATGGGCGGAGTGAGAGAACGATTAAGACTGTTGAGGATATGCTTCGGGCTTGTGTATTGGAGTTTAGAGGAGCATGGGATCAGTATTTAGCCCTGATTGAGTTTGCATACAACAACCATTATCACAGTAGTATCGAAATGGCATCGTATGAGGCGTTATATGGGAGACCGTGTAGATCGCCTTTGTATTGGGATGAAGAGGGTGTGAGGATGATTGAGGTCCAGGCGATTCGAGGATCTGATGGATAAGGTGAAACTGATTCGGAGTCGCATCAAGTCGGCTCAAGATAGACAGAAGAGTTATGTGGATCAGCATAGGAGGGAGATGGAGTATAATGTGGGTGATAGAGTGTTCTTACGGGTGTCACCGTGGCGTGGTGTACTGAGATTCGGTAAGAAGGGCAAGTTAAGCCCTAGGTATATTGGTCCGTATGAGATCACTGAGAGGATAGGACCATTGGCATATAGATTGGCATTGCCGAGTGAGATGTCTCAGTTGCACGATGTGTTTCATGTGAGTATGCTCCGACGGTATCGGTCAAATCCGACACATGTGATACTGGCTCAGGCGATTGAGGTCTCTAGTAATCTGAGTTATGTAGAGGAGCCGATACAGATTGTCGGGTCACAGGTGAAACAATTGAGGAATAAGAGTATTCCACTGGTGAAGGTTCTCTGGAGGAACCACTCGACTGAGGAAGCTACCTGGGAGACCGAGGAGCATATGAGGAGACAGTATCCTCATCTTTTCGATCAACCAGGTAAGAATTTCGAGGACGAAATTTTTATTAGGAGGGGAGAATTGTAACATCCCATCTCCCATAGGAAGGGTTTATTGGTAATTTGGGACGGGTTAGAAGTATTAAATTATAACTCGGCATGAACATATATTATATAGCCTCTATAACTGATGATTGTTTTGCACATGCACATGGTATACATGCATTCATGACATTTCCGGCATAAGTGTCTAATTGATATTCTTTGTGAAATTTATGGGATAATTGTATTTGAACAATTATTTGGAGTGCGCCATAAATTGTTTTACATTTTTAGGAATTTATGGGAATTTTTTCGGAATTTTTTGGGGTACTTGTCCGGACCGGAAAATTTTTAACTGGCTGACTGAGTGGATTTTCGGTATTGAAAAAGACTGTCTAATGGCACTGGGAATTTAGGTACATGATTTTAGGAATTATGAATTGTGAGTCATTGGAATTTGGAGACAAATTGGACTAGAAATTGAATTGAGATTGTAATGGACCTAAAGAATGCCTAAGGAGAAGACAAGTGGCAAGTGACACATGTCACTTGCCTACCTTGTCTTATTATTAATGACTCTGTAATAATCTAAGAGACAAAAGCTCCCACGACACTTACCTAGGAAGAGTGAATGAAAGTCATTTTTGAAAGGGCAAACTTCCTCTCATCAGTGGGTTTCTTCTCCTCTTTATTTTGTTGGTTTCTCCTCCATACAAGAAGCTTTGCCTTGCTACTTATTTGCTTCTCTTTAGTCACACCCAAGACCAAACTTAAGCTTTGAAATTATGATGATAGTGGTGGCTGTGGGTGAGGAGCAAAGGTAGAAAGTTGGGATTGTTTGGAAGACTTGGAAAATTGAAAGCTTGTTTAGGTGAGGCTTGATGTTTATGTTCTTTAACTTAGTTGCTAGATGCATTAATTGGGAGGTATTGTGCATAAATTATGACTTATTGTGTATTAATGTCATAAAGCTTATGGTTTGCTTGTTTGGGTACAAATTCATGTTTGTGGGAGGATGAGTGATTGAACATGGTTTACATTGATTTTGGCTTGGTTTGGATTGAGTTTGTAAGGTTAGATGAATGGAAAACTTAGGAAGATAATTTGTGTTAGTGCTGCCAACTTTTGTATAATCATGTAAGTATATGTTGTGATGAATTTTTGGTTGAATTAGAGGTATAATTGGATGCTTAGGGGTGTATTATTGATATTAGAAGTGATAGGAGTTAGGGTAATGTTGAAATTTGGAAAATTGGTGTTTGACCTATTGGAATGTTTTGATCATAACAAATTGTATAGGTGAGCAAATAAGGTGAGGTTTGTTCCCAAGTAAACTTTGGGATGTTGGCTTCATTTTAGTGTGAAATAGGTGTTGTTAAATTGTAATGTTAGAAGGTCGAAAATTTGCATGGAAAGTTACTGTTTTATTGCCTATGAACAGTAACTGACACTATGACCTGATTATTTTGCTGATTTTTATAAATTAATTGATATGGAATTTGGGAAAAGAGTCTTCATGAAAGTTGTGGCATATTGAGTTAGCTTTCCATTGCCACTGATATTGCTATTTTTCGAGTTGTATATTAGGAGTTATGGCCTAATAACTATTGACTGTTGTTATGTATTGAGTGAAACCTAGCTGGATTAGCAAATTTGGTGTACATTCTGTTTTGGAGTAATTTTAGTAATTTTTGTGAACTGAACCGGTTTTAGGGGTCTACTGAAGAGTTTTAGATGACACATTGATCTTGAAATTGGTGTATGGCATGTAATTTTTGGAAATCAAATGTGGGAGATATGGAATTTCAAAAGCTGAACTTACATTGTGATGTTAAGTGCTGATTAGGTCAGTAAATTGCATAACAGATTTGAAATTGTTAGAAATCGAATTGGAGATTGAGTTCTTCATGAAACTTGAAGTTTGAGGAGTTATCTTTTCAGGAATATAAAGTTTGGATTTTTCTGACTTGTGTATAGGGAGTTATGCTTGTTATAAGTGTCTTGCTCAAATTGAATGATTTCAGAACAGCAACATTGAGTGAATTAATTGACTTGTTTAGCAATGGAATTTGATTTTGGGTTGTTCATGAAAGTTGTATAGGACATTGTGAACTGATTGAGCATATTTATTTTGGCTGAATAATCAGTGAGTTTTGAATTTGCAAGGTCTTATCCGGTGTTGATGGGTTTTGAGTAGGCAGTAGTTTTGATGGGATTTTGACACCCTTAGGGTTGGAATTAATTTTATAGTCTTCATGAAACTTGTAAAGGGTTTCATTATCTTTCCAACAAGGTATAGTTTGCATTTTCATAAATGTGTAGAAAGAGTTATGGGTGTTGGAAGTTTGGTTGGAAATTAGAAAATAAAGGGAAATAAGGGTTATATATATATTTAGATATTAATTGTTGAGTTTTGGTTTCTTTTGTCAATTTTTTCCGTCCGACGTCGATTGACCTGATTCTTGAGGCATCGGCTTCATAGAATATTGAATTTCGTTTTGTGAAAAATTGGGAATTTTAGGCGGAAATTGATGTGGCCGGGTAATTGTCAGATGATCCTTGTTTTAGTTATTTTTGGGCGATTGAGGTCCAAATTGGGTGCCGTCGATGGCTCTGACTTTCTAATTTGTAGATGGAATTTTTATGATGGGAAAATTTTGGATTAGGGTCGGGAATGCCATGAACATGCATTATACACGTTTTAATTATTCCATGTGCATTGTTTATGTGAGTAACCTAGTTGGTTTCTCAATCTTGATGTGTTTAATATTACGCGTTGATGCCATGTGGAGATAATGGATGGGAATATGTGTGTTTGATTTTGATTGATTTCGGACCATGGGTGTCTGAAATATTTGGAATGAGATATCGAAGTGTTATAATTGATTTTCATGTGATTACTTGGGATTGACTTATGTGATTATGTTAAATGGGAATCGGTTATGGTATAAATTTTGTTATTTGGACATTTGCATCCATGCATAATTGCATGATCGATAATTGTGATTGTGACGGAAGCGATAGCGAGCTTTAAGCTCAGCGTAATTGGGCCTTGAGCCCCGATGATTCGAGCCTATGGCTCACCGTTTATCTTGCGTAATAATGGGACAGCTTTTAGCGCTTCGGTCACAACAACGTAATAAATTGAAAAGCGTCATATACACATTTCATGTGCATTTGAATTGATTCTTTGGATTGATATGGAAATCATATGGTATTTACGAATGTGATTTGGTGAAATAATTGTGTGTATCTGTGTATATGCATGAATTGGGTGAACCATCGATGATGGTTCTCATTTGAGTTCGCAAACTCACCCAAAATTGCAAATTATTTTTCGGGACCGAGTAGACTTATAGCACCGAGGGACTTTTTGCCGTGTAGATTGAGTTGGCAAGAGAAGTCATAGCACATGTTCGGTCATTTGGCACTTTTGAGGATGACCTAGCTAGGTTTATGTTTGACTCTCTTTTGGACTAATGTCTGAAAATAACGGTTGTGTAATTATTGCTTTGAGGTTATGAAATGAGAAATTTATGGTTTCAAAAATTAGTGGATTTCATATTAATGCTTTATGATTTTCGATGCCATGTGGAGTGTTAGTGTTTATTCGTAGCGCACCCTTATCATAGGGTGTGTATTGGAATGACCTACGGGCGTCCCGGTACATATCCTATGGTAAGGGGGTGCTACAAAAGGAGTTTACATCAAGGGAATGATGAGTTTCATATCATGATAGTAGTTGACTATCGATAATGGCACTATTAAATGAATCTGGAATCAAGTATGTTTTCAAGAATAAAGTGGGCCGTTACTTTAATCTTAAAACATACAACTTAAGCATTCGCTTATTACGAACCATAATCTTGATGAGTGGTGAACTCATATATGTTTCATTATAATTCTTGATATGATCGAATGGATTTTATAGAGTATTAATCCGATTATGCGAATGTTGGAATTATTAATTGAAACATGTATCGAGAACATTCACTCGAATAAAGAGTTTATAGTGTTATCATTTCTTCAGATGTTTTAAGGAGATTTGGTGATTAAGCGGCGCCTTGATGGTTTGATGGACTAGCTACCCATCAAGTCTTAACATTGAGATGAG
Source organism: Erythroxylum novogranatense (assembly GCA_029891385.1). Lineage (NCBI taxonomy): Eukaryota > Viridiplantae > Streptophyta > Magnoliopsida > Malpighiales > Erythroxylaceae > Erythroxylum > Erythroxylum novogranatense. Next base: position 58,608,931 of record CM057229.1, read on the forward strand.
ATCTTATGTGTTAATCACCATATAAAGTAAAATGAGAGATCTAGAAGGAAAAACCAATATAAGGGCAAAACGGTAATTTTACCCTTTGTTGTGCGGATGGCTATAATAAGGTTCTAAATAGGGTTTGCAGTTGGACATATTCTCATAATATTTAATAATTCAAGAGTTCAACTAATTGTCTTTAGTGGAATATGTAACATCCCGTTACTGATGTGATGGGCATATTGGTAATTCGGATTGGGTTAGAATTGAGTGCATTCATATTTTGAAATGCACATGCATTTTAGCCTCTATATTTACAGATAAATGATTATTGTTGCACTAGCATATGCATGTACATGCATGTATGACATATTCCTGGTATAATTGTGTGAATTGGAAACTTTGTGATTATTGAATTGGAGTGAAAATTGAATTTTTGGGGTTTGAAAAATTGAGATTGGAGTATAGGATCCTGTATTTCATGTTTTTGAGGATTTATAGGAATTTTTATGAAATTTTTTGAGTTATGGGTTCGGACCGAAAAAATGACTTAATGACAGATAAATTGGATTCTGGTTCCGAGACTGATTAGCAAATGGCACGAGGTCTTTAGAGTTATGATTTTAGGAATTATTATTTTATAGCCATTGCAAAATTGGGAGAGATTAGAATAAGAATTGGATTTTTAGACCTTAAGATTTGGATATATGGCAAGTTGCCAATCATGCCTTTAGTCTAAAATCTTTTGCTTAAAAACCCTTACCTTTGAATTTGTCTTCCACGAAGCTTGTTCCCTCTAGAAAGACCATTTCTCCTTCTTCTCTTCATGGATCTACTCCTTGTTATTTCCATTTCCTTCTTGCTATATTGCTCCATTATCCACCTTCAATCTACCTTTAAGCTTGGGTTGGAAGAAGATGATATTTGGTGGAGAAATGGGAGAAAACCGTGGATGTGCCTAAGCTTGGTGAGTGGAGTATCTTGGAGATTTTAAAGAGATTGCAAGGTTTAAACTAAGTAAGTGCTTGCTCTTTTAAGTATAAATAGTTTGATTTGATGAGTGATTAGAGAAATTGATTGTTGAGATATGTTTGAGTTTCGGATGATAGAGATTTGAGAATTTTTTTATTTAATTTTAGGTATTGAAGAATAATGGTTATTTGATGGGATTGAACCTATGGATTAATTGTTTTGAGTATATTAAGTTGTTTTGGAGTGTTTTTAAAGAGAACAGAAGGTTTAAAAATCGACAGAACTGAGAAACCTAGGTTTCGGGCGTATTTTTGGGTTTGCACGTCGCAATGTGTTCATCACACGCCGCGACGAGCAATTTCCCTTCGCATGCATGACGAAAGCGAAATGCATGCATGGTAGTATTCTACCTTCGCATGTCGCGACAATGAAAGCGCTAACGTCATGGCGCGGCGGGCACCATGCTGGAGAGCTAACGCATACGTCGCGACGCATGCGAGGGGTCTTGCCACAGCGAGCGATCTTGCGCCGTGGCGAGGACGCCCTTCTGCCGAAGGTGAATTGGGTTCTTTCAATCGATGGTTTTGAGGTTTTATCCCTAATGAATTGTTTATTGAGTGATTGAAATTTAGAGACTAAGAATTGTAAATTTTATAAGAATAGAAATTCTAAAATCAATTTCAAAAGTTCTTGAAATTGGAGGGCAATTGAATAGTGAACGTGATTTTTATATTGGAGTATGACTTTGGAGAGTTCAGAACTTAATCAAGTGAGTTATAGTGTTAGGAATTGCTACCTTTTAGAGAAAAAGAGTTGAGATATGAAGATTTGGGAATAGTACCGGGAATGTCATAAACATGTATAGTACATAATTCATTCGCTACATGTGCATTATTGAATATTGTAAATTGTGTAATTGGTAATATTGTATATTCTGATTGTTTTAGAGCCACAAGTGGAGTGTCGATCTTCTGACGTAGCTGAGACTTTCCGGCAGTAGTTTGAAAGTTAGAGGTGAGTAACCTAGTTGGTTCTTCAACCTTTATGTGATTAATTTTTATGCACTTATGCCATGTGGAGATGAATGGAGGATTATGTGTGTTTGCTTTTGACTGATTTCGGACGATAGGTGTCCGAACTATTTGAAATTTGATATAGAAGTGTTATTTGTGCATAAATTGAAATTAATTGGTTTTGATGCGAAATTGGATATACGGTGTTCTGTTGTGGCAATAATTGTAAACTGAAACATGTTCATTCATGCATAAAGGCATGATCAGATAATGACAGTTGTGACCGATGCAGCCAATGTATTTAAGAGCTTTAAGCTCAACGCAACAGGGCCTCGTGCCCAACGTATTTCAAAGCCACTGGCTCAACGTATCAGGGCTTCAAGCCCACCGTAATCAGGCGTACGGTCACAACATCGTAATAAAATGAAAAGTGTCACATGTGCATTCTATATACGAATGATTAAATATGAATGGTGTGAAAGGCGAAACGCCTCATATTTGTGAAATAGGATGCATGTGATATTTCTGAATGTGCTAATATGTGATATTCTGCAAATTGTGTGTATATGCATGAGTTGAGTGAATCATCGATGATGGTTTCTTGCTGAGTTCGCAAACTCACCCAACATTGCAAATATTTTTCAGGACAGAGATAGTAGACTCTTAGCTCCAGAGTTTGACTTTTCCTGCCGTGTGAGTGTTGGCAAGAGAAGTTATGACACACAGGTCGGTCAACTGGGATCGATTTTGAGGATGACCTAGTTTAGACTTTTGTCTCAGTTTCCTTTTGAAGTATTGTATTTAGACTTTGGAAAACTGATAGACTTGTACTTTTATGGTTTTTAAGAAATAAAATGAAAATCTTGCGACTTTAGAATTCAGTGATTTTGATATTACGGTTTATTATTATTGATGCCATGTGAATCATAGTATTGATCATTCATAATGCACCCTCATCGTGGGTTATGTATCGAAAAGACCCAAGGGCGACTCGGTGTGTACCCTACAGTAAGGGGGTGCTACATTTAGGTGGTATCAGAGCATGGTTTGGCATCTGTTGGGCATAGTGTATATTAGGCTTGAATTTTAATGAGAAAAGCAGAAATTGATCGGGATTATGGTTTTGTTATAGGTCATCCGTCCTTGGTGATCAGGTAGATCAACTAGCTGACCATGGATTAGTCGGAGTTAGTAGGGAGTCCTCAGTGCCTCGTTATGAGGAGCAACCTCCTAGAGTTCCCGTGAGATGGGAGAGGAGGTATGATAGACTGCGCAAGCAGAGAGTATGAACTTTATGGCGGCATGAGACCTTCCGAGGCCGAGGGATGGTTGGAGAGGGTGGCGAGTCTTGACGGATGGATTGCGATCTGAGAGGAGAGATTTGACTATGCAGTATCTCTCCTGCAGGGTCCAGCTTATCAGTGGTGGAAGACTGTCCTGGGCAGCACCACCAGGCCTTGCTTATTGTCATGGGAGGATTTTCTGAGGGCATTTAGAGACAACTACATGCCCAAGGTTTATCTTGAGATGAAGATGCAGGAGTTCCTAGAGTTGAGACAGGGTTCGATGACAGTAGCAGAGTATGAGGTTAAGTTCAATGAGCTCATGGGATATGCAGCTGTTCTGATTGCTACAGAGACTGATAGGTGCCGGAGATTTGAGGGACGGCTTAATTTGGAGATCCATACCAGGTTAGCCCGATCTGATATGGGCACCTTTATCGAGTTGAGGGCTACAGCAGTGCGAGTAGAGTAGCTTCTAAGACAGAGTCAAGCTGAGATTGGTGAGGGATCCAGAGGAAAGAGATCAAGTGACAGTCAGGGTAGCTCTGGCAGGAATTTTAGCAGGCGCCAGAGCAGGGCCTTTAGGTCTTCAGGAGGATTTCGACAGTTTGGTTTTGTTCAGAGGGGGAGATTTGTGCAGACTGACAGTGGCAGTGCTAGAGTTTCAGGGCAGATTTCTCCTGTTTGTGTGCATTGTGACAAGAGGTACAGTGGGGAGTGTTGGCGGTTGACTGGAACCTGCCTTGCATGCGGCTCCATGGATCATCTGATTAGGAATTGCCCCGCTACACTGGGAGCTCAGTCTGCTGTGGGTAGTAGAGCTAGTAGTAGCACGACAGTGCAGCAAAGTCGCAGTGGTGGACCTGAACCGAGGGGCCGAGGTAGAGCCCAAGGTAGAGCTGGAGATTCCTTTGTGGGGATCGAGGGACGTGGCAGCCGACCACAGTCCCAGGCCAAGGTCTACGCCATGACTAGGCAAGAGGCCCAGGATTCTCCGGATGTTGTTGCGGGTATGCTTTTGATTTCCAGCTTTGAGGTTTTTGCATTGATAGATCCAGGGTCCACACATTCTTTCATTGCACCGCATGTGGCATGTAGATTGCATGGGGATAGGGAGATGTTGCAGTATGGTCTAGAGGTGAGTACACCTCTAGGTAGTACTACTGCTTTGGGAGAGGTTCTGCGAGGATGCTTGATCTGAGATAGATCAGCGGTCTTGAAGTGCACTGATAGTGTTGCCTCTGAGAGAGATTGATTTGATTACGGGATGGGTAACTACGCCTATAGGGCATTATGGATTGCTATACCAAGGAGGTCGTGTTAGAGTCTCCTGGTCAGCTCAGAGTTGTATTTCGAGGTGTTAGCGAGGCAGTGCTAGCCAGGATGATTTCTTTTCTGAGTGCCCTGAGGTTGATGCAGGGAGGTTGTGAGGCCTATCTAGCTCATGTAGTGGACACCAGAGTTGAGCAGAGGTTGTAGGATATTCCTGTGATCAGGGAATTTCCAGATGTGTTTCCCGATGAGTTACCGGGTTTGTCGCCGGATCGGGAGACGGAGTTCTCGATTGACCTCGTTCCAGGTACCGTTCCTATATCTATACCTCCATATAGGATGGCACCGGTGGAACTGAGGGAGCTTAAGGCTCAGTTGCAGGAGCTTCTAGATAAAGGATTTATTAGGCCCAGTGTTTCGCCGTGGGGAGCACCAGTGCTATTTGTGAAGAAGAAGGACGGGACTTTGAGGTTGTGCATCAATTACAGACAGTTGAATTGGGTGACAGTAAAGAACAAGTATCCACTGCCTAGGATCGATGATCTGTTTGATCAGTTGCAGGGAGCTCGGGTGTTCACTAAGTTGGATCTGCGATCTGGTTATTATTAGTTGAAGATTGCAGAGGCTGATGTGCCTAAAAGTGCTTTTAAGAGCCGGTACGGGCATTTTGAGTTCCTAGTGATGCCATTTGGGTTAACTAATGCCCCGACAGCTTTCATGGCTTTGATGAATAAGGTTTTTCAGCCCTAACTGGATCAGTTTGTGATTGTGTTTATTGATGATATATTAGTGTACTCAAGGAGTAGACAGGAGCATGCTGAGCATCTGAGGATAGTTTTGCAGATCATGAGAGAGAGACAGTTGTATGCCAAATTCAGTAAGTGTGAATTTTGGCTGAATGAGGTTGTATTTTTGGGACACATTGTGTTTGGTGAGGGTATCCAGGTGGATCCTCACAAGATTGAGGCAGTGATGAATTGGGAGGCTCCTAGGAATGTGTCAGAGTTGCGGAGTTTCCTTGGATTAGCAGGTTATTACCGGAGGTTTATAGAGGGGTTTTCACTGATCTTAGCCCCTCTGACAGAACTTCTGAGGAAGAATTTGGCCTTCAAAGGAGTTTTGAGGAGCTGAAACATCGATTGACTACGGCACCGGTATTAGCTTTGCCATCGGGGGCTGGAGGTTTTGAGGTTTTTAGTGATACTTCGCAGTAGGGTTTGGGATATGTTCTGATGCAGCATGGGAGAGTGATTGCTTATGCCTCGAGACAGTTGAGGTCTCACGAGGTGAATTATCCAGTGTATGATTTGGAGTTAGCTGCAGTTGTGTTTGCCCTGAAAATCTGGAGACACTACTTGTATGGTGAGACGTTCCAGATTTTCACTGATCATAAGAGTTTGAGGTATCTGCTGAGTCAGAGAGAGTTGAATCTAAGACAGAGGAGGTGGATAGAGTTTCTTAAGGACTATGACTGCACGATTGAGTATCATCCAGGGAAGGCTAATGTGGTGGCAGATGCATTGAGCAGGAGATCTCATATCAGTGCAGCTCAGATTCAGATTGGGAGATTGCCTAGCTTGATTCAGTTTAGAGCTCTGAATGTGTAGATGGATTTGGGTCAGGATAGAGCTCTGATTGCTACTCTGAGGCTTAGGCCGATGTTACATGATACGATCAGGCGAGTTCAGGACCAGGATCCTGCGTTGGTGAGACTGATTGAGAGAGTGATATCTGATCGAGATTCAAATTTTGAGTTGAGAGATGGGACTCTTTGGATGGGTCAAAGATTATATGTGTTCCAGATGTTGATGGTCTGAGGCGTGAGATTCTGGAGGAGGCGCACGTGGCCGCCTATGCTATGCATCCTGGTACTACCAAGATGTATAATACTCTTAAGTTGCATTTCTGGTGGCCTGGCATGAAAAGGCAAGTGGCAGAGTTTGTTTCTCGGTATCTGACGTGCCAGCAGGTTAAAGCTGAGCACCAGGCTCCAATGGGGAAATTGCATTCGTTGCCCATTCCGGAGTGGAAATGGGAGGGAATCACGATGGATTTTATTATGGGGTTGCCTAGGACGCTGAGGTAGCATGATGTGATCTGGGTCATAGTGGACCGGTTGACTAAATCGGCTCACTTCTTGCCAGTGCGAGAGAACAATACTCTCGATTAGTTGGCCAGAAGTATGTGGCAGAGATTGTGAGACTACATGGGGTCCCGGTGTCTATAGTCTCAGACAGGGATCCTAGGTTTACTTCGAGGTTCTGGAAGAGTTTGCAGTCTGCTATGGGTACTAGGTTGAACTTCAGTATAGCATTTCATCCTCAGACAGATGGGCAGAGTGAGAGGACGATTAAGAATATTGAGGATATGTTACGAGGTTGTGTATTGGAGTTCCGAGGTGCTTGGGATCAGTATTTGGCTCTGGTTGAGTTTGCATATAATAATCAGTACCAGAGTAGCATTGGGATGGCACCGTTTGAGGCTTTGTATGGGAGACAGTGTAGATCGCCTCTTTATTGGGATGAAGAGGGTATGAGGATGCTTGAGGGTCCCGAGCTGATTCAGGACACTGTTGATAAGGTAAAACTGATTCGAAGTCGCATTAAGGCGGCTCAGGATAGACAGAAGAGTTATGTGGATCAGCATCGACGAGAGATGGAGTATGTTGTGGGAGACAGAGTGTTTCTTCGAGTGTCTCCGTGCAGAGGAGTTCTGAGATTTGGTCGGAAGGGCAAGTTGGGCCCTAGGTATATTGGTCCTTATGAGATCCTCGAGAGGATAGGACCGCAGCTTATAGATTGGCTTTGTCAAGTGAGATGTCATGATTGCACGATGTCTTCCATGTGAGTATGCTCGGAGATATCGTTCGAGACCGACCCATGTGATTACGGCTCGGGAGATAGAGGTGGCCAGTAATTTGAGTTATGTAGAGGAGCCGATTCAGATTGTGGGGTCTCGGATCAAGCAGTTGAGGAGCAGGCTGATTCCATTGGTGAAAGTCCTATGGAAGAAGCACTCCACTGAGGAGACAACTTGGGAGACTGAGGAGCACATGAGGAGGCAATACCCTCATCTGTTCAATCAGTCAGGTAAGAAATTTCAGGACGAAATTTTTTTTAGGAGGGGAGAATTGTAACATCCTGTTACCGATGTGATGGGCATATTGGTAATTCAGATTGGGTTAGAATTGAGTGCATTCATATTTTGAATTGCACATGCATTTTAGCCTCTATATTTACAGATAAATGATTATTATTGCACTAGCATATGCATGTATATGCATGTATGACATATTCCCGGTATAATTGTGTGAATTGGAAATTTTGTGATTATTGAATTTGAGTGAAAATTGAATTTTTGGGGTTTGAAAAATTGAGATTGGAGTATAGGATCCTGTATTTCATGTTTTTGAGGATTTATAGGAATTTTTCTGGAATTTTTAGAGTTATGGGTCCGGACCGGAAAAATGACCTAATGACTGATAAATTGGATTCCAGTTCCGAGACTGATTAGCAAATGGAACGAGGTCTTTAGAGTTATTATTTTAGGAATTATTATTTTATAGCCATTGCAAAATTGGGAGAGATTAGAATAAGAATTGGATTTTTAGACCTTAAGATTTGGATATGTGGCAAGTGAGTTGCCAATCATGCCTTTAGTCTAAAATCTCTTGCTTAAAAACCCTTACCTTTGAATTTCTCTTCCACGAAGCTTGTTCCCTCTAGAAAGACCATTTCTCCTTCTTCTCTTCGTGGATCTACTCCTTGTTATTTCCATTTCCTTCTTGCTATATTGCTCCATTCTTCACCTTCAATCTACCTTTAAGCTTGGGTTAGAAGAAGATGATATTTGGTGGAGAAATGGGAGAAAATTGTGGATGTGCCTAAACTTGGTGAGTGGAGTATCTTGGAGATTTTAAAGAGATTGCAAGGTTTAAACCAAGTAAGTGCTTGCTCTTTTAAGTATAAATAGTTTGATTTGATGAGTGATTAGAGAAATTGATTGTTGAGATATGTTTGAGTTTCGGATGATAGAGATTTGAGAATTTTCTTGATTTAATTTTGGGTATTGAAGAATAATGGTTATTTGATGGGATTAAACTTATGGATTAATTGTTTTGAGTATATTGAGTTGTTTTGGAGTGTTTTTAAAGAGAACAGAGGGTTTAAAAATCGACAGAACTGAGAAACCTAGGTTTCGGGCATATTTCTGGGTTTGCACGTCGCGATGTGTTCATCACACGCCGCGGCGAGCAATTTCCTTTCATGCCTTGTGACGGCGGAAATGCATGCTGTGGGAGCATTCGCCTTCAAGACGCCACGACGAGCGAAGGTGAACATCATGATGGCGAAGCGCACGCCATGAGGGAGAGCTAACGTGCGCCGTGACGCGTCGAGGGTCTCTTGTGGCGAAAGTGATCTTCTTTGGTGGGGGATATACGCGAAGGTGAATTGGGTTCTTTCAATCGATGGTTTTGAGGTTTTATCCCTAATGAATTGGTTATTGAGTGATTGAAATTTAGAGACTAAGAATTGTGAATTTTATAAGAATAGAAATTCTAAAATCAATTTCAAAAGTTCTTGAAATCGGAGGGCAATTGAATAGTGAACGTGATTTTTATATTGGAGTGTGACTTTAGAGAGTTCAGAACTTAATTGTAACATCCCAACTCCCATAGGAAGGGTTATTTTGGTAAATTGGGATGAGTTAGAAGTATTGCATTAGGTCTCGGCATGAACTCACAGCATATAGCTTTTATGATTATGGATTTGGTTGCACATACACAGAGTAAACATGCATTCATGATATTCCCGGCTTAGGTTTTAAATTGTGTTCTTTTGTTAAATTTATGGGACAATGGCTTTTGAAAAATTATTTGGAGTCGCCATTAAGTGTTTTATATTTTAAGGATTTATAGAATTTTTCTGGAATTTTTGGGGTTGTTGCGGATAGGAAAATTCAACGGATCGATTGAGTGAGCCTTTTCTGTACTAAAAAGGGTTGCCTAATGACATGGGATTAGTGGATAAATGATGTTAGGAAATTATTTTAGTGCCATGATTAGAGCTTAATTGGGATTAGCATTTAATTACATAGGATTAGCTTAAGTTTTGTCTTATCCTTATTTTATTGTTTTCTTTGATAAATGCCAAGTGTCCAACGAAATTATGGCTTTTGTCTTTTGTTATCCACCATCTACGACTTTCTTCTCCTTGTTATACTTAAAAAAAACAACTCATTTTGGAAGCTAGTTTCCTTCTCATCCAAACTTGTCATCTTCCTCAATTGTGATTTCCTTCTTTGGCTCTTTCTTTTTCTTCCATATAGTTCCACTTGTTCTTTGCTTGCTCTCCCTCCTTCTTTGTTCCTTCTAAAAGGGCCAAGCATACCTCCTTTCTCTTTTGGCATGATGATGTTTATGTATGGTGTGGAAAAGTAGGAGAGTTTTGAAGAATTGGAGATTGATAGCTTGTAACTTGTTTAAGGTAAGAGTTGAGTTTGTATTCATTCTTTTGATTGTTAAAAGCATTTATAGGAATCATTAATGTATGTATTTGATTATGGAAGTAGTAGGTTTGAATGGGTGTAAATGAATGCTTGTGTAAGGATGAATGAATGATGAATGAATGATTATAGTTTTCCTTGAATTTGGCTTGGTTTGAATTGAGTTTGTTAGCTTAGATGAATGGAAACCTTAGGAAGATGCATTGTGTGGTTGCTGCCAATTGTGTATAATTCTAGAAGTGTATGTTGAAATGAGCTTGTGGATGAATTAGAGGTAAAATTTGATGCTTAGTAAAGTGTTATAGATGTTAGAAGTGAAAGGAGTTAGATTAATGTTGAATGCTGGAAATTGAGTTTTGAACCTATGGTACTGTTTTGATCATAATAAATTGTATAGGTGAGAAAATGAGGTGAGGTTTGTGCCCAAGTAAACTTTGGGATGTTGGCTTCATTTTAGTGTGAAATAGGTGTTATTAAATTATAATGTGAGAAGGTCGAAAATTGGCATGGAAAGTTTCTGTTTTGTTGGCTGTGAACAGTATCCGCAAATGTGTTCAATGAATTTTCTGATTTTCTAAATTAATTGGTATGGAATTAGGAAAATGGTCTTCATGAAAGTTGTAGCCTATTGAATTAGCTTTCCATTTCCACTGATCTTGCTATTTTCGAGTTGTATGTTAGGAGATATGACCTGGTTACTGATGACTGTTTTCATGCATTGGCTGAAACCTAGCTGGATTAGCACATTTAGTGCACTTTCAGGTTTGGAGGAATTTTAGGAATTTTGTGATTTGATTTGGGGTTTGCATTGTACTGAAGGGTTTTAGATATCAGATTGATCTTGAACATGGTATATGGCTTCTAATTTTTGGAGGTCAGATGTGGGAAATATGAATTTCAAAATCTGGACCTACATTGTGATGTTAAGTGTCGTTTAGGTCAGAAACTTGCATGACAGATTTGAAAATGTTAGAGGCTGAATTGGAGTTTGGTTATTTCAGGAAGAATTGAAGTTTGGGATTTTATCTTTTCAGGGATATAAAGCTCTGATTTTAATGACTTGTCTACAGGGAGTTATGTTGGTTATAAAGTTACTGCTCAAATTGCATGGTTTCAGGGACAGTATCATTGAGTGAATTAATTGACTTGTTTAGCAATGGAATTTGATTTTGGGTTGTTCATGAAAGTTGTAGAGGACATTGTGAACTGATTGAGCATATTTATGTGGTAATTTTTAGCTGACTAATCAGTGAGTCCTCGCATTTGTGAGTTACTGTCCTATATTTATGAGTTTTGAGTAAGCAGTATCTTGGATGGGATTTTGACACCCTTAGAGGTTGAATTGATTTTATGGTCTTCTTGAGAGTTGTAGAGCTTTTCATAAGCTTTCCAATGAGGTATAGTGTGTATTTTTCTGATTTGTGTGCTAAGAATTAGAGTAGTTGGAGATTGGGATTGAAATCTGGAAAAAGGCAAAGAAGTAGGGAAACTCGCGGATCGCGAGGCGACGTCTCGCCCTCGAGGCGAGAGAATTGACCCGATCGTGACGACGCCGCCTCATGACGAGGCGAGATGAGACAGCCTCGCAAGGGCGACGTCTCGCCCTGAGGTGATGCATAGATATATATATATATATTATTATAGTTGATTATTATTTGGCATTAAGTGATCCGATCGTTCTTTTGTCAATTTCTTTTCCGTCCGACGTCCGATTGACCTGATTCTTGAGGCATCGGATTCAGTAGAATATTTAATTTCATTTGGTGAGAATTTGGGAATTTTGGACGGAAATTGGCGTGGCCCGAATAATTGTTGGTAATCTTTATTTTGTTTAATTGGGAACCTATAGAGGTCCGAATCATTGCCGTCGGCGCCTATAATTTTCTAATTTTTAGGCGGATTTTGTGATGGGAAAATTTAGATTAGGGCCGGAATGCCATGAACATGCATTATACACGTTTTAAGGATTCCATGTGCATTATTTGATCGTTTTAATTATACAGTTGGTAATGTGAATTTATTTCAATTGCTATAGAGGCTCAGTTGGACCGCCGTTCCACGGACGTTGCGGAGACTTCCCGGCATTAGCGCGGAAGTTATTAGGTGAGTAACCTAGTTGGTTCCTCAACCTTTATGTGTTTACTATTTTGCAACTATGCCATGTGGGGGATAATGGAGGATTTATATGTGTTTGATTTGCTTGATTTCGGACCATAGGTGTCTCAAATATCCGAAGCTATGATATAGAAGTGTTATGTATGAATTTCATGGGATTGCCTATGAGTGTCTTATATGAATTTGGATCGTCGCTATTGATTTGGATAAATTGGACATCGCATTTCATGCATATGGCGATGATCGAAGAATGGCGATTGTGCCCAGGCGACCAACGAGCTTATAGCTCAACGTGATTGGGCCTCGAGCCTTAAATGATCTGAGCCTATGGCTCACCGAGTAATGTGCCCTTAATGGGACAAGATTTGCGCCAAATCACAACAATGTAATAAAGCGAAAAGCGTCTCATATACATTTCATATGCATTTAAATTGGTTCCCTTGGTGATATGATAATTACGTGGTATTATTGAATGTGATTTGGTGAAATAATTATGTGACTCTGTGTATATGCATGAATTGGGTGAACCATCGATGATGGTTCCTCACCGAGTTCATAAACTCACCCAAAATTGCAAATTATTTTTCGGGACCGAGACAGTTGACTCATAGCTCAGGATAGACTTTTCTGTAGTGTAGATTGAGTTGGCAAGAGAAGTCATGGCACCAGTCGGTCGGTGGCACTTTTGGAGGGATGACCTAGTTAGCTTCTGTTTGATTTTCTTTTGGAGACTTGTCTGAGACACTTTCGGTTGTATAAATTCTCGCTTTGAGGATATGAAATGAGAAAGTTATGTCTTAAAAAATTAGTGAATTCCATACTCTTGCTTTATAATACATTGATGCCATGTGGAGTTGGTAGTTTGTTAAATGGCGCACCCTTATCGTAGGGTGTGTATCGGAATGACCTACTGGCGTTCGGTACATCTCTATGGTGAGGGGTGCTACATAAATAATATCGAGCATGGTTTGGCATCTGTTGGGACTAGTATATAAGTAGGCTTGAATTATTGTGAGAAACGGATAAACTAATCAGAGTTCTTGTTTGTTATAGGTCATCCGTATTTGGTGATCAGATAGATCAACCAGCTGACCAGGGATCTGTTGGAGCTAGCAGAGAGTCCTCGGTGCCTCGATCTGAGGAGTTGCCTCCTAGAGTCCCCGTGAGACGGGAGAGGAGATATGATTTCTTTGCGTGGCGGTGTCGACTTCTATGGCGATCTGAGACCCGGCGAAATTTGAGAGTTGGCTGGAGAGGACTGAGAGAGTTCTCGACCAGATGGACTGCGAACCTGATGAGAGGTTCGATTATGCAGTATCTCTTCTGCAGGGCCCGGCTTATACATGGTGGAAGGCTGTTAAGGCGGTACCACGGGCCTTGCTTATTGACACAGGCAGATTTTCCGAGGGCTTCAGAGATAACTATATGCCCAAGGTGTATCTGGAAATGAAGATGAGGAATTCTTGGGTGAGGAGAGGTAGGATGTGATGGCAGTCGAGGTGAGGTTTAATGAGTTGATGGGGTGTCTGACTCTTGTGGTTTCTCTTGAGAGAGATAGGTGGGAGGTTTGAGATGGGGTTGAATTTGGAGATCCGCGCGGATGGCTCGTTCGATATGGGCTCTTTTATAGAGTTGAGAGCTGCTGCTTTGAGAGTAGAATGATTGTGAGGCGAGACGATCGAGAGATGGGTCAGGGTCGGAGGAAGAGAGTTAGTAATGATCGAGGTAACTCTGGTAGGAGTTTTAGCGGCCAGAGCGGGACCTTTAGATCTTGAGGAGGGTCAGACATCTGGTTTTGGGAGAGGTAGATTTATGCTGGTGGTAGTGGCGATGGCGGTGGTAGTGGCGAGAGGTTTTGGGCGGATGCCCCATTCTGTGAGCACTTGTGAGAAGAGACATTTTGGAGAGTCTTGGCGATTGATTGGAGCTTGCCTTAAATCGGCTCCATGGATCATCAGTTCGGATTGCCCACCACATTAGGAGCTCGGTCTGCTTTGGTAGTGGCGAGTGGGAGTAGCACCTTTGCATGTGAGTAGAGTGGGTGGATCCGGACGTGGATCGGTGCGAGAGAGGCCGAGGTAGAGGCCGTGGTAGAGTAGAGGATCCTTTGTGAGGGCCGAGGGTCGGGCGGCCGATCACGATCCTGAGCCGAGTCTACGCCATGACGGAGGGAGGCCGAGATTCCCGATGTTGTGGTGGTATGTTACTTATTTACGATATTGAGGCGTTTGCATTCTTTGGATCCTGGATCCACGCATTCTTTATTGCACCTCATATGGCATCTAGGTTGCATGGGGATAGGGAAAGGCTACTATATGGGCTAGAGGTGAGTACACCTCTAGTACTACTATGCATTGGGAGAGGTGCGAGGATGCTTGATCCGATTGATCAGCGGTGTTGAGGCGAACCTTATAGTATTACCTCGAGAGAGATCGATGTGATTACGGGATGGGTGGTTGACGGCCCATAGGGCTATTATGGACTGCTATACCAAGGAGGTTGTGTTGGAGTCTCTGGTCGACTAGAGCGATGTTCAGAGGAGTTAGCGTGCGATGCCGGCCGGATGATCTCTTTCCTTAGTGCCACGAGATTGATGCAGGAGGCATGAGGCATATCGGCTCATGTGGTTGACACGAGTTGGCAGAGGCTTGAGGATATTCCGTGATTAGGGAATTTCCAGATGTGTTTCTGATGAGTTCTGGGTTTGCCGCCTGTCGGGAGCGAGTTTACTATTGACCTCGTTCAGTCTCGCCCTATATCTATACCTCCATATAGGATGGCACTGTGGAACCGAGGGAGCTTAAACTCGATTCAGGAGTTCTTTGGAGAAGGGTTTATTAGACCTAGTGTCTCACCATGGGGAGCTCGGTTTTGTTTGTAAAGAAAAAGACGGAACTTTGAGGCTTTGCATCGATTCTGAGCAGTGAATCGGGTGTGATGAAGAATAAGTATCCACCGCCTAGGATCGATGACTTATTTGATCGATTGCGAGGGAGCTCGGTGTTCACCAAGTTAGATCTGCGATCTGGTTACTATCGATTGAAGATTGCGAGAGGCCGATGTGCCTAGGCGCCTTTAGGAAGCGGTATGGGCATTCGAGTTTCTAGTGATGCCGTTTGGGTTGACTAATGCCGGCGACCTTCATGGCCTTGATGAATAAGGTATTTCAGCCCTACTGGATCGGTTTGTTATTGTTTTTATTGATGACATTTTAGTATATTCGAGGAAGTAGCGGAGCATAGTGAGCACTTGAGGATTGTATTACAGACGATGAAGGAGAGCAGTTATATGCCAAATTGATGAAGTGTGAATTTTGGTGGATCAGTGATATTTTGGGGCATATAGTGGTGGAGAGGGTATTGGTGGATCCTAGTAAGGTTGAGGCGATCTTGAGGTGGGAGGCTCCTAGGAATGTGCACGAGATTGGAGTTTCCTCGGATTAGCGGGTTATTACGGAGGTTTGTCGAGGGTTCTCATCGATCTCGGCCCTCGACAAAACCGAGGAAGAATGTACCTTCGGATGGGTGAGGAGTGCGGAGGAGCTTTGAGGAGCTAAAATATCGGTTGACTCTTGCCGGTGTTGGCTATTCCATCCGGGATGGAGGATTTGAGGTGTATAGCGATGCATCACATCGAGGATTGGGATGTGTTACGATGCGGCATGGTAGAGTCATTGCCTATGCCTCGAGGCAGTTGAGGTCTCATGAGGTAAACTATCCTGTTCATGATTTGGAATTAGCTGCGGTTGTGTTTGCTTTGAAGATTTGGAGACATTACATATGGTGAGACCTTTCGGATCTTCACGAGACCATAAGAGTTTGAGGTACTGTTGAGCCGAAAGAGTTAAATTTGAGACGAGAGGAGATGGTTGGAGTTCTTGAAGGATTATGATTGCACCATCGAGTATCACCCGGGAAAGCCAATGTAGTGGTGATGCTCGAGTAGAAAGTCACATTCTAGTACAGCATTTCAGTTGAGTGCAATGAGGTTGCCTAATTTGATTGATTGAGGGCTTTGAATATGCGATTGAATCTGGATCGGGATGGAGTGTTATTGGCTACTTTGAGGCCGAGACCGATGCTCTTGGGCGGGATCGGGAGAGTTCGGGACAAGGATCTGTTATGGTGAGGTGATGGAAGAGTAAAAGCCGATTGAGTTGGGTTTTGTTTTGAGAGACGAGACTTTATGGTTAGGACAGAGGCTCTGTGTGCACGATGTGGATGATCCGAGGCGAGAGATATTGGAGGAGGCTCATATGGCCACTTATGCTATGCATCTGGTACTACCAAGATGTATAACACCACAAGCAACATTTACGGTGGCTAGCATGAAGAAGCGGTAGCTGATTTTGTATCTAGATGTTTGGCGTGCGGCGGAGTTAATTTGAGCACCGAGCTCGATAGGGAAGCTTCATTCGTTGCCCATTCCGGAGTGGAAATGGGGCAATTACTATGGATTTCATTATGGGGTTGCCTAGGGCCTTGAGGCGACATGATGCTATCTGGGTCATAGTGGACGGTTGACTAAATCGGCCCATTTCTTGCCGATGAGGAGACTAATTCCATGGATCGGTTGGCCCGAAGTATGTGGTGAGATAGTGAGGCTGCATGGGGTCCCGATGTCGATAGTGTCGCGAGGATCCCAGATTTACTTCGAGGTTACAGCGAGTTTGCGATGCTGCTATGGGGACTAAGTGAACTTGATCTGACTTTTCATCCTCGCACGAGATGGGCGAGTGAGAGGACGATTAAAGCTGCTGAGGATATGCTTGGGCATGTGTATTGAAGTTCGAGGAGCATGGGATCGATATCTAGCCCCGATTGAGTTTGCATACAATAACCATTTTCACAATAGCATCGGGATGGCACCATATGAGGCACTTTATGGGCGCACCGTGTAGATCGCCTCTGTATTGGGATGAGGAAGGGGTGAGGATGATTGAGGGTCTGAGTGATTCGGGATCTTGTTGATAAGGTGAAGTCGATTGAGTCGCATCAAGGCGGCTCGGGATAAGCGTAAGAGCTATGTGGATCGGCATAGGAGGAGATGGAGTATGATGTGGCGATGAGTTTTCTTCTGGGTGTCACCGTGGCGAGGTGTCTTGAGATTTGGCAAGAAGGGCAAGTTGAGCCCTAGGTACATTGGTCCGTATGAGATCTTTGAGAGGATGGGACCTTTGGCCTGTCGGTTAGCTTTGCCGAGTGAGATGTCTCGGTTGCATAGCGTCTTCCACGTGAGTATGCTCATGAGATATCGGTCACGATCAGACTCATGTGATTCCGCTCAGAGATTGAGGTGTCGAGTAATCTGAGTTATGTAGAGGGCCGATTGATTGTCGGGTCCTGATTAAGCGGTTGAGAAATAAGAGTATTCCTTTGGTGAAGGTTCTTTGGAGGAACCACTTTCGTGAGGAGGCTACAGGAGACCGAGGAGCATATGAGGAGACAATATCCTCATCTTTTCGATCAATCGGTAAGAATTTTGGGACGAAATTTTTATTAGGAGGGAGAATTGTAACATCCCAACTCCATAGGAAGGGTTATTTTGGTAAATTGGGATGAGTTAGAAGTATTGCATTAGGTCTCGGCATGAACTCACTGACATATAGCTTTTATGATTATGGATTTGGTTGCACATACATAGAGTAAACATGCATTCATGATATTCGGCTTAGGTTTTAAATTGTGTTCTTTGTTAAATTTATGGGACAATGGCTTTTGAAAAATTATTTGGAGTCGCCATTAAGTGTTTTATATTTTAAGGATTTATAGGAATTTTTCGGAATTTTTGGGTTGTTGCGGACGGAAAATTCCAACGGACTGACTGAGTGAGCCTTTTCTGTACTAAAAAGGGGTTGCCTAATGACATGGGATTAGTGGATAAATGATGTTAGGAAATTATTTTAGTGCCATGATTAGAGCTTAATTGGGATTAGCATTTAATTACATAGGATTAGCTTAAGTTTTGTCTTATCCTTATTTTATTGTTTTTCTTTGATAAATGCCAAGTGTCCAACGAAATTATGGCTTTTGTCTTTTGTTATCCACCATCTACGACTTTCTTCTCCTTGTTATACTTAAAAAAACAACTCATTTTGGAAGCTAGTTTCCTTCTCATCCGAAACTTGTCATCTTCCTCAATTGTGATTTCCTTCTTTGGCTCTTTCTTTTTTCTTCCATATAGTTCCACTTGTTCTTTTGCTTGCTCTCCCTCCTTCTTTGTTCCTTCTAAAAAGGGCCAAGCATACACTCCTTTCTCTTTTGGCATGATGATGTTTATGTATGGTGTGGAAAAGTAGGGAGAGTTTTGAAGAATTGGAGATTGATAGCTTGTAACTTGTTTAAGGTAAGAGTTGAGTTTGTATTCATTCTTTTGATTGTTAAAAGCATTTATGGGAATCATTAATGTATGTATTTGATTATGGAAGTAGTAGGTTTGAATGGGTGTAAATGAATGCTTGTGTAAGGATGAATGAATGATGAATGAATGATTATAGTTTTCCTTGAATTTGGCTTGGTTTGAATTGAGTTTGTTAGCTTAGATGAATGGAAACCTTAGGAAGATGCATTGTGTGGTTGCTGCCAATTGTGTATAATTCTAGAAGTGTATGTTGAAATGAGCTTGTGGATGAATTAGAGGTAAAATTTGATGCTTAGTAAAGTGTTATAGATGTTAGAAGTGAAAGGAGTTAGATTAATGTTGAATGCTGGAAATTGAGTTTTGAACCTATGGTACTGTTTTGATCATAATAAATTGTATAGGTGAGAAAATGAGGTGAGGTTTGTGCCCAAGTAAACTTTGGGATGTTGGCTTCATTTTAGTGTGAAATAGGTGTTATTAAATTATAATGTGAGAAGGTCGAAAATTGGCATGGAAAGTTTCTGTTTTGTTGGCTGTGAACAGTATCCGCAAATGTGTTCAATGAATTTTCTGATTTTCTAAATTAATTGGTATGGAATTAGGAAAATGGTCTTCATGAAAGTTGTAGCCTATTGAATTAGCTTTCCATTTCCACTGATCTTGCTATTTTTCGAGTTGTATTTTAGGAGATATGACCTGATTACTGATGACTGTTTTCATGCATTGGCTGAAACCTAGCTGGATTGGCACATTTAGTGCACTTTCGGGTTTGGAGGAATTTTAGGAATTTTTGTGATTTGATTTGGGGTTTGCATTGTACTGAAGAGTTTTAGATATCAGATTGATCTTGAACATGGTATATGGCTTCTAATTTTTGGAGGTCATATGTGGGAAATATGAATTTCAAAATCTGGACCTACATTGTGATGTTAAGTGTCGTTTAGGTCAGAAACTTGCATGACAGATTTGAAAATGTTAGAGGCTGAATTGGAGTTTGGTTATTTCAGGAAGAATTGAAGTTTGGGATTTTATCTTTTCAGGGATATAAAGCTCTGATTTTAATGACTTGTCTACAGGGAGTTATGTTGGTTATAAAGTTACTGCTCAAATTGCATGGTTTCAGGGACAGTATCATTGAGTGAATTAATTGACTTGTTTAGCAATGGAATTTGATTTTGGGTTGTTCATGAAAGTTGTAGAGGACATTGTGAACTGATTGAACATATTTATGTGGTAATTTTTAGCTGACTAATCAGTGAGTCCTCGCATTTGTGAGTTACTGTCCTATATTTATGAGTTTTGAGTAAGCAGTATCTTGGATGGGATTTTTGACACCCTTAGAGGTTGAATTGATTTTTATGGTCTTCTTGAGAGTTGTAGAGCTTTTCATAAGCTTTCCAATGAGGTATAGTGTGTATTTTTCTGATTTGTGTGCTAAGAATTAGAGTAGTTGGAGATTGGGATTGAAATCTGGAAAAAGGGGCAAAGAAGTAGGGAAACTTCGCGGATCGCGCGGGCGACGTCTCGCCCTCGCGAGGCGAGAGAAATTGACCCGGTCGCGAGGGCGACGCCTCGCCCTCGCGACGAGGCGAGATGAGACAGCCTCGCAAGGGCGACGTCTCGCCTGCTGAGGCGTGATGCATAGATATATATATATATATTATTATAGTTGATTATTATTTGGCATTAAGTGATCCGATCGTTCTTTTGTCAATTTCTTTTCCGTCCGACGTCCGATTGACCTGATTCTTGAGGCATCGGATTCGTAGAATATTTAATTTCATTTGGTGAGAATTTGGGAATTTTGGACGGAAATTGGCGTGGCCGAATAATTGTTGGTAATCACTTTTTTGTTTAATTGGGAACCTATAGAGGTCCGAATTATGCACCGTCGGCGCCTATAATTTTTAATTTTTAGGCGGATTTTGTGATGGGAAAATTTAGATTAGGGCCGGAATGCCATGAACATGCATTATACACGTTTAAGGATTCCATGTGCATTATTTGATCGTTTTAATTATACGATTGGTAATGTGAATTTATTTCAATTGCTATAGAGGCTCGGTTGGACCGCGTTCCACAGACGTTTCGGAGACTTCCGGCATTAGCGGAAGTTATTAGGTGAGTAACCTAGTTGGTTCCTCAACCTTTATGTGTTTACTATTTTGCAACTATGCCATGTGAGGGGATAATGGAGGATTTATATGTGTTTGATTTGCTTGATTTGGACCATAGTGTATGCGAAATATCTGAGCTATGATATAGAAGTGTTATGTATGAATTTCATGGGATTGCCTATGAGTGTCTTATATGAATTTGGATCGATCGCTATTGATTTGGATAAATTGGACATCGCATTTCATGCATAATGGCATGATCGATAATTGGCGATTGTGCCCAGAAGCGACCACGACGAGCTTATAGCTCAACGTGATTGGGCCTCGAGCCACAATGATCTGAGCCTATGGCTCACCGAGTAATGTGCCCTTAATGGGACGATTTCAGCTCGATCACAACAATGTAATAAAGCTGGAAAAGCGTCTCATATACATTTCATATGCATTTAAATTGGTTCCTTGGTGATATGATAATTACGTGGTATTATTGAATGTGATTTGGTGAAATAATTATGTGACTCTGTGTATATGCATGAATTGGGTGAACCATCGATGATGGTTCCTCACCGAAGTTCGCAAACTCACCCAAAATTGCAAATTATTTTTCAGACCGAGACAGTTGACTCATAGCTCGGATAGACTTTTCTGCCGTGTAGATTGAGTTGGCAAGAGAAGTCATGGCACATGTGTGGTCGGTGGCACTTTTGGAGGGATGACCTAGTTAGCTTTACATTTGATTTTCTTTTGGAGACTTGTCTGAGACACTTTCGGTTGTATAAATTATGCTTTAAGGATATGAAATGAGAAAGTTATGTCTTAAAAAATTAGTGAATTCCATATCTTGCTTTATAATACATTGATGCCATGTGGAGTTGGTAGTTTGTTCGTAGCGCACCCTTATCGTAGGGTGTGTATCGGAATGACCTACGGGCGTTCCGGTACATCTCCTATGGTAAGGGGGTGCTACATTAATCAAGTGAGTTATGGTGTTAGGAATTGCTACCTTTTAGAGAAAAAGAGTTGAGATATGAAGATTTGGGAATAGTACCGGGAATGTCATAAACATGTATAATACATAATTCATTCGCTGCATGTGCATTATTGAATATTGTAAATTGTGCAATTGGTAATATTGTATATTCTTATTGTTTTAGAGGCATTAGTGGAGCGTCGATTTTCCGACGTAGTTGAGACTTCCCGGCAGTAGGTCGGAAGTTAGAGGTGAGTAACCTAGTTGGTTCCTCAACCTTTATGTGGAGATGAATGGAGGATTATGTGTGTTTGCTTTTGACTGATTTCGAACCATAGGTGTCTGAAATATTTGGAATTTGATATAGAAGTGTTATTTGTGCATAAATTGAAATTAATTGGTTTTAATGCGAAATTGGATATACGGTGTTCTGTTGTGGCAATAATTGTAAACTGAAACATGTACATTCATGCATAAAGGCATGATCAGATAATGTGATTGTGGTGATGCATTAATGTATTTCAGAGCTTTAAGCTCAACGTAACAGGGCCTCGTGCCCAACGTATTTCAGAGCCACTGGCTCAACGTATCAGGGCTTCAAGCCCACCGTAATCAGGCGTACGGTCACAACACCGTAATAAAATGGAAAGTGTCACATGTGCATTCTGTATACGAATGATTAAATATGAATGGTGTGAAAGGCGAAACGCCTTATATTTGTTAAATAGGATGCATGTGATATTTATAAATGTCCTAATATGTGATATTCTGCAAATTGTGTGTATATGCATGAGTTGAGTGAACTATCGATGATGGTTTCTCGCTGAGTTCGCAAACTCACCCAACATTGCAAATATTTTTCAGGACAGAGATAGTAGACTCCTAGCTCCAGAGTTTGACTTTTACTGCCGTGTGAGCGATGGCAAGAGAAGTTATGGCACACAGGACGGTCATTTGGGATCGATTTTGAGGATGACCTAGTTTAGACTTTTGTCTCAGTTTCCTTTTGAAGTATTGTATTTAGACTTTGGAAAACTGATAGACTTGTACTTTTATAGTTTTTAAGAAATAAAATGAAAATCTTGCGACTGTAGAATTTAGTGATTTTGATATTACGGTTTATTATTATTGATGCCATGTGGATCATAATATTGGTCGTTCGTAGTGCACCCTCATCGTGGGTTATGTATCGAAACGACCTATGGGAGTCTCGGTGTGTACCCTACGGTAAGGGGGCGCTACAGAATGATATTTAGTTAATAAGCTAGAATTAATTCCAATGACATTGAATTAATTCTGGGCTTATTGGAGCTTGAATTATCAAAGTCCAATAAGATTCCCCACTTGGCTTTAAGGAAGGTTATCAAGCTAAGTAAGAAATATAAATGGAGTTTAATTAGAAGCCTATAATTGAATCTTGGGCTTGGTCTAATTAAAGAAGCCCAAATGTACATTTAGTAATGGGCTTGGTTTTTGGTTTAATGTAATTAATTAAATTAATTATATTAAAACAATTTTTAAAAAAAGAAGATAGCAATTTCGGTTATTCCTAGGTTAAATGTGTAACCACACATTTGACATTAAAATGCTAAATAAAGATGGTCTTTATTATGGTTAATCATCATTAAATGGAGTTATGAACTTACCATTAAATGGTTTAATGGTTGTCTTTTAATGTTGGCTTGTAACCTATTTGCATTCATTAGATTAAAGATGAAAGATGTACATTAGATGAACCATCTTCCTTCTTTCTTCTTAGCAAAACTGAAATTGGGTATTGAATTTTAGGTTATGGTCTTTTCAAATAGCCATCATAAAGATAAATGAAGATAATCTCATTTATTGGCTATTTTATGGGTGATTAATGAAAGAAGTGATGCATTTGATGCATCTCTCTCCTTCCATCGATGCATATACCGAATTGGTAGGCAAGAAAGAGTTCTTGCATGTTCTTTACACCTTCTCTCCTTTCATGAAAGAGAGAATCGAAAATACCAATTGAAAGAGTTTCGATTTTGCTTCTTCTTCTTCTAAAAAAGTCTCCTCCAAATATTTCTTCTCCTTTCCCACCAAAGGATTTTGTTAACCTAATTTTCCTTGAAAATAATGTGGTAAATCTAATTGGTTGAGGATATTACAACAAGGAGAAAGTAGATTGCTAAAGGAAAAGAGTCAAAGGCAAAGGATTTGGATACACGAAGAAGGAGAGGATAGCGCAGCGAGGATTTAAAGGCATGCGAAAGAGTCGGTAATACTCTTGATCTTGTTTATATTTTATTATCCTTATACCATATCATGTATAGATTGGCATGTTGATTTGGATTTGTTGCTTCCGCTGCAAGTAATGATTTCTTAAAAGTTTTGAAATCTACCGTTTTTCCAAACAAAGCATGTTTTCCTTTTCCGATCCAACACTTTCAGAAAGAGAACTCACTAAAGGAGATTTGGGTTAGAAAGTGCGTGACACTTCTTGCAATAGTTGGTTAACGATATATGATAGGTGAAAGAAGCTACTTGATGGATTATTAAAGTTGTGTAGATGATCACGTCACATTTGGTGATGGGAAGAAAACAAAGGTAATTGGTAGAGACATTTTTTGCGTGGATAGATTGCCATATCAAAAACTATTTAGATCCATAGTTAATTGTTTTCAAAAAAGAAACCAACTAGACATAGGATTAATTGGTTGCTTCTGAGGAAGAAACCAACCAGAAATCTAATGCAGAAACATAGTTGGTGGATAACTAAAGTAAGGAAACATGATTTCAACAAGGATCTTCCATCATGAATCAGATGGGTTCATCCTATTGAGAATGTGATTGGTAAGTAAAAAAGAAAAGAGGTTAATGTATAGGCGTCCTGAGTTTTTAATTCATGGGTTTTCTAAGGTTCAAGTGATTAATGTGTGTTTGGTTTTTTCTTTACTTATTGAATATTATATTTGATGTGAAAATGAGGCTCTTCTTGATGATTTGAGAGTTTTGTTTTTGTATTTTGATTTACAAAGTCATTTCGAGAAAATGTTGATGGTTGATTGAAGATCTGTAGGAAGATTCGAGTTTTCTATGATTATAGTTTTTCAAGCTTTTCCTAGTTTCTCTCTATATCATGGACTGTATGAGTTTAGACAATATGCTTTCATTGAAAAAACTTCCTGTGTATATGGATTTGAGGAGAATGTGTTGCCACAATGCTTGTGTATCATCTTTAAAAGAACAAAAGAATTTGAAAAAGGTATGTTTTCACTTGCAGCTATTGTCACGAGTGGTCTGATTCACAAAAATCTTACCTGTTTTTTGCTTTAGATGTAAATGTTCTTTTGTTTGCTTTCTTGGATGCCATAATGAATGGCATTTTTTTCTCTCTACAAAAGCAATAATCCTCAGTGTTTGGATGCTTTTGTGCCTATACAACAATGGTCTCCAGGTTGTAAATGACGACAATGCTTTAAGAAGTTTTGTAAAAATATTTACTTCTAGAATATATTTACGTGCACTTGCTGGTGAGATATCAAGAGCCTTGTCTAGTGGATTAGATGAACTCATACGTCATGATTCTTCATTACATGGAAGGGAGTGGATTGAAGTAATTTGGCAATATGCAATTTGGTGTGGTAAAAATCGAAGAACAACTAATTTTAAAGGAGATAAAAGAGGAATGGCCATGGGAGAATCTCCCAAAAAGACTTCAAGAAACTATGTCTTCAAGGTCATGAGAAATGAGCAACCTTACAATAGCATCCTAAATTTTAGTGCCATCGATGTCTTGTGTCTTACTGGAATTGATAGAAATGAGTTTATTGACATTATGAACTAAGTATGTGTAGATCTAAGCTATTAAGAAAAGTATGTGGAAGTTGAATAATTCAATTACTAAATAACTTTTGTTTACGAAACCTATTGACTTTGCAATTGAGTCATTAAGGGGGTTTATCTTGCCAACTTCACACTTGAGGAATTTAAAAAACTCTTTGAAGAAGAGATGGAAACAATAGTTAAATTTGTAAGGAAGAAGATAATTCATATATTCTGTTTGATCCTGCTAGCTTCTAAGTAAAGCAAGCTTTTTCCCCTAAATTTTACTCCTCGATAACACGATGGGATACTCTCGCTTCAATCGGTTTTGTTCTTAATCATCCTATAAATTTAATTGAGTATAAATAATTTAATTTGTATTCTTTGTAGACTGAGAGGAATTTGTTACACACCTCTTTATTGCCACAACATTTTGATGCTGACTTGGTGTAAGTATTTTATTGTGATTTGGATAAGTGAGTGTCGAATTATACAACTTTATGCTTTCATATGATTTATGTAAGGGGGAGATTGGTTAAGTTTGATTCTGATTCATTGAATGCATTTTTGGGGTTTATGAATTTAATCAGTCGTATACAAATAATTTTGATATGAGTAAAGATATGTTGGCTAGTATTTTGATCGATGATAAATTGTCATCTTGGCCTTTTATTGCTACTCTACGAGCTTATTTTTCTTCTGCTGCACCTACTACTATTTTTTTTGTATCCTTATTATTGAGATTGATCGCATTTTGTTTATTCAACTACTGATATTTTGTGTTTTGGCATCATTTTGTCCTAAGTTGGAGATAAAAAATTATTTATTCAGCTACTAATATTTTGTGCTTTGTTGGTAACTATTCAATTTAAAGAGAGTGTCCAATTCTTATGTTTAGGGGGAGTTCTTATATATGACCAATAATGTCAAAAAGTGGGAGATTATTAAGATATTTTGTTAAGATATCTAATTAATATTTTAGGCATTATTTGTAGTTGGATATTTTTAATATGTCATATGTCATAAGAAGTTTACTTGGGATGCGATTTCTCTATATTGGAGATAGGATTTAATGGAATTCTACTTAAAGTTGAATCCTGATAGGATTTATTTGGATATGCATGTCAATAATTTCAGATAGATATTCAACAAATTTTTGGTGATTTAAGCTATCTTTGGCAGCTGTGTTTTTTTTGCTTAAATTTGTGTATTTTTGGATAGTTGTTTCATCATTTTGGTAAGGAAAAATGTGCAGTAAATGCTTCAAGTGTGCAGCTATATTTTATGATGTTTAGGTGGTGAAACACTTATCTAATTAATGAATTATTGGAGCTATTGTGCGTGGACTGTTCAATGATTATTCTCAAAGGTTCATAGCAAATGTTAGTCTACAATTTCCCACACTTTCAGTTGTTGAAGCTATATATTTAAGATAGTATTTTTTTTATCTCAAGTGTTTCCTTGTTTAAGCTCCTTTTGTTTCAATCACTTGAGTTTTTATTTTCATCTTTATTATTGTTCATTGTTGTAAAAATCCTCTGATGAGGTTAGTGTAAGGTGGTCTTGTTATTAAGAGTAAAATAATTTCATAGGGTGTAAGTACGAGTAGATACTGTCAAAAGTTGTGTGGTGTCGACTCAATAAAGCCTTAGGTAAAACTATTGTATCATGATAAAAGTTGATTAAGCTAGGTGAGGGCCCCGTAAACGTTAGTCGGGTATGTCAAACTTCGTTACCAAAGTTTGGTTGTTGGTTTATTTGTTGCATGTTTAATTTTTTTGTTTCCATAATTTTGAAAAATTAACAGCTGTTAATACAATTGCTTTATATTAAGCAATTGATAGAAACAGTTTAAAGGAACTACAGCAGAATAGGATTTTTGCGAAACTACATCGTTTGAGGCTTTGAAATTTATTTATTAATATATGTTTATAATTATAGTTTGAGTTCATTATGCTCATAATTGATTATTACAAATATTTGTATACTCTTTTTTTTAAAGTTAAAGTAATTCATTACCAAAACCATGAAGGTTCATAAGATATACAAGTCTAATACATTTATATAATCTTTTATATAATTTATTTGATAATGAAGTGTTAATTAAAATTATAATAAATATATATTTGATAAATTTTTGTATTACATGGAAAAATGAAATGTCATCAACATGTTATTAGAATTATTAAAGTGCTTCTTGATAAACAAATTGTTTTAAAAATATTTTGGTTTGTTAGAATTATCATATGTAAATCCTTTTTTTTTCTTTCAAAATTTTATCTAGCTTTGCTAAATAAAAATTTATTAGTCAACATTTAATAAATGATATTCTTGTAATCGATATATTCTTTGAAAGTTGGTTTGTTACTATTTCTAATTATGGTTATAATAAAGTTTATTTTAATTCGTCATACTCTTGTCTTAGAGAGATCATTTCTTTGTTTAATTCTTTTACTATAATTCTTAAGAACCGACTTATCAATCAATTGAGAAGGCATTTAGTTGTTGGCTTATACCCTAAAGTCAATCTGATGGTCGTAGTTTAGTTATATAATTATTTAAATGTAACATCCCGTTACTGTTAGCAAGGGTATTTTGGTAATTGAGACGGACTGATAGGTTTCATTGCATTCACTGATTGATCATGTTACTGGCCTCTAATCATAGAGGAACAGGTTTCTTGCATATGCATTTATTCATAGGTACATGCATTCAAGATTTTCCGGCATTTTAATTGTGAGCATGAACTGACTGAACTGACTGGATCGTGATTAATTGGGAAATTAGGAGTAATTGGGCTCGAATGACTGATTTAGAATAGTTTAAGAGGATTGGCAATTGATAGTGGCTTATAGGAAATTTTCTGGAAATTCGGGAGAAAATGCCCGGATCGGAAATTTTCAAGTGACAGACCGATTGACCGTATGGTACTGAAAGAATTGTCCAATGGCGATGGAAAAATTAAATTTATACTGTTAGGAAATTAAAATGTTGAGCCATTGAAAATTAGAGACTAACATTTGAACTGATTTGGAGACTTATGTCTATATATATATATATAGGTTTCTATTTGGGGATTTTTACCCTAAGGCTTTAGCATTTCTTCTTCTCTTCTCCACGGTGATCTTCGATCCCTCCCATCGGTGAGGTTCTTCGATCTTTCCTTGTGGTTTTCTCCTCATTGTGCAAGGCTAACTTGTTTATTGCGGTTGATGAAAGTTGAGAAGCTTTGAGATTGGTTAATCATTGATTTTGAAGAATTTTAGGGTTTACGGAGATTTGAGGGATTTGTGGAATTTGATCTTCGATTGGTAAGTATTTATGGCTTTAATGTTGTTATTAATGGTTAGTTGTTACATTTATGGCATTTATTGTGTTTGAATGGGTAGTTGGGAGTGTTTAATACTGGTTTTTAGAGAGAGAAGAGGAAAAAGTGATCGGAGAAGACGGTGGCGCGACCCTTGCGTTCTGACGTCTGGCGCCTCCTCATGACACAGTAATGAGACGCCAATGCGGCGAAGCGCATGGTTTCACGCCGCGATGAACGTTTTCGTCTACGCCGCGGCGAGCCACGAAGAGGATGCACGCCGCGCCGAGCGACCTTCTGTACGCCGCGGCGAGGGATGTAGGTCGTGGCGAAGAGCAGTTTTTGTAGGAAAATCCCGGGAGGAACATCACATGTTCCAGCAGCGGAAACAAAAATTTTTGATCCCGAGACCTTCCGAAAACCCGGGATCCGGTGTCGGTATGAAAACTCAAACTGAATAGCCAATAGAGACTATCTCTAAAGGTATCCACGCAGAGATCGAAACCTAACCGAGTCAAACCCTTTTGACCGGGAATAGCTAGAATGAATAAGAGCTGCTAGACCCTACCATCTCGGAGAGCTTGAGAATAGCGTTGAATCCTTGCCTTGGAGAAGAGAAGAAATCGATGATGGCTTGATGAGTAAGAAGAAGATTCAAAGCTTTCAACCTTAACACTTAAGGAAACTCACTTCTCTTCTCACCCATGCTCCAACCGTCGACCATCACCCTCCACCAAGCCATCTTATGTTGATTTTTAACATTTAAAAAATACTTCCATAAGATGAAGCCAAGTGGTGGCTTTATATCCATTCATTTCTTTTATGGAATAAACTAATAAGCTTTGACTTTTCAAAGCTTATCTCTCTCCTCCCCATTCCAGCGAAAATGTACATATATATATATAATAATTAATTAATTAATTACTTAATTAATTAATTATAATATATTGCTAAGGTCGATCCAATGAATTGGTCCTACTGCCTCTCAGCCCCCCGGTCTTTGAAAGCGACCAAAACCTTTCTTAGCAATATTGATGTCGCGATCTCATGGGACATATCCCAATCCATTGGGATCCATTTAATCTAATGCTCTCCATAATTGAAACTCGGTCCAATACTATTTCTGATTCTCCGAGACACTCTTATCGTGTGACCCTTTGGTTTCTGGTTATGTTGGCCACTTAGATTAACAATTAATCTGAGCAAGTCATGGCGGTATCTAGCAACACATCATGACCCCAATTGACCGGAAAGTAATTGGTTTGATGAATTCATCACGAACGGATCACGAACCCTTCCATGAGACAATTCTTGTGCAATTAGTCCTTTCATCATCCTATACCCCACTTGGTTATGAGTATGGCCAATATGTCAACTCTTACTAGACTAAGTCTAGCCAAGTGAAATCGGTTCTGTCTTGGGACTCATTACTTTATATGTCCATGAAGACACTCTTCATGACATAATCATGCTCTAGCCGAGACTTAAAGTAATGATCCCGATAAGAGGTCAGGTATCTCTTCATTTTCACGTAGTGATGAATCCTTTATTGGCTACTCAATTACCTTGAATACCTCAAACTGCACTCCAAGCACCACCCTATGAGTAACCTCTCGAAGGCCACGAGGAATGGAGTCAATGTACGGGATCGGTATTCAAGATATCCTTGAGTACCTCAAGTCTAAGGATACTTGCACCATTGTTATGATGAGATTATCAGCGACATAAATCCATGTGATGATCTCATGGTGTCATCAATGAACTTACTACCACTAGTAAGCATCCATATGTCAACTCTAAATATCTCATATTTACAGTTTCGAGATCCTTTGCTGATCCAATCAAGGAGTATGATATATCTAGTCCGTCCGGATTAATAAAGTCCGGTCTCATTAATCCTATGACTAGGAAAATTTGAATCTTGACATAATTGCACATGATAGGAATCTCGGATTATGATCACATCATAATTTCCTTCATGCTATGTCATATATCATGGACTTCATTAATTTGATTAAAGATCACAATCAATTCATAAAGAATATCAAATAAATTAAACATGCCTTTCTTTATTTATTCATAAAGTGCATGCATGACTATGAACAAAAGCGCTAAAGGAGATTGCCTTTAGGGCACTACTCTAACAAATCTCCCACTTGACCTAAAGCCAATCGCCTTGGTATCTAATACCATAGCGAGTACATGAGAATCAAAATTCTTACGTGACAATGGCTTCGTCAGCGGATCAAGAATGTTACGCTATGTGGGAATCCTCTCGATCGCGACATCACCTCTAGAATGATCTCTAATCGGATGATATCTGCGAGTGCGTGTTTAGATCGTTGGTGAGACCTTGGTTCTTTTGCACGAGCAATAGCCCCATTGTTGTCACAATACAACCTGTATGGGTCCATCACGACTAGAACCACACCAAGTTCGAAATGAACTTCGATCAAAACTTCCTTTGCCGCCTCGATGCGACAATGTACTCGCCTCGGTCGTCGAATCAGCAGTCGTCTCTTGTTTGGAACTCTTCCAACTGACCGCTCCGTCGTTAAGCGTGAAAACATAACCTAACTGGGATCTGGAGTCATCCTTGTCAGATTGGAAATTGGCATCCGTATGCCCGCTCACTTGGAGATTTCCATCTCCATATATCAAGAAAACATCCTTAGTCCTTCGCATGAGTACTTTAGGATATTCTTGTGACTACCCGATGACCCTCACGGGATCCGATTGGTATCCGCCGTGACACTCGTGAGCATACGATACATCGGGCCTCGTACATAACATAGCATACATGATCGATCCTACTGCAGATGCATATGGGATCCGATCCATGCGAATCCTCTCATCTTGTGTCTTAGGACACATAGATTTCGAGTGTTATCCATGAGTAATGGGAAGAAACCCTCTCTTGGATTGCTCCATGCTAAACCTCTTTAGCATCTTGTCTATATACGATGATTGTGAAAGACCAAGCAACCTCTTAGATCTATCTCTATAGATCTTTATCCCAAGGATATAAGTTGCTTCACCAAGGTCTTTCATCGCAAATTGCTTGGACAACCAAATTTTGACTGATTGCATCAATGAGACATCGTTTCCGAGTAATAATATGTCATCCACATATAGTACAAGGAAAACGATTGCATTCCCATTAACCTTCTTCTACACACAGTGTTCATCCGGATTTTGTGAGAAACCAAACTATTTGATTGACTCATCAAAATGGATGTTCCAACTCCTGGATGCTTGCTTCAATCCATAGATGGATTTCTGAAGCTTGCATACCTTTTCGCCATCACTGGAAGTGAAGCCCTCTGGTTGTGTCATGTACACATCCTCGGCGATTTTCGTTAAGGAAAGGCGTCTTCACATCCATTGCCAAATCTCATAATCATAATGGAAAGAATGGCTAGGAGTATCCGAATGGATTTGAGCATTCTACGGGATGAAGGTCTCGTCATAGTCAACTCCTTGTCTTTGGCGAAATCCTTCGCCACAAGCCTTGCTTTGTAGGTAATCACATTACCATCCATGTCGGTTTTCTTCTTGAAAACCCATTTGCACCTATAGGTTTTATCCTTGGTGCATCAACCAAAGTCCATACTTGGTTTATGTACATGGAATCCATTTCGCTTTCATGGCACAAAGCCATTTTTCGACTCGAACATTTGTAACCTCATCATAGGTAGCGAGTGCTCATCATCTTCTATGAGCAATACGTCATTCTGTTCACTTACGAAATCCATATCTCTAGGAGCAAGTCGCATCCTACTTGACCTACGAACCCGTGTGCAATGAAGGTTGAGCTGCTACTTCATCCGAATGAGTGGCGATCTCGAGTTTCAGCGATTGATTCATGCTTGTTTGAGCATCTTGAACTTCTTCAAGTTCAATTTTGCTCCCACTATCTTCTGCAGAAGAAACTCTTTCTCTAAAAAGACAGCATGTTTCAAACAAACACCTTTGTTCCTCAAAGAAGGTAGAATTGATATCCCATGGTCTCTTTAGGATATCCTACAAACAAACACTTGTCGATTTCGCCTGCTTATCGGTGAATCCGCTTCACATAAGCGGGACAACCCCATACTTTCGGATGAGAAAGATAAGGTTTTACGTTAGTCCACATCCGATATGGAGTAACATCAAGCATTTTAGAGGGAACTCGTTTAGCAAGTAAACAATTTGTCTCTAGCGCATACCCCAAAACGATTTTGGTAACTGCGAAACCCATCATTGATCGTACCATGTCCAACAAGGTTCGATTTCTCCTTTCACCACACCATTGTCTGCGGCGTGTAAGGAGGAGTCCATCGAGATAATATCCCATTATCTACGAGATAATCCAAACTGCTGGTCTAAGTATTCTCCACCACGATCGGATCGTAATGCCTTGATACTTTTACCAAGTTAGTTTTCTACTTCATTTCTGAATTGTTTGAACTTTTCAACGCTTGATTTGTATCTCATCAGATACAAGTACCCATATCGTGAATAATCATCGATAAAGGTAATGAAGTAACGACAACCACTTCTGGCATGGATGGACATCGGACCGCATACATCTGAATGTATTAGGTCTAATACTCCAATCGCTCGTTCACCCTTTCCCTTGAAGGGTAACTTAGTCATCTTGCCTAATAAACAAGATTCGCATGTGTCATATGATTCATAATCAAATGATCCTAAACTGCCACTCTTGTGGAGCTTAGCGATGCGTGTCTCATTTATATGACCAAGCCGACAATGCCATAAGTAAGTTGACTTTAGATTATCTCTTCTATGCCGTTTGGTGTCATTGACATTTAAAATTGGATTAGACATATCTAATATGTAAATACCATTGCACAATGTACCAGTTCCATAAAGCATTCCATTAGAATTAATAGAACAACCATTGCTACTAAAATTCATATGGAATCCAGCTCTATTTAGACAAGAAACAGACAATATATTCTTTGTCAAAACGGGTACAAAATAACAATCATCCAATTCCAGTACAAGCCCAGTAGGGAGATACAAAACATAGGTTCCTACGGCTAATGCAGCAACTCTTGCTCCATTTCCAACACGCAGTTCACTTCTCCTTCATGAGTTACCCATCGTCCCACGAGGCCCCGTGATATCATTACATATGTGTGAGCCACAACCAGATATCAAATACCCGGATGTTGTGATCAGAATGATTAACTTCAATGACATACAAACCTGAAGTAGTCGAGGCATCGATGCCTTCTTCGCTTCAATGACTCCAGATAGACTTTGCAATTGCGCCTAATGGCTATCTTTACATGATGGAAGCAAGTTCCTTTCGGCAGCCTTCTTTGGTCTTCTTCTTGATGGCGCCCTTTGGTTTCTTTGCCTTCTTCTTCTTTGGGTTCTTTTCTTCTTGGACCCTAAAGATGAAGAAGCAACCACCAACACTTGCTTACTATCACTCTTGATAGTCTGCTTTCACCGTCTTGAAAGTGATTGATCATTCGAGATATTGTAGTGGATATTTGGTTCATCCGATAGTTTAGCACGAATCGTGCATAGCGTCGGACAATCCAACCGTAATTAAGTCTATACTTAATTCATGATCCATTGCAAAACCTAAGATGGCCAATCTCTCAATATAGCCATTCATCTTCGATGTCTTGCATGCCAGATGTCCCGAGCCATCTTAGTAGTGAAGAGAAGCCTTGAGGTCTCGAACCTTTCGGACCGGGCTTGCTCGTCAAACAGCTCCCTAAGATGAAAAACTATTGTGTGAGCATCCATGGACTCGTGCTGCTTCTGCAGCTCAGGTGACATCGACGCAAGCATAATGCAAGTCGCCATGTCACTGCCCTTAGATGCTTACTATATGCCTTCTGATCATCATCGGAAGCATCAACAAGAAAGTGCATCCGAAGCGGAAAATCTAGGATATATCCTGCACCTTGGATCGAGAACTATTCTCGATTCCTTAACGATCAAGAAAGTTCGGTCCGATTAGCTTGTTTGACTCCATTAGCGGCTTAAGGTTCACACTTGACGACATTTTCAAACAACCTACATGGATAGAGAGGAAGAATGTTAGAATAGGAATAATGCATAATCATAAGGACTTGAATGATATGCAAAAGCTCCCACTAGTTTCATAGAATCCATAACCCTCATTACTGAATCCAAAGAAACAAAGTGACATAATGTCCTAGTGGGTCGATATCCGATATTGCTAAGAATGACCTTGGGTTTACCCAACAAGCCATAACTTAGGTCAATCGGTAGGTATCGAACATACCAATTGCATCATCGATAACCCATTGAGAATGACCTTGGGTTTACCCAACAAGCCACCTTATGTCTCGGAGGTATCAAATATACCAATTATATCTTAGACACAACTATCGATCAGCTTTATCAACTTGTTGATGTATGCACTTACATCGGGTATCAACTCTTTGATGCGCATACATCCGATGTATGCTACCCAATTTCACCTCTCGTCCACGTTGACCTTGAGTTTACTCAACAAACTAACGCTTCGGTGAAAACCAACCCATTAATCGAAAATCATATTTTCATGGTTCAACATATTAAGTATAGAGTGAGCTTGGGTTTACCCAACAACCCATCCCTATAAGAACTCGGTTCTTACCATATTAATGGAAGGCGTTAGTTTTCATATACCGAGGAGGGATTTGGAAACTCTAGACTCCAAGCTGAAGGATCATAGTCGCCAGGACTATATGGTATGATTTAGGTTTCATCAATCCAATTGAATCAATCCTTATAATCATCCATCATCCAACCTGAGCATGCCACATGTCGACTTTCATCAAATGCAAGTCACCTTATGCTTACCTTACACACAAGTCGACATGCGATATAAGTCGACTTATGCTCCTGCCCACGCACAAGTCGACTTGTCTAATATAAGTCGACTTATGCAAAATCTTGAACAAGTCGACTTATCCAGAAAACAAGTCGACTTATCCTGCAAACAAGTCGACTTATCTGCAAACAAGTGGAGGCTTATGTAGCAAACAAGTGACTTATCTTTGAAAACAAGTCGACTTTTGTAGCAAACAAGTCGACTTATTCTGCAAGATTGCTATTATTTCTAATCGGCTAATTCCTCAATCAATGCAATTCCAATTCACAATACCATAATACCTAGGGTAATAACTGTTAGTTGATGTATCAATGAACACTTCATTGATCTATGAATGCCTTAAATAGTCAAACTATATGAAAAGCTTGAAATGAGTCAAAACTCATAAATATCCAAATAATTTAAGAACACCCAAATTCTCACCCTAAGCATCTCTAGCTAGTGTATACACTCTCAAAACTACTCCGGCACTTGTCACAAAAATTGTGACGGCCAAAACAAGCAAGAAAATGAAATATACTAACGAGACACAAAAGTGGCCAATTTGGCATTCAAAATTTCTTGGAAAAGCAACTTCAAGCAATTCAATTTGGAAATCATACTACATCAAGATAACACATTTTTAATCACATTAAAAATGCTGCAAGGCATTGGAATTGAAAAAGCAACCTCAATCAAGCCAAGCAAAACAGTCCCAACAATTTTCACCAAAACTGTCCAGTTCTGTACATTGCTTGAAATGATCAATGAACAAATTTCAATAAATCATGAGAAAATTATATAGGTTATCACATGTTCAGAACATGCTACCTGAAATTTTTCAGGATTTTAGGCCATAAAAAACTCAGTCAACCAAAATAACAAAACCGATTCAAAATCTGTGTTCATCAGCACAGCAATTCCCAACAGTATAGAATAAAATCGAAAATAAATATCCAATCACCTTGAAATCCAATTTCCATGCTCACAGACATTCACCAACATCTTAGAGACATGTAGGTGAAGGAAAATCCAGAAAAAGATTTTTCTAGAATTTATTCTTGATTTTATACTACTGCCTGTTCACAGAATCGTTTCAAAAACAGCATCTGTAAGCTTAGGGAAATAATTAGCAAAACTATATCAAATCAAATCGATAAATTCTGAAAATTCATAGACATATTCTCTAACATGTTATGAACATTCCTGGGCAGAAAAATTTCGAAAACCCTATCTCTATAGCAATTCGAAAATTGAACAGAAAACATGCTACAACATCACAAGCAATTAGGGTTAATGATCTAGCTTCAGTTAAAGCTTCATACACGACACCAGACGCTCTGATACCACTGTAGGAAAATCCCGGGAGGAACATAACATGTTCCAGCAGCGGAAACAAAAATTTTTGGTCCCGGGACCTTCCCAAAAACCCAGTATCCTGGTGTCGGTATGAAAACTCAAACCTGAATAACCAATAGAGACTATCTCTAAAGGTATCCACGTAGAGATCAGAAAACCTAACCGAGTCAAACCCTTTTGACCCGGGAATAGCTAGAACAGAATAAGAGCTGCTAGACCCTACCTCTGTCCTGGAGAGCTTGAGAATAGCGTTGAATCCTTGCCTTGGAGAAGAGAAGAAATCGATGATGGCTTGATGAGTAAGAAGAAGATTCAAAGCTTTCAACCTTAACACTTAAGGAAACTCACTTCTCTTCTCACCCATGCTCCAACCGTCGACCATCACCCTCCACCAAGCCATCTTATGTTGATTTTTAACATTTAAAAAATACTTCCATAAGATGAAGCCAAGTGGTGGCTTTATATCCATTCATTTCTTTTATGGAATAAACTAATAAGCTTTGACTTTTCAAAGCTTATCTCTTCCCCCTTCCCCATTCCAACGAAAATGTACATATATATATATAATAATTAATTAATTAATTACTTAATTAATTAATTATAATATATTTGCTAAGGTCCAGTTCAACTGGGGTCGGTCCTACCGCCTCTAGGGCCCCGATCTTTGGCTTGACCAAAACCTTTCTTAGCAATATTGATGTCGCGATCTCATCGGGACATATCCCAATCCCATTGGGATCCATTTAATCCTAATGCTCTCCATAATTGGAACTCGGTCCAATACTATTTTACAGATTCTCTGAGACACTTTTATGCGTGTGACCCTTTAGGTTCCTGGTTATGTTGGCCACTTAGATTAACAATTAATCTGAGCAAGTCATGAGCGGTATCTAGCAACACATCATGACCCCCAATTGACCGGAAAGTAATTGGTTTGATGAATTCATCACGAACCAGATCACAAACCCTTCCATAGACAATTACTGTGCAATTCGTCCTTTCATCATCCTATACCCCACTTGGTTATGAGTATGGCCAATATGTCAACTCTTACTAGACTAAGTCTAGCCCAAGTGAAATCAGTTCCTGTCTTAGGACTCATTACTTTATATGTCCATGAAGACACTCTTCATGACATAATCATGCTCTAGCCAGAGACTTAAAGTAATGATCCTGACAAGAGGCCAGGGTATCTCTTCTGTTTTCACAGAAGTGATGAATCCTTTATTGGCTACTCAATTACCTTGAATACCTCAAACCTGTACTCCAAGCACCACCCTATGAGTAACCTCCGGAAGGCCACGAGGAATGGAGTCAAAATGCAGGATCAAGATTCAAGATATCCTCGAGTACCTCAAGTCTAAGGATACTTGCACCATTGCTATGATGAGATTATCACTGACATAAATCCATGTGATGATCTCATGGCAGGTCATCCAATGAACTTACTACCACTAGTAAACATCTATATGTCAACTCTAAATATCTCATATTTACAGTTTCTGAGATCCACTGCTTGATCCAATCAAGGAGTATGACATATGCTAGTCTGTCCGGATTAATGATGTCCAGTCTCATTAATCCTATGACTAGGGAAAATTTAGATACTGACATAATTGCACATGATAGGAATCTCAGGATTATGATCACATCATAATTTCCTTCATGCTATGTCATATATCATGGACTTCATTAATTTGATTAAAGATCACAATCAATTCATAAAGAATATCAAATAAATTAAACATGCCTTTCTTTATTTATTCATAAAGTCTGTACATGACTATGAACAAAAAGCGCTAAAGGAGATTGCCTTTAGGGCACTACTCTAACAGTTTTCTGATAGATTGATTTTTAATTTATTGGGTATAATTTATGGTATAGACCTCCGATTGAGGTGATTCCTGATTCGTTGCGAACTAGGGAAAGAGGTCTTCAATTGAGGAAATTTATGAGAGTCGGAATTTAATTTAAATGGTATCGATTCATAGAGAATAAAGTCAATTATGGTTCCTATAGTGACCTAAGTATTGCATAATGATAATTGGAGTTTTAATTGGGATTTTCAATAAAGGTTTTGACCTAATGGATATGGAATTGCTATAGGGTATATGTATCGAGGAGATTGAACTGAATTTTAGGATTTGAATCAAATCAGTGTTGATCCAATTGAGTGAAAAGATAGAATTAGGCGTAAGATATCAAAATTGGGTTTTAGCGTCGGAAATCGTAAACATGCATTGTACATATTTCCACTGAGACATATGCATCATTGAACTGTTTTGACTGAGCATCTAGTAATGGGGATTTATTTAACTGTTATAGAGGCTCTGTTGGACCGTCATTCGACGGACATTGCTAGGACTTCTAGGCAGTAGCTCGGAAGTTACAGGTGAGTAACCTAGTTGGTTTCTCAAATTCCTGATTGTCTAAATGCTCTATATGAATTACTTGCCAATGTGAATTGCATGATTACTGAAATGTATATGATCGAATTGCATGCTTCTACTGTATGGGATTGGACTACTGCATGACATTGGGAATTGAAATACTGGGCTTTTATAGCCATATCACTGAATTACTGAACACTGCATTACATGCATAAAGGCATGATCAGATAATGAACGTTGTGACCCAAGCGCTACTATCATTGAATGAGCCTCGAGCTCTAACATCAGATCTTGCCTCGACCTCGAGGGGAGAAAAATCACGCGCCCACATTGAATCTTGAATACCGTTGGCGCTTGGGCACAACACTAAATAACTGGAAAAGAGTCACATATGCATTATATACACATGACTGACTGATTTGTGATACTTACTGAATTATGTGATGACATTAGAGATTGCAAATTGCTACATGCTACTTTATCGTGGGATACGTGTCGGAGCGACCCTCGAGCGTCCCGATATGTACCCTACGGTGAGGGGGCGCTACATTAGGTGGTATCAGAGCATGGTTTGACATCTTTTGGGATTAGTCAATTTTAGGCTTGAATTACTGTGAGAATAGCGGAACTGATCGAAAATTTCTTGTTTGTTTTAGGTCATCCATTCTTGGGGATCGAGTTGAGCAACCAGCTGACCTGGAATCGGTAGGAGCTAGTAGGGAGTCCCTCATGCCTCATTCAGAGGAGTTGCCTCCTCGAGTTCCTGTGAGACGGGAACGGAGATATGATCGACTACGTAAGCAGGGGACTGTTGATTTCTTTGGCAGCACAGACCCTGCTGAAGCCGAGGGATGGCTAGAGAGGACTGAGAGAGTCCTAGATCAGATGGATTGCGA
Organism: Erythroxylum novogranatense; assembly: GCA_029891385.1. NCBI lineage: Eukaryota > Viridiplantae > Streptophyta > Magnoliopsida > Malpighiales > Erythroxylaceae > Erythroxylum > Erythroxylum novogranatense. The sequence continues at coordinate 58,649,114 of CM057229.1, forward strand.
CTCGGATGAGCGATTCGACTATGTGGTTTCTCTTCTTCAGGGTCCGTCATATCAGTGGTGGAAGACTGTCCCGGGCAGTACCACCAGACCCTGTACTCTGTCATGGGATGACTTTCTGAGGGCCTTCCGGGATAATTTCATATCCAAGGTCTATTTGAAAATGAAGATGCAGGAGTTCTTAGAGTTGAGATAGGGACAGATGTCAGTGGCCGACTACGAGGTGCTGTTCAATGAGCTGACGGGATACGCTTCGACTCTGATTGCTACTGAGGCTGACAGGTGTCAGCGTTTTGAGGGCGGACTAAATCTGGAAATCCGTACCCGATTGGCCAGGTCTGACATGGGTAATTTCATTGAGCTGAGGACTGCTGCAGTGAGGATAGAGCAGCTACTGAGACAGAGTATGGCTGAGACTGGTTAGGGGGCCAGGATCAAGAGATCTAGTGATAGCCAGGGCAATGCTAGTAGAGGGTATAGTAAGCGTCAGAGCAGGCCCTTCAGATCTGCAGGAGGGGCTAGACAGTCTGGTTATGGGCCGAGAGGCAGGTTTGCACAGATTGGTAGTGGCGGCGGCAGTGTTAGAGGTTCAGGGCAGACTGTTCCAGTTTGCAAGCATTGTGACAAGAGACATAGTGGAGAGTGTCGTTGGCTGTCTGGAGCTTGTTTGAGATGTGGCTCGATGGACCACCTGGTTAGGAACTGCTCAGAGACTTTGGGAGCCCAGTCTACTATGACTGGAAGATCAGGCAGTAATACCACGGTACAGTAAAGCCGTGGAGGTGGATCGGGATGGAGAGGTTGAGGTCGAGGCCGAGGCCGAGGTCGAGGCTGAGGCCGAGCAAAAGGGTCCGTAGTGAGGCGGAGGGTCCGAGCGTGCATGCGAGCCTCGAGCTGTGGTATATGCCATGACTCGGCAGGAGGCCCAGGATTCCCCGGATATTGTTGCGGGTATGCTTCTAATTTCTGGTTTTGAGGCATATGCATTGTTGGATCCTAGATCCACTTATTCTTTTATTGCACCGCATTTGGCATGTAGATTGCATGGGGATAAAGAGAGGTTCTGAGATGGGTTGAGGTGAGTACACCTCAGTAGTATCTGTTGTATTGGGAGAGGTCTATTTAGGGTGTCCGGTTCAGATCGATCGAGCAGTTTTGAGTGTCGATCTGATCATTTTACCTCTGAGGGAGATTGATGTGATATTGGGGATGGACTGGTTGACTGCGCATAGGGCTATTATGGACTATTATACCAAGGAGGTTGTCTTTGGAATCTCTGGTCAGCCCAGTAGTCAGTGTTTCGAGGAGTTAAATCAGCAAAGGCCGAGGATGATTTCCTTCCTAAGTGCCCTGAGGTTGATGCAGGGAGGTTGTGAGGCCTATTTGGCTCACGTAGTGGATTCCAGAGTCGAGCCGAGATTACAGGATGTTCCCGTAGTCAGGGAATTTCTAGATTTATTTCCCGAGGAGTTACTGGGATTGTCGCTAGAGTGGGAGATAGAGTTTGAGATTGATCTCATTCCCGGTACCGCTCCTATATCGATACCTCCGTATAGGATGGCACCGGTAGAACTGAGAGAGCTTAAGGCTCAGTTGTAGGAGCTACTGGATAAGGGGTTCATTAGATCGAGTGTTTCGCCATGGGGAGCTCCGGTACTGTTTGTGAAGAAGAAGGATGGGACTCTGAGACTGTGTATTGATTATAGGCAGTTGAATCGGGTGACAGTGAAGAATAAGTATCCACTGCCTAGGATTAGCGACTTATTTGATCAGTTGCAGGGAGCTCAGGTGTTTACCAAATTAGATTTGAGATCCGGATATTACGAGTTGAGGATTGCAGAGGCCGATGTGCCTAAGAGTGCTTTCAGGAGTAGGTACGGGCATTTCGAGTTCCTAGTGATGCCGTTTGGGTTGACTAATGCCCCGGCAGCCTTCATGGCTTTGATGAATAGAGTTTTTCAGCCCTACCTGGATCGGTTCGTGATAGTGTTTATTGATGATATATTGGTTTATTCGAGGAGTAGACAGGAGCACGCTGAGCATCTGAGGATTGTTTTGCAGGTCATGAGAGAGAGACAGTTGTTTGCCAAATTCACTAAGTGCGAATTTTGGCTTGATGAGATTGTATTCCTGGGGCACGTGGTGTCCAGTGAGGGTATCCAGGTGGATCCTCACAAGATAGAGGCAGTTATGAGTTGGGAGGTTCCTAGGAATGTGCCAGAGTTACGGAGTTTCCTAGGATTAGCCGGATATTACCGGAAGTTCGTCGAGGGGTTTTCAGTGATCTCCGCCCCTTTGACGAAACTGTTGAGGAAGAATGTGCCGTTCAGATGGACTGAGGAGTGTCATAAGAGCTTTGAGGAGCTGAAACATCGGTTGACTACTGCACCGGTGTTAGGCATTCCGTCCGAGACTGGAGGCTTTGTAGTGTACAGTGATGCCTCGCACCAGGGTTTGGGTTGTGTTTTGATGCAGCATGGGAGAGTGATAGCTTATGCCTCGAGACAGTTGAGGTCTCATGAGGTAAATTACCCGGTGCATGATTTGGAGTTAGCTACAGTTGTATTTTCTCTGAAGATGTGGAGACATTACTTGTATGGTGAGACGTTCCAGATATTCACTGACCACAAGAGTTTGAGGTATCTGTTGAGTCAGAGAGAGCTCAATCTGAGACAGAGGAGATGGATAGAGTTACTGAAGGACTATGAAAGCATGATTGAGTATCATCCAGGACAGGCCAATGTGGTGGCCGATGCATTGAGTAGGAGATCACATGGTAATGCGACTCAGATTCAGGTTTCGAGGTTGCCTGGTCTGATTCAGTTGAGAGCTCTTAATGTGCAGATGAATTTGGGTCAGGATGGAAATCTGTTAGCCACTTTGACGCTTAGGCCGATGTTGCAGGTCAGGATCAGGAGAGTTCAGGATCAAGATCCAGTTTTAGTGAGACTGATTGAGAGAGTGCAGACTGGTACAGATTCAGAGTTTGAGTTGAGAGATGGGACTTTGTGGATGGGACAGACGGTATGTGTACTCGATGTAGATGATTTGAGACGTGAGATTCTGGAGGAGACTCACGTAGCTGCCTATGCTATGCATCCTGGTACGACCAAGATGTATAATACTTTGAGACAGCATTTCTGGTGGCCTGGCATAAAGAGGCAAGTGGCAGAGTATGTATCCAGGTGTCTGACATGTCAGCAGGTTAAGGCTGAGCACCAGGCTCCAGTGGGGAAGTTGAATTCGTTGCCCATTTTGGAGTGGAAATGGGAGCGGATTACCATGGATTTTGTCATGGGGTTGCCTAAGACACTGAGGCAGCATGATGCTATCTGGGTCATAGTGGACCGGTTGACCAAATCGGATCACTTCTTGCTAGTGAGGGAGAGTAATACTCTCGATCAGTTGGCCTAGAAGTATGTGGCAGAGATTGTGCGGTTGCATGGGGTTCCGTTGTCGATAGTCTCAGACCGGGATCCCAGATTTACTTCGAGGTTCTGGAAGAGCCTACAGACTGTTATGGGTACTAGGTTGAACTTCAGTACAACAATTCATCCTCAGATCGATGGGCAGAGTGAGAGGACGATTAAGATTGTTGAGGATATGTTTCGAGCTTGTGTATTGGAGTTCAGAGGATCATGGGATCAGTATTTGGCTCTAATCGAGTTTGCTTACAACAATCAGTACCAGAGCAGTATCGGGATGGCACTGAATGAGGCCTTATATGGGAGGCCGTGTAGATCGCCACTGTATTGGGATGAAGAGGGTATGAGATCGATAGAGGGTCCCGAGCTGATTTAGGATACAGTGGATAAGGTATAGTTGATCCAGAGTCGCATCAAGGCGGCTCAGGACAGACAGAAAAGTTATGTGGATCAGCATCGGCGAGAGATAGAGTACAGTGTAGGTGACAGAGTGTTTCTCCAAGTTTCACCTTGGAGAGGAGTCCTGAGATTTGGCCGGAAGGGTAAGTTGAGCCCTCGGTACATTGGTCCGTATGAGATCCTTGAGAGGATAGGACCGTTGGCTTACAGATTAGCATTACCGAGTGAGATGTCCCAGATGCATGACGTGTTTCATGTTAGTATGCTCCGACGGTACCGTTCAGACCCGACTCATGTGATTCCGGCTTAGGAGATTGAGGTAGCCAGTAATCTGAGTTATGTTGAGGAGCCGGTGCAGATTATAGGATCACGGGTCAAGCAGCTGAGGAACATGGTGATTCCATTGGTGAAAGTCCTTTGGAAGAACCACTCTTCTGAGGAAGGTACTTGGGAGACTGAGGAGCATATGAGGAGTCAGTATCCTCATTTATTCGATCGGACAGGTATTAAATTTTGGGACGGAATTTTTTATTAGGAGGGGTGAATTGTAACATCCCGTTACTGTTAGCAAGAGTATTTTGGTAATTGGGACGGACTGATAGGTTTCATTGCATTCATTGATTGATCATGTTACTGGCCTCTAATCATAGAGGAACATGTTTCTTGCATATGCATTTATTCATAGGTACATGCATTCATGATTTTCCGGCATTTTAATTGTGAGCATGAACTGACTGAACTAATTGGATCGTGATTAATTGAGAAATTAGGAGTAATTGGGCTCAAATGACTGATTTAGAATAGTTTAAGAGTGATTGGCAATTGATAGTGACTTATAGGAAATTTTCTGGAAATTCGGGAGAAAATGCCCGGACCGAAAATTTTCGAGTGACAGACCGATTGACCGTATGGTACTGAAAGAATTGTCCAATGGCGATGGAAAAATTAAAGTTATACTATTAGGAAATTAAAATGTTTAGCCATTGAAAATTAGAGACTGACATTTGAACTGATTTGGAGACTTATGTCTATATATATATATATAGGTTTCTATTTGGAGATTTTTACCCTAAGGCTTTAGCATTTCTTCTTCTCTTCTCCACGGTGATCTTCGATCCCTCCCATTGGTGAGGTTCTTCGATCTTTCCTTGTGGTTTTCTCCTCATTGTGCAAGGCTAACTTGTTTATTGCGGTTGATGAAGGTTGAGAAGCTTTGAGATTGGTTAATCATTGATTTTGAAGAATTTTAGGGTTTACGGAGAATTGAGGGACTTGTGGAATTTGATCTTCGATTGGTAAGTATTTATGGCTTTAATGTTGTTATTAATGGTTAGTTGTTACATTTATGGCATTTATTGTGTTTGAATGGGTAGTTGGGAGTGTTTAATACTGGTTTTTAGAGAGAGAAGAGGAAAAAGCGATCGGAGAAGACGGTGGCGCGACCCGCACGTCGCGACGTCTCGCGCAGCCTCGCCACGACGAGCGCATGGTTTCACGCCACGACGAGCCGCGAAGAGGATGCACGCCGCGGCGAGCATCCTTCACGCCGCGACGAAGAGCAGTTTTCTGATGGATTGATTTTTAGTTTATTGGGTATAATTTATGGTATAGACCTCCGATTGAGGTGATTCCTGATTCGTTGCGAACTAGGGAAAGAGGTCTTCAATTGAGGAAATTTATGATAGTCGGAATTTAATTTAAATGGTATCGATTCATAGAGAATAAAGTCAATTATGGTTCCTAGAGTGACCTAAGTATTGCATTATGATAATTGGAGTTTTAATTGGGATTTTCAATAGAGGTTTTGACCTAATGGATATGGAATTGCTATAGGGTATATGTATCGAGGAGATTGAGCTGAATTTTAGGATTTGAATCAAATCAGTGTTGATCCAATTGAGTGAAAAGATAGAATTAGGCGTAAGATATCAAAATTGGGTTTTAGCGCCGAAAATCGTGAACATGCATTGTATATATTTCCACTGAGACATATGCATCATTGAATTGTTTTGACTGAGCATCTAGTAATGGGGATTTATTTAACTGTTATAGAGGCTCCGTTGGACCGTCATTCCACGGACATTGCTGGGACTTCCAGGCAAGAGTTCGAAGTTGCGGTGAGTAACCTAGTTGGTTTCTCAAATTCCTGATTGTCTAAATGCACTATGTGAATTACTTGCCAATGTGAATTGCATGATTACTGAAATGTATATGATCGAATTGCATGCTTCTACTGTATGGGATTGGACTACTGCATGACATTGGGAATTGAAATACTGGGCTTTTATAGCCATATCACTGAATTACTGAACACTACATTACATGCATAAAGGCATGATCAGATAATGAACGTTGTGACCCAAGTCGCTAATATCACTGAATGAGCCTCGAGCTCTAACACTGTACTAACCGGGCCTCGAGCCCGAGGGGAGAAATCCTTGACGTGTCCACACTGAATACTGAATACTGACTAAGCGCTTGGGCACAACACTGAATAACTGGAAAAGAGTCACATGTGCATTGTATGCACATGACTGACTGATTTGTGACACTTACTGAATTATGTGATGACATTAGAGATTGCAAATTGCTACATGCTACTGTAAACTGTTGTATAATACTGTAAATTGTGATATGATACTATTAATTGAATATTACTGTTATGCTGTACGCAATCTGCGTAATGCATGATTTGAGTGAACCATCGATGATGGTTTCTCATTGAGTTCGCAAACTCACCCAAAATTGCAACCTATTTTTTTCAGGAACGATAGAGTAGACCCCTAGCTCCGGAGATAGTCTTTTCCTGCCGTGCGAGCATGCTGGCAAGAGAAGCAATGACACACAGGTCGGTCAGCTGGGTTGCTGTGTTGGACTTTTGCGGATGGCTTAGTATAGACGCTTGTATCAGTTTCCTTTTTGGGTTTTGTTTAGGGGACTGATAGACTTGTCTATTTTGCTATTGGATGACTGTACCAAGATTGCTATTACGATTTTTAAAATTTAGTGGTTTTTGATAATGTGATTTATTTATTGCGATGCCATGTGGATTATTAGCGGATTTTTTTCTGGTAGTGCAACTTTATCGTGGGATATGTATCGGAGCGACCCTCTGTCGGGCCCTGACCCGGAGATCGGACCCCAACTGTTGGATCCCGTTACCCAACCTGCATATAACTTACTATAGATGTTGGATCCGAGACCCAACTGTCCCGGGAGGTGGTCCCTGGTGGAGCTCATTCCCGAGACACTTGCCTTGCTAAGACCCTAACTTGACACACTCCATTTGACTCACTTTGGTGGTGAGCATACACTGACTAAGGCCTGGACCCTGACTGCTCTCGACAATCCCCAAAATAACACTCTTATCTATGGATCTGCAGAACAAGTCGACTTGTCTGATAAACAAGTCGACTTATCGAGACAAACAACCCGACTTACAACTAACAAGTCGACTTATCGAGACAAACAACCCAACTTACAACTAACAAGTCGAAGTATCGAGACAAACAAGTCGACTTATAACTAACAAGTCGACTTATCGAGACAAACAAGTCGACTTATCTAACTGACAAGTCGACTTATTATTCAAAAGCTTCACAAGTCGACTTATAGGTCCGATAACTCGACTTATATCTATTCTGAACTCAAAACCTAACCCTCTACACTCTCCCTTGACTTATTCCAAACACCATAAACACTTCTAAACCTCTCAACTCATCCACTCCACTCTCAACATGCTATAATCTCACTTAAACTTACATTATTCATCTACTCACATGAATTCCAAAGCAATTTCATACAACTTTGGAAACTATGCTTAAACATGATAGTAAATGGCTTTGGGAGATCATGATAAATCATAATTCATGCATTTCATTTATATCAAAACAATGTTTTTACAATGCTTTAGTAGGCATTTCAAGCCTATTACAATTCAAATCAAAATACATCTGTTTTCTCAAAATACAACCTAAAGCATTGATTACAAAAACATGAAATACATGGGCAAAACACTAAGATCTTGGAGTATGCCTTGAGCTCATTCTTCGAGATCCAGATCTTCACCGAGATGGGACGGAAGTGGGGTGAGCTTTAAACAAATGGGTAACACGCTTATATTTATACTACTAAGTGAATCTATTCATTACTCATCTTCATTTGCAATATTCTCATTAACAAATCTTACAACTTGCATTTCACAAATTCATCAAGCTAACAACAAAATTTCATGATTCATGCATTCATCATTCTTGCTAACATATGCTAACACATAATCACATAGCTGATGGTTTGAAAAGTCCACGGTTCTTGATGAGCTACACAAGTGTAGTCATATGTCGAGGAGTCCAAAAGGAACATCCTATGCCACAAGGCATTTGGCGAAGGCTTTATTGGTCTACGCATGCGTGACTCTGTTGGTGGACTTAACTAATCCACATAACACTGAATTTCAAGCATAAAAACTGGACTTGTCTTGTCCACTGACTGATTTTATGAAAATGGATTTTCATGCATTCATAAAGCTGATTTTCTTGAAAATGCTACATTTCATGCTTAGCTCACATTTCATGATTCTCATTCCTGCTCATTCAATTCATGGCAATTTCAAGCAATAACAAGGCAATGACATATACTATTAAAATGCTCATTTAATGGCAATCATACACCATTTACATACATAATTAAGGCACAATCAATGCTTATCTCAAATAGTCACAAATCATTTAATTCATTAGTTAAAGTAGCATTCCACACTTACTAGCATAAAGATAAAAATGAAACCCACCTTATATCCTTGCTTAAACTTGCTTAAGGAAGCTCCTCTTCTTGTTCTCCTCTTCTTTCTTGTCCTCCTTCATTCATGGCAAGAAAAGAACCTCACATCATTTAGGGTTTCTAAAATTGAAAACCTAATGAACCTTAATCATGAAATCAACCCTAGAATCACTAAACCCACTTCATTTATAAGCTTTCCAAACCATAACCCAAGCAAAAGCTTAACCTTGAAAACATGACTTACCTTGAATCTTGACTAAACCAAAGGGTTTCTTAGCTTAAAGTGTAGCTTGAACATTCCTCCACACTTTTTCTTCTTGCACTTTCTTCAAAAACCTCTTGAATCTCTTGGAAAATCAAAACCTAAGCAAGCTCTTCTTCTTTCCTCCTCCACCACCGAAACTTCTCCCTCTTCTCCTCTTAATTTCGTGACTCTCCTCTTCTTTTCTACTAACCTACTTCTTTTCTTCTTCTTTTAAACTCCTACTCACTTCACTTAAGCCCATTATCCTTTTTAGGCCCATTTACTCCTCCTTCATCTTCCTTTCCTTCTTCCTTCCTTATACTACTTTCATTTAACTTAAGCCCAAGCCCAAGTTCACTTCATCCAAATCCCTTTCTTCCTACATCATTTTCTCTTTAACCTACTCAAGCCTATTTGTTCTTTTAAGCCCAACTCATTCCTCTTTCCTTTTCCTACTTCATTCAAGCCCAACTAACGCATTTAATTCCATTAATTATTAACCTAACTACCAACCAACATATTAAATTTCATTTATTCACCACCTATCTCATTTATGTTACTACATGCTAATTAATGCCATATGCTATTTAATGCTATCATATTTAATTCATGCTAACTCAATTTCTTAATTAGTCTAATCATGCTTAAATAAATAAATAAATAAATAAATAAAATAAAAAAAATTTCGGGGCTAATATTTCTCCCCCCCTTAAGAAATTTCGTCCTCGAAATTCTTACCTGCTTCATTGAAGAGGTGTGAGTATCGCCTCAAGATTGCATCCCGAGGCTCCCCGTCGCCTCTTCAACTGCATGATTCCTCCACAGGACTTTGACTAACTTGATTGTCTTGTTCCTGAGGATCTTATCCTTGCTATCCAGAATTGCCACAGGTACCTCTTCATAACTCAAATTATCACTCAGCTGAACCTCTGAGGTCTGAATAATGTGAGAAAGATCTGATCTGTACCTCCTCAACATGGAAACATGAAATACATCATGGATCTGAGATAATTCTAGAGGCAATGCCAATCTGTAGGCCAACGGCCCAATCCTCTCCAATACTTCATACGGACCCACATAGCGAGGACTTAACTTCTCCTTCTTACCAAATCTCATAACTCCCTTCCATGGAAAGGTCTTAAGGAACACTTTGTCACCTACTGCATACTCCATTTCTTTTCTGTGAGCATCTGCATAACTTTTCATTCTGTCCTGTGCTGCCTTAAGTCGCTGCTTAATCAAATCAATCTTATCCACTGTCATCTAAACCAATTCGGGTCCTACTAGCTTCCTCTCACCTTCTTCATCCCAACATATCGGAGTTCTACACCTCCTTCCATATATGGCTTCATAAGGAGCCATCTGAATGCTCGAATGGTACGAATTGTTATAGGCAAATTCGACCAACGGCAAATGTTCATCCCATGCTCCTTTGAAGTCCATAACATATGCTCTGAGCATGCCCTCTAGGGTCTGAATGGTCCTCTCAGATTGACCATCCGTCTGGGGATGAAATGCTGTGCTAAAACTCAACTTAGTCCCTAGGGCTTCCTCAGAACTACTCCGAATCTCGATGTAAATCGAGGATCCTGTCGATACTATGGAATCTGGAACCCATGCAACCTCACTACTTCATCAATATACTTCACGGCTAAGACTTGCAATGAATCTATCGCCTAATTGCGGAAAATGGGCTGACTTGGTCAATCGGTCTATAATGACCCATATAGCATCATGCTTCCTAAGGTCCCGGTAAACCCATCGAAAATCCATCGTAATCCTTTGCCACTTCCATTCAGAATGGACAATGGCGCAACATGCTCGAAGGTGCACGGTGTTCAACCTTGACTTCACGACACACTAGACATCCGCTCACGATTCAGCTACATCCCTCTTCATACCTTTCCACCGTAAATGTTCCTTCGCATCTCTGTACATCCTAGTCTTTGCTGGGTGCATGGAATAAAGCGCATTGTGTGCCTCATCCATGATCTCATCCTTAATTGCCTTATCATTCGGAATACATAACCTGTTTCCAACTACCATTAGCCCATCATCCCTTACTTGCACTTCGATCGCTACCATGTTGAATTTTATCTCTCACTTATTTAATTCCATATCCCGCTCCTGCAGCTCCTCGACCTTCTCCCTAAGGATAGGTCTCACCACGAATCGAGCAAGAATACAACTGACCGATCCCGCTTCAGTCGATCTTCAACTTGGCCATTTGCTCCAAAAGAGGCAAGTAAACCGCTGAACATAAGCTAAGGATGACTTCCTACTCAATGCATCCGCTCTACATTTGCCTTGCCCGGATGGTACTCTATCATCGATCATAGTTCTTGAGCAACTCCAACCATCGTCTACGCTTTAAATTTAACTTTTTCGACTCATAATGTACTTAAGGCTTTTGTGGTCCGGAAAACCTTGTTCGAACCCCATACGAGATAGTGTCTCCATATCTTTAGGGCAAAAATCATCGCTTCCAATTCCAGATCATGAGTCGGATAATTCAACTCATATGGTTTCATTGCCGTGAAGCATAAGCTATCACCCCGTCATTTTGCATTAACACACAACCCAAGCCCTTTCTCGAGGCATCATCAGACACCGTGATACCCTCGATCTCCATTGGAAAAATTAAAATGGGAGCACTAGTTAAGCTGCCGCTTAAGCTCCTCAAACTCTGCTGGCAATTCTCATTCCAAATAAATGCCGATTCTTTCGTAATAACTTAGTCATCGGCGCACTATCATGGAGAATCCTCCACGAACCTCCTGTAGTAACCTCGCCAGCCTAGAAAACTCCGTACCTCTTTATCGTCTTAGGCTCTCGCCAATTTATCACCTTTTACTTTCCTCGGATCAACATGAATCCTCTGCTGGAAATCACATGTCCTAGGAAAACTACTTCACGCAGCCATAATTCACACTTGCTGAATTTGGAATATGACCCCGCTCTCTCAATCTACGCAATACTATCCCGAGATGCCGCTCATGCTCCCCTTCTTCCTTGGAATAGACCAGAATGTCATCAATGAAAACTATGACAAACCGATCTAAGAACTCTGAAAACCCTATTCATAAGGTCCATGAATGCAGCTGGAGCATTGGTCAGTCCGAATGGCATGACCCTAAACTCATAGTGCCCGTAACGAGTCCTGAAGGCTGTCTTGTTAACATCAGACTCCCTGAATCGGAGTTGAGGATAACCTGATCTGAGGTCGATCTTCGAAAAGACCCTTGCTCCCTGCAGCTGATCAAACAGATCATCTATCCTAGGTAAAGGATATCTGTTCTTAACTGTCACCTTGTTAAGCTTCCTGTAATCTATACACATGCGCCATGTCCCATCCTTCTTCTTAACAAATAGAACTGGCGCTCCCCAAGGTGATGAACTTGGCCTAATAAACTGCTTCTCTAACAACTCCTCTAACTGCTCCTTAAGCTCCCTTAACTCAGCTGGAGCCATTCTATATGGTGGCATCGAGATTGGCGCAGTTCCGGGAATCAAGTCAATTTTGAACTCAATTTCCCTCACATGCGGCAACCCGTAACTCGTCTGGGAACACATCCAAAACTCCCCGACAACCGGATAATCTTCTAGTCGCCCACATTTTCCTCTCGATTTACCATGTGCCAAGAAGGCCTCGGACCCCGGGTTCATCATATTGTCACCTAACAAGGTCAAATAATCCTCTATTGGCGGTTTTCATCCCCCTCAAGATTACTTCGACCATCTCCCAGATCAAATTCTACTTCTTTGAGGCTACAGTCTAGCTTGGCCTTATACTTCTCCATGACATCCATACCTAGTATGACATCTAGCCCTTTAAGTTCTAGAGGTAGCAAATCTACTACCAATCTAGTACCACTGATTCTGAGCTCACAATTCTTATACATCACACTGATCACTACTTTACTCCCCAAAGGAGTACTAACAACCAGAAAATTATCCATAATCTCAGGATTAACTGCATGCATATTCATACTTGAGGAAACAAAAGAATGTGTGGAACCCAGATCAATCAAAACATAAAGCTGCAGAATTGAAAACTCGAGCCATACCACCACAACTTGAGAGCATTGCAGCTTCCTCTCTGGTCATGGCAAATACTCTAATTTGGTGCTCGACCTCATGCTCTTGGCCTCCTGCAGGATTAGCCTCCGATCGCTCCAGAATCGCTTACTTGGTGATCGGCCTGGTTCCCACTGTCTCCGTCGCCTTTGAGCTTGAACTTGGGAACCTCCTGTCTCACCTCTGGGACAATCTCTCATCATATGCCCTTCTCTCCACACTCGAAGCGACAACCAAACCCTTTAAGACACCTCCTGGATGAAACTTCCCTTGATCGATCACACTGGGATGCTTGCCCTTCCATGACTTTCCGAGCCTCCCACACTAGAGACTGTTGAAATTGCCCCGATCACGACTCTTGGCGGGACCACTATCGCCCATGCCACTCGAGTATGATGGGTTCGGTGCTCCTCTCGGTCTTTGGAGCACTCACTCCCTTCCTGGATGATTGTTCTCTGTTCTTTCTTTTCCCGCCACTTCAAATTTTAATATTCTCCAACTTCTCACTGAGCGCCGCATCCACTAACTGTTGGTAATCACAGGTTGTGAATCAGACTTTCTCCCGATTCCCAAGTGAAGACCTCCTCAAACTTCATGCACTTGTCTTCCTCTGTTGCCACAATGTTACCGATAACGAGAAAGTGTGAACTTCAGCTCATACTCGCCACACTCATGTCCCTCTGCATCGTTTAGAAACTCTAGCCTTCTCCCGCACATAAACCCCGGAGAGATACTTTTCCTAACACTTCCACAAAATCCTCCATGTCAACACCAAGGAACAACTTTGTTGTGGGGCACTCGATTCCCACCAATGCAATGCATCTCCTCAGAAAGGCATCGATTGCATAATCCAGCTTCTCTTCATCTCGAGCACTTCATCCGCTTCAGACCTCTCGGTCCTCCTCAACCACACTTCGCCTCTTCGGGATTTGTAGTCCCGCTGAAATCAACAGCCCCATACTTCCGGAGCTTGTCATACTGCCCACTCCGATCTGCTGGAGTTGGCACCTGAGCCTGCCTTCCCTAGCCTATAGCATACGCGAAAGCCTGGGCGAAGGCCTGAAAGAATTGTGGGTCTACTGGGTTTGGCATAGGAGGAGGTTAGAGAGGCACCTCATGTTGCACACTTGGTACCTCAGAATCTATAACAGGGATGGTCCCTGCATCCTGGGGAATGTGGGATTCATCCGTACTTCCCCTCTGAGAGCCTGGTCGAGATTGAGCTCCTCGAGTTCTTCTTCGAGGCGGCATATTACTCCTTTAATGAAAACTATTTAAAAATCTTTAGTTCATGCTGGTAAGACAAGTTCAAATCATGTAAAGCCGTTCAAAAACTAATACATGTACTGGATTTAAAACAATGCACAGGGTTCATGTAACATGATGCATGCTGACTCTACCCTTGAGGCTACCCACTAAGGTTCCTAGGAAACCATAAACCTAGGGCTGCTCTGATACCACAGATGTCGGGCCCCGACCCGGAGACCGGACCCCAACTGTTGGATCCCGTTACCCAACCTGCATATAACTTACTATAGATGTTGGATCCGAGACCCAACTGTCTCGAGAGGTGGTCCCTGGTGGAGCTCATTCCCGAGACACTTGCCTTACTAAGACCCTAACTTGACACACTCTATTTGACTCACTTTGGTGGTGAGCATACACTGACTAAGGCCTGGACCCTGACTGCTCTCGACAATCCCCAAAATAACACTCTTATCTATGGATCTGCAGAACAAGTCGACTTGTCTGATAAACAAGTCGACTTATCGAGACAAACAACTCGACTTACAACCAACAAGTCGACTTATCGAGACAAACAAGTCGACTTATAACCAACAAGTCGACTTATCGAGACAAACAAGTTGACTTATCTAACTGACAAGTCGACTTATTATTCAAAAGCTTCACAAGTCGACTTATGGGTCCGATAACTCGACTTATATCTATCTCAACTCAAACCTAACCTCTACACTCTCTCTTGACTTATTCCAAACACCATAAACACTTCTAAACCTCTCAACTCATCCACTCCACTCTCAACATGCTATAATCTCACTTAAACTTACATCATTCATCTACTCACATGAATTCCAAAGCAATTTCATACAACTTTAGAAACTATGCTTAAACATGATAGTAAATGGCTTTGGGAGATCATGATAAATCATAATTCATGCATTTCATTTATATCAAAATAATGTTTTTACAATGCTTTAGTAGGCATTTCAAGCCTATTACAATTCAAATCAAAATACATCTGTTTTCTCAAAATGCAACCTAAAGAATTGATTACAAAAACATGAAATACATGAGAAAAACACTAAGATCTTGGAGTATGCCTTGAGCTCATTCTTCGAGATCCAGATCTTCACCTGGAGATGGGACGGGAAGTGGGGGTGAGCTTTCGCTCGTGGGTAACACGTTTATATTTATACTACTAAGCTGAATCTATTCATTACTCATACTGTTTGCAATATTCTCATTAACAAATCTTACAACTTGCATTTCACAAATTCATCGCTAAAAAAAAATTTCATGATTCATGCATTCATCATTCTTGCTAACATATGCTAACACATAATCACATAGTGATGGTTTGAAAAGTCCACGGTTCTTGATGAGCTACAAGTGTAGTCATATCTTCGAGGAGTCCAAAAAGGAACATCCTATGCCACAGTCGGGCAGCCGGGCAAAGGCTTTACTGGTCTATGTGCACGTGACTCTGCTGGTGGACTTAACTAACCCACATAACACTGAATTTCATGCATAAAAACTGGACTTGTCTTGTCCATCGACTGATTTTCTGAAAATGGATTTTCATGCATCCATAAAGTGATTTTCTTGAAAATGCTACATTTCATGCTTAGCTCACATTTCATGATTCTCATTCATGCTCATTCAATTCATGGCAATTTCAAGAAATAACCAGCAATGACATATACTATTAAAATGCTCATTTAATGGCAATCATACACCATTTACATACATAATTAAGGCACAATCAATGCTTATCTCAAATAGTCACAAATCATTTAATTCATTAGTTAAAGTAGCATTCCACACTTACTAGATAAAGATAAAATGAAACCCACCTTATATCCTTGCTTAAACTTGCCTAAGGAAGCTCCTCTTCTTGTTCTCCTCTTTTTCTTGTCCTCCTTCATTCATGGCAAGAAAAGAACTCACATCATTTAGGGTTTCTAAAATTGAAAACCTAATGAACCTTAATCATGAAATCAACCCTAGAATCACTAAACCCACTTCATTTATAAGCTTTCCAAACCATAACCCAAGCAAAAGCTTAACCTTGAAAACATGACTTACCTTGAATCTTGACTAAACCAAAGGGTTTCTTAGCTTAAAGTGTAGCTTGAACCTTCCTCCACACTTTTTCTTCTTGCACTTTCTTCAAAAACCTCTTGAATCTCTTGGAAAATCAAAACCTAAGCAAGCTCTTTTTCTTTTCTCCTTCACCACCGAAACTTCTCCCTCTTCTCCTCTTAATTTCGTGACTCTCCTCTTCTTTTCTACTAACCTACTTCTTTTCTTCTTCTTTTAAACTCCTACTCACTTCACTTAAGCCCATTATCCTTTTTAGGCCCATTTACTCCTCCTTCATCTTCCTTTCCTTCTTCCTTCCTTATACTACTTTCATTTAACTTAAGCCCAAGCCCAAGCCCAAGTTCACTTCATCCAAATCCCTTTCTTCCTACATCATTTTCTCTTTAACCTACTCAAGCCCATTTGTTCTTTTAAGCCCAACTCATTCCTCTTTTCTTTTCCTACTTCATTCAAGCCCAACTAACACATTTAATTCCATTAATTATTAACCTAACTACCAACCAACATATTAAATTTCATTTATTCACCACCTATCTCATTTATGTTACTACATGCTAATTAATGCCATATGCTATTTAATGCTATCATATTTAATTCATGCTAACTCAATTTCTTAATTAGTCTAATCATGCTTAATTAATTAAATAAAAAAAAAATTCGGGGCTAATACCCTCGGGCATCCCGATATGTACCCTATGGTGAGGGGTCTCTACATTATTTAAAGGTATTTTTATTTTATACATATTTAGATGTATATTATAAAGTCCATGAGATAAATATTTACAAATTAAAAATGATGAGATTATAATTATAAAATTCATATTAGATTTATGTATTATCTTTAATTTGTTCCTAGTTATTATTTTATTAAGATTAGATAATAGAGCATAAAAGACTAGATGCATTATATTTCTTTATTGGGAAGAATTATGGACTACAGATAGTTAAATAAATATATGAGTGCTTGTTAGAGAATAAGTTCTCTAAAGTGACCTTATATAAGAATCCCATTTTTTACATTATTTTCGAAAAATGGTAAAGCGGTAAATTAATTATAAGTTGGAATGATAGTTCTTACATAAAATATTTGTGCATCCCTAATATGGGACCTTAACCATACGATAAGTAATAATATATTATAGGGGATGTTGGACCCCGTTCTTGGAGCTCAATTATCGTTCCAGAGTTATAAAGCGTGAGCGGGTTGTAGGAAAATCCCGGTGTGTACATCACATATGCACGGTGCGGAAAAACAAAAATTTTTGTTTCGGGACCTTTCCGAAAGCCAAGATCTATATGTCTATATAATAAAGTCAAACCATAACGACCAAAGGAGACCGTCTCTAACGGTATCCACGCAGAGGTTGGAGAAACTAACCGGGGCAAACCGTTTGACCCGGGAATAGCTAGAATAAAGTGAAGACTGCTAGATCTTACCTTATTCTTGGAGAGCTAAGGAGAAGAAGCTTGAAGAAGCTTGGAGAAGGAGAAGATGAAGCTTGATCAAAGAAGATGAAGAGTGAAGAAGCTTTTGATTTTAAAAACCTTTCTTAAAACCAACGACCATCACCCTTCAAACCTCTATAAGCTATTTGTCTTTAACTATTTAAAGACATTAAATGCTAAAGGGGGAAAGCTTTCCACGTTAGTCTTTATATATATATATATATATATATATATAATTAAGATAAGTCTTCTCCTCCTCCTTTCACGTTGATCATATATATATATATATTAATTACTTAATTAATTAATTAATTAATTAATTATATAAATGTTGAGGTGGTCTAGTCACACTGGGGTCGGTCCTACCGGGTCCCGGTATGGAAAAAACACCAAAGACTTGTTTCAGCAATATCGATGTCGCGATCTCATCGGGACATATCCCAATCTCATCAGGATCCATTTAGTCCTATTGCTCTCCATATATTGGATCTCCGTCCAAAACTATTTTACGAATTCTCCGAATCACTCTTATGCGTGTGACCCATTAGGTTCCCGGTTATGTTGGCCACTTAGATTAACACTTAATTCAAGCAAGTCATGAGCGGTATCTAGCAACACATCATGACCCCCAATTGACCGGAAAGTAATTGGTTTGACGAATGAACCTATGTTCATCACGAACCATATCACGAACCTTTCCATAGACAATTACTGTGCAATTCGTCCTTTCACCATGCTATACCCCACTTGGTTATGAGTATGGGTAAAATGTCAACTCTTACTAGACTGACTACGTCAAATCTAGTCCAAGTGATATTAGTTCTCGTCCTGGGACTCATTACTTTATATGTTACTGAAGACACTCTTCATGACATATGAACTCCGGCCAGAGATTTCCAAGTAATGACCCTGACAAGAGGTCATGGGTATCATCTTCTTCTATCACAGAAATGATGAATCCTTTATTGGCTACTCAATTACCTTCGAATACCTCAAGCTGTACCCAATCACCACCCTATGAACGACCTGTGTAAGGCAACAAGGAATGGAGTTAAAGCACAGAATCAGTATCCAAGATATTCTTGAGTACCTCAATTCTAAGGATATTTGCACCATTGCTATAATGAGATTATCACTGACATTAGAATAGGACATCCATGTGAGGATCTCATAGCAGGTCATCCAATGTACTTACTACCTCTAGTAAGCATTCACATCTCAACCCTAAACATCTCATATTTACAGTTTCTGAGATCCACTGCTTGATCAAATCAAGGAGCTTGACATGTGCTAGTCTCTCCGGATTAACGATGTCCAGTTTCAGTAATCCTATGACTAGGGATAATTTAGATACTGACATAATTGCACATGATAGGAATCTCAGTAGTATGATCACATCATAATTTCCTTCATGCTATGTCATATATCATGGACTTCATTAATTTGCTTATAGATCAATATCAATTCATAAATAATGAACATCAAATTAATGAAATATGCCTTTCTTTATTTATTCATAAAGTATGTACACAACTTTGTGCAAAACGCGTTAAAGGCGATTGCCTTTAGGGCACTACTCTAACACGGGTTTCCTTGAAGGATTATTTCAATGAACCCTCATTAACCGTCATCTCACAGGGGTGACATGCCCACACCAGCCAAACCCCAACATCTCAATTTGACTTCTTCAAGACAATTGTGAAGTGAATCACACGTTAATACAGCACTTAAAAACACAATAGAATGCACGAGAAGGGGTGGTTGAATTGTGTATTCTCCTTTTTGAATATCTTTTAGAATTACTTGTTAGAATTAAGATTCTTTACAGAATTCTTATTAATCCTGATTGATCAAACTTTTCAATGCTAAGTATATGAATAGTAAATAAAGATCAACTTTGAAACTAAAAGTGAGATAGAGTGAGAGTAGTAGACACGCAGATTTATCCTGGTTCACCCCAAACTGGCTACGTCCCATCCTCGAGTTTCTTCTGAAATTTCACTATCTCTTCAAATGTTACAGTATTCTTTCACGAGCCTCTTCAGGTCTCTACAACCAGTATTCTTTCACACTTAGCCTCTGCAGGCTATCTATACAACTTTTCTTTTCAGAAAATATTTGAACACTCGTTACGTATGATAGCGTTAAGCTAATTCGCACTTAATCGCTTTTCGCTTTGTGTAATTTTTCTCAAAACAGAAGCACTTCAGTTTTCGACTTCGACTTGTATTTATAGCCTTCGTCTCTAACTGCTTCTTGATTCTTGAATCTTGAATCTTTAAAGAAACGGTTAATCAGTTGAGTTCTGTAACTAACTCGAACTGACTCTTGCGTCTGTTTCTTTTCTGCGTCTGCGTCTGCGTCTGCGTCTGCGTCTGCGTCTGCTTTTGTTTCTGCGTCTGTATCTACATTTGCGTCTGCGTCTTTTATTGTCTTGTGTCATCTGCGTCTGTGTTGACTTTTTACTTTGACAAACTTCGTCTGTGTTTTGATTTGTCTGTGTGCGTCTGTATCTGACTTTTTCAACTTAGTCTGTGTCAACTTCGTCTGTATACGTCATCTTCGTCTGTCTCCGAATTCGTCTGTATACGTCTGTGACTGTTTTGTTTTTCTTGTATTTGATCTCACTATGTTTGTTATACATCAAAATCATTTTTATGTAAAGTCATTTTGACTTAACAAATTGTAGCTCTATGTCTCTAGTTCATTTTGAAACAAGAACCACCTCATTTGGAACTCTATAGAAGAAGTTATGCTTAAAAAGCCAAAATGCTCATACCTCAATCATGGTCTCCCAAATGACCCCTCACTTTTTCTAATGCAAACATTTTCAAATCAAATTCAAAAGATACAAATTTCTATGGAGAGATAGAACCATATCTTAGGAATCTATCGCTTTAAGAATTACTTCATTCGGAGATCGGATGACGAAGTTATGACGAAAAGAATCCAACATGTTTATGTCCTTAATCATTATGAAACTCTCTTGGCGCAAGTGGCATAACTTTTGCTACATATGTCGGATTAAGTTCGTTCTTAGACCATTTAAAAGTATACTTCTAGATATACAATTGTCATGAGACCACATGGTGAGATTCGGCCTTTAAAAGGATAAAAAATTGTGATTTACTGTTGCTATCCTGTGAATGTCCGTTTAATAGACATTGTCGGGTTTGGGAAGCCTTTTTGATCGTAAAGGTCGGTTTAATGGACATCCAATAGACATGGGCGATGATAGGGATCCTTTTTGACCCAAGAAGGTCCGTTTAATGGACCTAAAGTCTGTTAAACGGACATGGGGGTTTCCCAAACCTTTTCAAAGCCCCTCCAATGTTTCCTACCTCCATTCTAACCTTATTTGCACTCATAATCTTCTTAAATTCACCGCTTTTAGTGCAAAACCACTTCATATCTATTCAAACACCAACTTTGATCCATTGAATCCACTAATCCCTACTCATTTAATTCATCAAAACCATTAATTCTCACCATTTATTATAGCTATTCTTGGGTATACATCCTATGCAGTATCACCACTTATAATACTCATATCTCTCAATTATGATATCCAAAATTTACATACTTTATACTGTTGGAAAGATAAAAGGATAAACTACAACTTCCAAGAAGACCACTTTGTCTAATTCGGCCTAGATTAATTCAGTTTTCCCCCTGAAATCAATACACAATTCTATCCCTATGGAAAACTTGAAATATGCAATGTACACTACAAGATAACAAGCACATCCACAACAGAACTTCATCAATTCTCAATTCATTTCCAAATCAAAATGAAGTTCATGCAAAGCTTTAATTTCATATTGACATTACATCAAAGTCTTAACACAAGTTACAAAAATACATTGGATGCTCAATGTTCAATGTGCTTATAAAGCTATTCAAAAATCTAGCCACTAACTTAGTACAAAAGCTAACTATCTTGGAATTCGTCCAATTGCCTTGCAAGGATCACTGATCTTCTCGATCTGCACCTGAGAAGTGGGAAAATATTGGGTTGAGCTACACAACTCAGTGGCTAAAATATTTATAGCTATTGGCGATAAGCCACACAATCAAACATATACAAATATCTATATAGACCAACAATGAATCTCATCATTCACAATTCAAATACACATCTCATAATTCAATAAATCATCCCATAGAACATATTAGATGTAATTCACATCTAAGCATAGCACTCAAAATGTCATCATAACTCAACACATCAAAATGCAAATGCACACACAATTTGGCTCGAGGGTTTCGTGGAACAAAACAAAGAAACTGAGGTTTACTCCGTGAACGAAATGAGTCCACTTTTTAGATCTCGTGGGCCAAAAGTGGGCAGCCTTGAGAAGACTTTATGTTGATGTGCACATGAATACGAAACTGTTCCTCTCTTGCCCAAACACAATCAAATTCCATGCTTAATTCAATCATTCACAATCTCATATTCTCATGCTTTCTTTTCTTTATACAAAATGCCATGACTCAATTCAACGGCATAACATGATCATACACACAATTCAATTGTTTTTATCACAATGTCATACATCATAATGAAATTTTCATATCACTACATTTCCAACAAATCATTTTAACACACAATACACACACAAAGCATTTTTCCCATTACACAATAACTATAAATAAATTACCTACCTTATAACTCTTGAAAATCCAAATTCAATTTGGCCCTTCCTCTTGCTCTTGAGTAGGTTGTACTTGATTTCCTAACACAACCAAAATTCTCATTCAATTCCAATTCAAATGGAAATCCCCCAATTTCTATAATCACAACAAATGAAATTAACATAAATCAAGCTCAATCCTAACTTACCCATAGTCCATCTAGGTTAGAAAATCCAAAACCTAGCTTAGAAACCCTAAAAATCAAATGGGTTCCTTAAATCATATTCTTCCAATCCAACACCCATTCTCTACATAAACACTTTCTCTTCCAAACTCTTTCTCTAAGAAAGCAAGAAGAAGAAATTAAACTTACCTTGCCAAGATGATTTCTCTTCTTTTTCTTTTTCTTTCTTCTTCCTTCCAAGCATTCCAACGATTTTTCTTCTTCTTCTTTCTCTCTCCCGCGTCTTCCTCTCTTCCTCTCTATCTCACGTTGCTTTCTTCTCCTTCTTCAAATTTTAAGACATCATTTTAACTTATTCTTCCAATTTTGCCCCTCACTTACTTGGACTTTCCCATTTGACCCTTTTTTTGTCTTTTATGACTCTACACCTTTAATCTGCTAACTCCACATTAACTCTAACTAAGTCCCACTCTTTCCAACAAATTTGAAATCTTTATTCATGCCTACTAAAAAAATGACCTAATAAAAAAAATAATTAAACAAACAAACAAGCATGAATAAATCATTAAACAATTAATAAGAAATTTAGAAAAGAATCGGGATCCAACAGGGGACACCTAAGATAAAATAAGTGTAACCACCCTTAGCCATTTTTCATCTCATCCAGGACATGTGTCCTCCTTTTTTACTTATCTTTGATTATTCATTGATATCAACTAGAACACTTTGAGGATACTTTGTGAGATCCCACATTGATTAGAGTGGGGAACGAAGTATGCCTTATAAGGGTACGGATACCTCTCCCTTATGGACGTATTTTTTATGCCTTAACGTTTCGAATCCCATTAGGACTCCAAAGTTAAATGTGTTAGGGCAAGAGTAATACCAGGATGGGTGACCTCCTGGGAAGTTATCGGGAAAAGTAAAACTGTGACGGCTTAGCTAGGGCAAGGCCTAAAGTGGACAATATTTGTGAGAAAGTGATCTGGGTTGTTACAAGTTATCCTAGGTGCTAGTGTGAGTCAAATATGTTGGAGAGGTCTCGGGAAAAGTAAAACAGTGAGGGCTTAGATAGGGCAAGGCCCAAATCGGGCAATATCTGTGAGCAGGTGATCTGGCTTGTTACAAGTTATCCTAGGTGCTAGTGTGAGATCCCACATCTGCTGGAGAGGGAAACGAAGTACGCCTTATAAAGATACGGATATCTCTCCCTTACAGATGCGTTTTCCATGCCCTAACGTACCGGATCATATCAGAACTCTGAAGTTAAATGTGCTAGGATAAGAGTAATACTAAGATGGGTGATCTCCTGGGAAGTTTTTGGAAAAAACAAAACCATGAGGGTTTGGTTGGGCCAAGGTCCAAAGCAGACCATATCTATGAGTGGGTGATCTGGGCTATTACAAATGGTATCAGAGCCGGTATCTGAACTGTTGTACCAGTTAGGCTAGACCCTAAAGAGGGCTAGGCCTTAAGGGAGTGGAGAGTGTGAGATCCCATATCGATTGGAGATGGGAACAAAGTACGCCTTATAAAGATACTGATACCTCTCCCTTACAGATGCGTTTTCCAAACTCTAATGTACCAGATCCCATTAGAATTTCAAAGTTAAATGTGCTAGGACAAAAGTAATACTAGGATGGGTGACCTCCTGGGAAATTCTTGGGAAAAGCAAAATCGTGAGGGCTTGACTGGGCCAAGGCCCAAAATGGACAATATATGTGAGCGGGTGATCTGGGCTGTTACAAGATTCATACCAAGATGGTGTAGATAACCTATGAAATGAATATATATCACATAGAAAACACATAGGCCTAGCCTATGACTCAACGTATACTGGTTAGGAACCATATAGGCCTAGCCTATTAACTCCCTCATCTGGTGAATATAGGTTCCAGTTTCAGTACACAAAAGCATAAAAACATCATATGTCTAAATCAAATATTGATAGGAAAACCAAAATCAGGATAAGCTAAAACAATCATGTGTGACACCACTAGTTGGCCAAACTAATGTACACACCCACCAATACTCGGTGTTGGCTCGATTTTCATCCGTGGTGAGTCCGAACTACAGTCGACAAAAACATCATGACCCTAGGTGATGACCTCGTCGGTGTCCAGACCCTAGGTGTGAAATCACGAGCAAGTCCCGTGGAAAGGTGTTAATACGAGAACTCAACTTTCATTTACCAGTGTCAAGGTTATGATAGTCGCTTAATCAGTTGTGCCCAACCCATTATTGACCAACCATTTTCTCACTAATCACAAAACAAATCATATACAACTATTTAGTATAAAATCAAGTAGGGCACCATACCTTTAGTTATCAGTCCAACCGATAAAATAAAACGATGCCATGGCTCTAAGCCAAAAGGGAATAAAAACATGCAGCATATATAACTTGATTATGAATATGTAAATTCCAAAACACTGTTTTATGCAATAAAAGTCATCTTTTAAAATCCAAAGGCAAAGTTGTTCAAAAACATAGTTTAAGAAAAAAATGTTGTCTTTTACATTTCAAGTTCAGATTGGTGGAAAACAATATCATTTCTCAAAATACATAATAAAAACATCAACTGCACTCCAAGTGCAAAGAGTTATTAAAAACAATGTTATTTATTAAATACCTAAGCATATTAGCATCCATTTGAAATTCAAGTCTACCATACGTTGCCTAGGTTCAAAATTCACATATAAGTCATCATGCTTGCCTTAGGATATTTTAATCCTATTTGAGAAATATGGTCTCCTTAACTCACCTCAAAGAAGATATACTCTCTTTTAACTTCAACAATCCTTGGTACGAGCTCTCTAATTTACAGCTCCCGAGCCTTTATACATAAAAAGACATACAATGAAATTACCACTTAAACATGAATTTCATATTTATACACCATCACATTAGCTTCTCTTTTGCATTTTCTAAGGCATTTAATGCCTTGAATCCAAACTTACTTATTTCATAACATAATTAAACACATCTTTATCAAAGCATATTAGGCCATTATTCATCAATCTAGGCAACATTTCAAGTTTACTCTAAGTAAACATGGAAGTGTTTTCCAATGTATACCATTATAAAACCTTAAATCCTAAGCCAAGTTCAATTAGGCATTTCATCAAACACCTAATGTGCATGATTTTCAAGTCACATTTCCAAGACTTTATCATAATAATTCATGATCCTATCATGTCATATAGTAGACGCTTCCAATCAATGACAAATTCCACCGCTCCATTCCAACTAATTTCCTTCATTTAAGCTACATTTTATCAATTGTACAACTCATTACATTAATCCACCTCTTCTCCATCATTTTAACCTAACCTTAACCAACACACATCTTCTTCATTCTTCATCATCAATTCATATCATACATGTATAATTAACACCATAGAATTTATTTAGACCATCAATTTCAAAAGATATTAAAAAATTTCACAAACTTTCACCAAAAGGGAACAATTTTGTTTTTAACTTAAATAACCCTCTCCAAATCACATTCCATTCTCTAAACCATGTTTCATGCATATTCAAGCATGGAGAACAACATATCTTAGTACCAAACTCAAAATCATAGTGTAGAGAGAGATGACACAAAATTTACCTATACTTTCCTTTAATGATATCTTCAAATTCTTTAAGAATTTCTCAAATCTAAGTATAGATTTGAGTTCCTTGACCAAATTAGCTTGGAACACCTTGGTTTGACTTGAAGAATAAAAAAGATGGTGGAATTTTATGTATAGCTAAAACTCTCCTTCTTCTCCTCTCTTCTCCATTCTTCTTCTTTCTTTTAATTTAAACTAAGTGTTTTAATGTCTAAATAAAGTGGTCGCACGACCACATGTAGAAGGGAATTTGACTCTTCTTTGGCCAAACATGGTGAATTTACCAATTTGCTCTTAGTTATGTGAAATTACCATTATACCCCCCAATTTTTTCCTAAATTTGCAATTAAGCCTAAAATTGGGGAATCGCCAAAACTTTTATTTTCATTTTGGTCCTCGGACTTTTGAAAATTATATTTAATCCCCTTAACTTTATAAAATTACAAATTGGTCCTCCAAGAATTGAAAAATCACATTTAAGTCCTTTAACTTTTAACTATTTGCAATTAAGCCCTTATATACATCAACTTTTCCAATTAAGCTTTCTAAGTGTCCAATAAGTCAATAAATCATGTCTAATCACCTCTAAGGCATTAGAACACATTTATTTTAATCACCATGGTCATACCCATCTAATGGACTCAGTTTTGCACACTTAAAAACTTATATGTCAGAAATCTCATGATTTCACATACCGATGAACTCTAAATTCATGTAAGGGCATATAGCATTATAAATCATTGACATACATACCAAAAGGATTGAAATTCATCTTTGAACTCATATACAACCATGTATATATCAACATAAAGAAGTATCTCTAAATACAAAACAATCACCAAAGGGCTCAGAAAGTCCAGTGTTACAAGTCCTCCCCTCTTCAAAAGAGTTTCGTCCTCGAAACTCCTAAGTCAAGAACACAAATAAATGGGGGTACTGACGTCTCATAGTATCTTCAATTTCCTCTGTCATCTCCTCGACCATCAAGCTAACCTAACCTTATATGCAATGTTTACATCCTTTTCTTCCTAATGTTCCTTTATGAACAAGTTGTCTTCTTTTAATCATAACTCTCTATATTAAAAAATCAAATTACCATGATTCTTATGCCCCCTAGACTTCCATTAATCGTAATATATCCAAAACTTACACAAACAGCATCTCCCTTTAAAATATAATCTCCATCCAATTATGTCTTGTTTTTGTTAAGAAATAGACTGGCAACCGATACTCAACCCTCAAAAAATCATTATCAATACATCTTCTAACAAAACATTTTCACAGAAGCATTAATAAGACATCAATAATCATTTTTCATGTTTTACACTTTCACTAATTCGGACTCTAAGGTCCTCAAAAATCAGGAAATAATACAAGATTTCTGCACAGGGGTCACAAGTACTATTAGGTAAACAAGTATAACTAAAGCTCTAGTCACTATTTTGTCAATCCACTTTCACAGAGGTCAATTTAAGACATATATCTACAACTTTCATTCTTTGAGTTTCTTCAAATTCATGCTCTAAGGATAAGAAAAACATATCGAAAGAAAGATGAAATTGAAACCAGAATTTCAACACACCTTGATAACTTCTTTCCTTTTCCTCTCATTTTCATTTTTCTCTCTCTTCTAACCTTATGGTGAACCTTCACTCTTACTTCTATTGCATTTTCATCCATTTTCTCTAGATAATATAAGAAGGTCGAGCTAATACATGTGTCATCATTTCATTAGTCCATGTGTCACTTACTTTAGGCTCCACATGACACTCATTTTAAGGCTACACATTTCACCATTTGTAAAGCTACACATGTCACAATTCTAAAGTTCCATTTTTTGCAAACTTAAAGGGCCACTTGTCACAATTATACTCAAGCAACTTGTCATCCATTTAATTGAGCCATTTGTCACTTATTCCCAATTCACTAATTAAAATCCATTAAAACAAAATTCAGGACAAAATCAACACACAATTACATCATGATCAGTAAAAACCTTTCCTACCCCGAAACATGTCAAATGAGTGTATAGATTATCTTGCAGTGTTTTCTAAAATAACTCATTTGACTCAATCTAACATTTTAATCTCTTAACAATTTTAGGAGGCAGGATATTACAACTCTCTCCCTTAAAAAAATTTTGTCCTCGAAATTCTTACTTCACTGATCAAATAGATGGGGGAACGCTATCTCTATAGAATTAAAGAAAAAGACATTGTTTAATAAAATAGATCGAACTAAGCCTAGCTTATCCGATATCCCAAACATCCCAAGGAATGTCGATAAGTACTCTAATCGAGGTCAAAACTATCCGACTGTTAAGGACGTCAACTTAACGATCCGTGACTCAACTTCTCAATCAAAGACTTTCGACACCCATACTCGATTCCTAAGGCTCATGAACTTTTTGAAAATGGAAATAACACATTTGAATATGCAAAACCAGGCTCTGATACCAATTTAATTGTCACCTTGTAAGAACCTAGTTACCCGCTCATAGATATTGTCCGCTTTGGGCCTTAGCCCAGCCAAGTCCTCACGATTTTGCTTTTTCCAAGGATTTCCTAGGAGGTCACCCATCTTGGTATTACTCTTTCCCTAGCACATTCAACTTCAAAGTTCTGATGGGATTTGGTACGTTAGGGCGTGAAAAACGCATCTGTAAAGGAAAGGTATCCGTACCTTTATAAGGCATACTTCATTCCCCTCTCCAACCCATGTGGGATCTCACACTCGCCACCCCCTTTAAGGCCCAGCCCTCTATAGGGTGCAGCCTAGTTGGAACAATGGTTCAGGTACTGGCTCTGATAGTAATTTAATTGTCACTATCCGGCATTACATCGAGCCTATAACAACCGCTGTATACTCAGGCTAAGGACACTTGTAGTATCCTTAATCTGACTATGCAAGGCTAACTAAATATCTCTTTTTTTCTTTTTTTATGTCATGAATATAGGCTAATTATAAAGTGATATATACCGTCTTAATGTGTATCGAGTTCTATTTGTGATATATATATTTCCTGCTCACTGAGTTCCTAGTGTGCTCACCTCCCTCCACTTTCCAACCATGTAGGTTAACTTAGTGAGCTTGAAGCTTTATGAAGATCATATGACTTTTTGACATATTCGGGTATTTCCATATGTCGGTAGTCTGTGTTTTGTACTTTGGTTGCTTAGTGGCTGATGAACTGTGTTTATGTAGTTATGCTTTATGATTTTGTAAGTTAACTTTTGATTGGCTGGTGTTTTATAAATGATTTTATGTATGAACTTTCAATGCCGTTGTTGAGATTGCCTTGAGTGAACTTTAAAGTTCTGAAGTTATAGTTGGTTGTGAATATAAAAGTGTGTTTGAAATTATTTACAGGTTTTGGATTTTTAAAACACAGCCATTGTGTTGCCAAATATTTAAAAAAAAGAAAAAAAGTTATTTAATTTGCCATGCATAGTCGGATTATGGATACTGCGAGTGTCCTTAGCCCGAGTATGCGACGGTTGTCATGTGCCCGATGTGGTATTATGTTGTGACAATTAAATATTAAATACATAAGCATATTAACTATTAGCATCCGTTTGAAATTCAAGTCTACTATACATTGCCTAGGTTCAAAATTCACATACAAGTCATCATATTTGTCTTAGGATGTTTTAATCCTATTTGAGAAATATGGTCTCCCCAACTCACCTCAAAGAAGATATACTCTCTCTTAACTTCAACAATCCTTAGTACGAGCTCTCTAATTTATGGCTCCCAAGCCTTTATACATAAAAGACCTATAATGAAGTTACTACTTAACCATGAATTTCATATTTATACACCATCACATTAGCTTCTTTTTTTTTTGCATTTTCTAAGGCATTTAATGCCTTTAATCCAAACTTACTCATTTCATAACATAATTAAGCACATCTTTATCCAAGCATATTAGGCCATTTTTCATCAATCTAGGCAACATTTCAAGTTTACTCTAAGTAAACATGGAAGTGTTTTCCAATGTATACCATTATTAAGCCTTAAATCCTAAGCCAAATACACTTAAGCATTTCATCAAACACCTAATGTGCATGATTTTCAAGTCACATTTCCAAGACTTTATCATAATAATTCATGCTCCTATCATGTCATATAGTAAACGCTTCCAATCAATGACACATTCCACCACTCCATTCCAACCAATTTCCTTCATTTAAGCTACATTTTATCAATTGTACAACTCATTACATTAATCCACCTCTTTTCAATCATTTTGACCTAACCTTAACCAACACAATCTTCTTCATTATTTATCATCAATTCACATCATACATGTATAATTAACACCAGAGAATTCATTTAGACCATCAACTTCAAAAGATATTCAAAAATTTCACAAACTTTCACCAAAAGGGAATAATTTTGGTTTTAACTTAAATAACCCTCTCCAAGTCACATTATATTCCTCTAAACCATGTTTCATGTATATTCAAGCATGGAGAACAACATATCTTAGTACCAAACTCAAAATCATAGTGTATAGAGAGATGACACAAAATTTACCTATACTTTCCTTTAATGATATCTTCAAATCCTTTGAGAATTTCTCAAATATAAGGATAGATTTGAGTTCCTTGACCCCAAATTAGCTTGGAACACCTTGGTTTGACTTGAAGAATAAAAAAGATGGTGGAATTTTATGTATAGCCGAAAGTCTGCTTCTTCTCCTTTCTTCTTCTTTCTTTTAATTTGAAGTAAGTGTTTTAATGTTTAAATAAATCAGTTGCACGGCCACACCATGTAGAAGGGTCTAGAATTTGACTCTTCTTTGGCCAAACATGGTGAATTTACCAATTTGCCCTTAGTTATGTGAAATTACTATTATACCCGTAAACTTTTCCTAAATTTGCAATTATGCCCAAAATTTAGGAATCACCAAAACGTTTATTTTCATTTTGGTCCTAGGACTTTTGAAAATTATAATTAATCCCCTTAACTTTATAAAATTATAAATTGGTCTTCCAAGAATTGAAAAATTATATTTAAGCTCTTTGACTTTTAACTATTTGCAATTAAGCCCTTATATACATCAACTTTTCCAATTAAGCTTTCTAAGTGTCTAATAAGTCAATAAATCATGTCTAATCACCTCTAAGGCATTAGAACACACTTAATTTAATCACCATGGTCATATCCATCCAATGGACTCAGTTTTACACATTTAAAAGTTTATATGTCGGAGATCTCTATGATTTCGCATACCGATGAACTCTAAGTTCATGTAAGGGCATTTAACATTATAAATCATTGGCATACATAACAAAAGGATTCAAATTCATCTTTGAACTCATATACAACCATGTATATATCAATATATAGAAGTATCTCCAAATCCAAAACAATTACTAAAGAACTCTTATAGGGATTGATATATTTTTAATACAACTTATGACCTATTTCAGTTAAGGGTAGCTCAATCGACATTCATCGAATATATTATGAATTATATAAAGGTAGCTGAGTGATTAATATATGATTCATCACCTTAAAGTGATTAAGAAGAATGTTGTCTTCATCTTAATTAGTATTGATTCAATAAATACTTTACCAAGGTAAAATAAAAATTGGAGAATAGTTTTTAAATATTATAGATAGAATCAATTACAAATGGTAGAGAACTAATTTGATTAAACTCGAAATAGTAGATATTATCTTTGTATGTCTAATTGAAATATTATATGATCAAAGGATTGAGTTATAAGAAAAAATCATGCACAAAATGGTTAGTTAAATTTACTTAGACATTCTTAAATATTTTAGTCATGATGCATTGCTAGACTCCAATTTTGAATTTATGGATATGAATTATTTAATTAGAGAATTAAAGATGAATTAAAGGAGTTTGATTTATATAATCCTAATATGATTTGAGGTTATAATGTATATCAATTGCCAACATATTTATGACCTAATAGGTAACACAAAAAGAATGGATTAAAGAGAGAAAAAGTATTTTAACCAAGTTAGATTTGATTGTAATATTTAAGAAATTTTAAGAATACATGTGGTACATTTAATAAATAAGGACCAATATAAGATATTATATCTCATTTAGGCTCAACTAGTATTTAATTATAACTAACTATAAGTTAATTAAAATTTGGATTTTACTTTAATTAATTACTAAAAGGTCCAAGCCTTATTTTAAATAGGTTTGGGCTCTAAAAGAGCTATTACTTTTTACCTAACCATCTCCACACTACTAGTAGAGTTCTCTCTACCTATTCTATGAATACTATTGGAGGTTGGACACATGTACAACAACAATATTTATAATGAGCCAATTCTAGAAATGGTTTGAGGGAAACGATAAGAAAAGGATCAAGCTTTACAATAAGGTAAGAATTATGATCTATGCTTTATTATGTTTAAAGCCTTAATCATGTTATGTAATTTAAATGATCTTGTCTTTTAAGAAATCAAACAAAAAGTTTGTATTTATTTCTTAAGCTCGTGATTGGATCCTGTCTTGATTTTCCATTAGTGGTATTAGAGTCATCTTTAATTTTATAACTTTATTAAACTTGGTTGAATGTTATTGAATAATTATGGAATAGAAATTGAAAAAGTTGTACACCATAAATCCTAAACTTAGACTAGTTCATAAATATTTTGCTATCCCTACAATCAAATTAGATTTGATTAAAACTAGAAATTTACAAATTGTTATAACAAGATTATAATTTTAAAACTTGAAGCCAAAGCCTTGAAAAATCTAAAAGTTAAAAGGTTAACGTTTTAGAAACCAAAAGTTGAAAACTTAAGATGAAATTTGTGAAGCCCTAAAGATATTAAATCAAATTAAATTTGAATAAGAATTGAAAAGTTTATATGCAAACTATAATTTTTGGAAATTCAGAACTTACATAACCAAAAAAGAATTTATTAATTTTCTAGTAGTTATTGATTGTGGTTATGAGAGTTGCTTAAGTAATTTAGGTTTTAGAATTCCATACCCTAATCCCTTCCTTAGTGAATCAATGGTTGAGAACCATAAAGCATCAAGTTTTGTTATGATGGTTGGTCAGTGTTTATTGATCTCTTACTGGGAGTTTTATTATGTTTTGGTTGAGTTTTGAATTACTGTTGGGGTTAGAGATGTGAGCTAGCTGCCATGGTGATGTCTTATTAGTGGTGAGTGCAACTAGAGAATAAGCATCTGAAAGTAGAATGTGATAGTTGTTACTTGCAGCAATTAAGGGCAATTGACGGTTGCATGTAAGGAGAGAAGACGTGTGTGAAAAGGAGCTACTATGGAGATCACTAGTAGTTATTTGATTCAAATGAAGACGTGATGATATTGCTAATCTCTACCTTATAGATCTCACAAGCAAGTGCAATTATCAAACTATAGTACAGTGTTAGTAAATATAAAGTTTTATATTATACGGACTACAAATACAAGTAATAACCTCTTTTCTATTATCTAACCGACAAAATAGCATGAAAGTTTAATTAAAATAATATAAATTCTAACATAAATAGCAAACAAGAACACAAATGAAACTAAGATTAATTAATATCCAATAGTTAATACCTAACTTATGCATCTCCCTAATATTTCTTAACAATTTATGATTCACTTTAATTAAATATTAGTGGAATGTGGAAATTTATGTCCCATATTAATATTTTCTTAAGACTATTAATAATTAAGCTTCGTTGATTAATTGAAATCTCTTTCTAATTAAATCTCCTAATATTACATTACTCGATTCTTGAATTTCACTATTAGGTTTGACCTAATATAGAAGATTTATGTCAACCTATCTCTAATTTTACATGTAATCCTTTCAATTATGGTAAATCTACTCATATAAAAAGATTTATCAATATTAATTATATGAAATCATACATTGAAATAATATCTTGAAAATATTAATTCAATAGTTAAAACATATGGTTGAATCAAAATGAATAAATGATAAAATTTATTAAATATAGAGTAAAATCACAAGGTCCATCCTAACGTAAGTTTCATCCTACCTAGGCACTAAATAAACTTAGTTTATAAACATATAAAAAAACCAAAACCAGAAGTTCAAAATAATAATTAAAAAGAAGAGATTCCATTATATGTCCCATTTTATCTAATCCAATCCCTAAAAACTTGCATGAAAGAGTGTTCTTTATCATATCTCTGATGTCATTTTCATGTTTCTTTTTTCCTAAGGTTCATAAATGTGTTTAGAACTCCATCTTTTGTGATTAACTTCAAATTCAACTTCAACTCTTTTGTTTAGCCTTTATAATTACCTTTTATAATGTGAAATTAGGGTTTCTAGGGTTGCCACGGTCATTCACATGTCCATGTGCATATTCGCGTGTTTGAAAAACTCTTCAAAGTGATACATATACATATTTCCAGAAGCTTACATGAGCAATGGAGACAACCACATACATGACTTATATGTTAGTAGTGTGTCCTAGGCCAATGGACATATGTGACTTTTGTACTAATAATATATTATGAGGTATTCTTTTATATATGCATGTGTATCGTTTATGTAATGTGATTTACATTCCATGAATAGTATTAGGCTTATGTCATCAAGTATGTAACTTGATAGTAAAACCATAAGCATTATAACACCATTCTAAACTGTCCCTGATCAATCGTTATTGGTGGAACAATAATGAATTAAGGCTAGTATGTATTCTGATTGATGATCACGTTTTTCTGATCATGGATATAAGTTATCAAATCAAAAATATAGATATATGTTAGAGAACATATATTGGACTGACCCATAGAGAGAACACTACATGGTTTCATGCCATTAGTGATTCTCAATATGGTTTGACTTTAGTCCTCTGACCTGAAGTCATCATGGTTCCCTACATGAGGAATTCAGTGTTTTGACATTAGACTAAGTTATCTTTAATCGAATAACAAGTATTCTTATGTTGGAAATTAAATGAATCATGCGGAGGGATGTGGATGATGTAGATGTGATTTGTACCTCTCTTAAATGAGAGAGATATCATTTAGGCATCTTGACAAATATGACTGAAGAAATGTATGGCCATGCTCAAATGAATTGATGAGGAGTCATCAATGTCATTTGTTATAATTAGTCAACTTAGGGATCAAGAAACTATGCTTAATCAAAGGTTGACATGTACTATGCCTTGTGAGTAATCTTGATATCGTGTGACAAAGGGATTGAGTTTGTAACCATGGTTACAGGTTAAATCGGATTACCGATCCTCATTTGATTTGGGTATTCATAATGTTTTGCTAGAGGTCGCTTATGACTTATAGGCCTTGAAGTGTGATCAAGTCCATTGCCAACATCAAATGAGCCTACAGGGTTGCAAACACAGAGTGATGTGATCTGGGCTTATTCTCTTGGGCCTAATTTATTAGGCATTGAATAAATATATGTTGATATATTTATTGGGCTTGATTGAATTAAGTTGTCGGGCCTTTATTATATGAGATATAATATGGGCTGAAATTTATTGGGCTTCAATAATTCTAATGGGTTTAGGATTATGATGTTCTTATTCCTAATAGGAATAGGGATTAGGTTTTCTCTATAAATAGAGAAACTTATATCTCATTAGATAAGAGACGAAAACCCTAGCCACCTAGACCTAGTTGTTCGTTCTTCTTCCGAGAGAAAAATTGTGCGACGTTCAAGAAGGGTTTTAGAACGTGCTAGCACACATTAGCCGCTGCCTAGATCGTTCATCCTCGTGTGGATATCGGTAGAGGACGTTCGCGCACTGCATCGTCTACAAATATGAAAAAGAAACAAATACCAATCCGCGTCAAGAGGTAATTTTGTACGTGTTATAATTTTCGGTTATATTTCTTGTTGTGTAGGATGGTCCATTCCACTACTTATTGTGAATACCTAGGCCATACGTGATGTATCTTCTACTTTTTCGCTTCTTCTACGATTTGCTTCTTCTGTGTTTTGTTTCTTCTGTGATGTCGTGTCGTCTGTGTTTTACTTCTTCTATGATGATGTGTCATCTTTGTTTTTCTTCTTCTATGATGACGTGTCGTCTGTGTTTTGCTTCTTCTATGATGACGTGTCGTCTGTGTTTTTCTTTCTTCTGTCTTTCTACTTGTTCTATGTTTGCCTTCTGCTTTTTCATTTGGTTTCATCTGTACCTATCTTCTGCTTCATTTTTGACCCTTCAGAAGATAAAATCTATCTTTAAGGTCTTCAAAAAAGTTCTAGATCTTGAAATCCTCTTTTTAAGCATCCAAAGAACACATAAATATGATATTTTTAGGGAAAGTTATGGCAATTTTCCCCATACGTCTACTTTTTCCCATTCGTCTGCTTTGTCCTTTGGCTTCGTCTAATCCTATCATCTAGTCCATTTTGACCCTTCAGATGATAAAATCTTACCTCAAGGTCTTCTTCAAAGTTGTATATCTCAGATTCCTTTGAAATCATCCTAAGATGATTTTAATCCAACATCTTTAGTGAAATTTATGTCATTTGTTCCGAGACAAGTTTAACATGATTGAGGACAAAACTTTGTTTGATTTTTTAGCCATAACTCCTTCTCTAGAAACTTAAATGACTTGATTCTTGAACCATAGAGCTCATAATACATTTCTATACATCTCCCCCAAAAATCATAGCCATATGAAATTAACTGAGAAATATTGAGTGAAAAACATGGGATGGGTACAGTGAGTGTGCTTTTCAGTAATATGAACTGGTGTTATTCCACTAAACATACTTTAGTATTTTGAGTATATCTAGACCTGTAAAATTCCAAATGAGATGATTGTTAATTTGTAGTGAACTAGAGATATAGGCCTACAAATTGTCTCAAGAAGTATAATTGTGATTCAGTCTGTAAGATGTTCAAATTCTAAATGGAATTTGTGTATAATATACTGTTTTTGGAATATGACAACTCGAAAATGTTTGAGGCATATCTTCGGAAGTACTGAACCAAATTGAGTGATTTTGGTGTCAATACAAAGATAATACATAGAGGAACACTTTTATATAAGAGAGTATGATCAAAATTACTTCAATTTCACCTTCTAATTGAACGTAAACAGTAGATCCAAATGGGGTGTCTTGGAAAAATCCGAAGTGATTCAATGAGAAGTGAATTATGAATTTAATGGTTTTGGTGAGGCATAAACCTAAGTATTAAATATACTTAGATAATTTTTTATATGAGAATAATATTGTAATGACATTGATGGTAAAATATTAGGATTATCATGAGCATGCATCGTTCCTATTTTGTTTCATATATGTGCATTATTAAACACTTATGATTGTATAAACTGTGATATTGTGTATGTTATTTGATATAAAGGAGCAACTGGAATGTCAACCCCTAGACGTTGCCAGAACTTCTAGGCATTAGCTTCGAGAGCAACTTGTGAGTAACCTAGATGGTCTCACTTAATTACTTATTTTGTCAGACCCCGCTCCCGGAGCCCAACTTTCGTAGTCTTGAAATCTTATGCTTATAACCTTGCAGAATTCTTAATTGTAACTCCACCTTCGAGGCGAGTGCACACTACTTAAACACCACAAATACATATTGACTTGTTCATATCAAATATAGCTTGAAGCCTCACGCTCGTATAGAGGCAAGAATCACCTTGATCGGAGTTATATAACTCAAGATATGCCTCAAAAACCTAAAGGAGTCCATAACTGAAACATGCTCTCTTAACCAACCATTCACGTACTTTTATGCAAACTTCTTCAATTTAACTTCAAATGATACCAAATTTTGTGGAAAGAAAGATGTATGTCTTAGGAAACTAATGGTTCAAGCCTCACCTCAATTGGAGGTCGGGTGGGGGAGTTATGCTCAAAAGAAACAAGTATGTTCACGTCCTAAATCGGTTCGAACCTCTTTTAGCGCGATTTCTATAACTTTCAATGTATAACTCATAATTCTTTCGTTTTCATACCACTAGAAAGTAGACATCTAGATCTACAACTCTCATGAAGAATACAAAACGAGATTCGGTCTCTAACTATGCCCAAAACACTGGACTAACAACTCAACTTATGCTGGATGATCACTCATAACTCGAGTTATTGCTGACAACTCGACTTGTCGAGACAAATAAGTTGACTTATCGAGACAAATAACTCGAGTTATGCTTCACAAGTCGACTTATGGGACCAATAACTCGACTTATGTGAACCAATAACTCGAGTTCTGTCTATTCTGACTTGATTCTAACCCTCTACACTCTCTCTTGACTTATGCCAAACACCATGAACACTCCAATCCTTTCTAGACCTACCCATTTCTTTGCCAAACTCATTCATTCAATAATTTGACACCTCCTCTCATGTCAAACACCTAGTTTGACTTACAAAAAGACTCAAGTTCAACTTCAATGATCCTATACATTTACTCATGCAAAGCTCATTAGCCATCATTCAAAACATTCTTACTTCTACATAAGATTCATCAATCACAACTCTATACACATCTTTACTTGAACTAAACATGTATTTCTACCCACATGGAGTTTAAAGCCATTCGACACAAATTTAAAAGCCACACTTGACATGTTATTAATCTGTCTTGAGAAACCATGATAAAACGTCATTCATGCATTTCATTCACATCAAATCAAATGTTTTACAATGCTTTAGTAATTTCAAGCCTATTACATTTCAATCAAAATACATCATGCCAAAATACATCTGCTTTCTCAAAATGCAACCTAAAGCATTAATTTCTAGAAAGATCATTTCAAATACAAGACCAAAAGAAAATCTTGGAGTAAATGCCTTTAAGCTTGCTCCTCTGGATCCTGCTCATTTCCTGGAGATTTTGAGGGGGGTGAGCTTTCGCTCCGTGGGTAACACATTTATATTTATATAACAAGCATGTCCATTTAATTATTCATACTTTTAGCAATCTTTCAATGAAGTCATGATAGATACATCATGCAATTTTCATCAATACATAAACATAATTTCTCACAATTCAATCATTCATAATTCTTGCACTTTCATGTTATCACATATGAAACACATCAAATGGCTCGGTAAGTCCATATTCTTGGCAACCATATAATCTCATTTAGTGAGCTTATATCGACAAATCTTTAGGAGTCCAAAATGTTGGATCATCCTATGCCACAATCGGGCAGCCGGGCGAAGGCTTTCATGGTCGATGTGCACGTGACAGTTCTTAGGACTATACCTTACCCACATAACATAACAATCATGTATCATACAATAAAATTGAACTGTTCTTGTCCAATTCATTGTTTTCTTGAAAATCTTCTCTTTCATGCATATTTCATATCGTACATTTCATGCATAAGTCATATGGTGCATTCATACTCATTTAAGTTATTTCATTCAATACTAATTCAACCATCATCAAATCATCAACATGTATTATTTTCATTTACACATAACTCATGATTAATGTCCTCTAACCACAACTAACACAAGCATTTAATACAATCACCAAGTAATCAAAACTCATTAATGTCATGCATTAATTTACATTTATAGCTTATATACATAAAGATAAATATGAGACCCACCTTTTATCCTTTCTTAAACTTGCCTAAGGAAGTTCTTCCTCTTATTGTTCTTCTCCTCTTTCTTGCCCTTCTTCAATCATAACAAGAAAGTAACCTCATATTACTTAGGGTTTCAAAATTGAGAAATCTCATAAACTTTAATCATGAAATTAACCCTACAATCACTAAACCCATTCCATTCTTAGTCTTTCTAACCAATAACCCAAGGAAAAACTCAACTTTAAACCCATGGCTTACCTTGAATATCTACTTAACTAAGTGATTTCTTGGTTCAAAGTGAAGCTTTAGCCTTCCTCTTCACTTTTCTTCTCAAACTTTCTTCAAAAACCCCTTGAATCTCTTGGAAAATCAAACCCTAGGCATGGCTTTCTTCTTTTCTCCTTCTTTTCTCCTCACCACCGAAACTCCTACTCTTTCCCTCTCAATTTCGGTAGTCCCTCTCCCCTTTTTCCTACTAACTCATTTATTTCTTCTTCTTTTATATTTCTAATTAAGTCACTTAAGCCCATAAGGCCCTAAGCCCACTCATTTCCCTTCCTTCTTACACTCTCTTCTAAGCTTCCAAGCCCAAAATCCATTTCTTTTAACTTAAGCCCATCTATCTTTTAGGCCCACCTTATTCTCTTTTCTTTTCTCATTTCCTTTTAGGCCCAAAGCCCATTTGACCATTAATATACTTAACCTAACACATCAATTACATTAACTCTTAACACCTAACTCATTTAACTCCCTTTTTAATTCATGCTACCTAATTAATTAAGGCAACTATACCTAATAAATGTCAACTTAATTTTATCTATTAAAGCTTTAATTTCCTTTAATCATGCTTAATAACAAAAAAAAATTTCAGGGGCTAACATATTTGCTTAAATTATGTTTTGAATGATAATTAAATGTGTTTGATTGTGGATTCCGGACAGAAGGTCCGATGATTGTGACTGTGGATTGAGATATTAAAGTGCTACTTGCATGTAAATGTGAAGACCTAAGTGTTTTATAATGCGAGTAATTGTGGTACAAGCAGTCCATACATGAATGCATAATCAGATAATAATAGTTGTGATCAGAGTAGCCACCGATTAGAGCTAAAAGTTCAACGAGTGAAAATGAGCCTCGAGCTCAAAAGTGATTAACAGCCTAAGGCTCA
Organism: Erythroxylum novogranatense; assembly: GCA_029891385.1. Taxonomy (NCBI): domain Eukaryota; kingdom Viridiplantae; phylum Streptophyta; class Magnoliopsida; order Malpighiales; family Erythroxylaceae; genus Erythroxylum; species Erythroxylum novogranatense. Next base: position 58,689,970 of record CM057229.1, read on the forward strand.
TTATGTAAAATGAGCCTTGTATCCCCCAAACAAGGGATAGTTATTAATGAGCTTAGTGTCCAAAATGGATACAGGATAGTTCAGGTACTCGGTCACAACAATGTAATAATTGGAAAGTATCTCATGAACACCTCATATGCACATTGTTAAATATATTTGTTGAAAAGAAACGCCTATGCTTAAGTGAAAATGTGAAAATTTTGTAATGTGCACTATGTGATTATATGTTTGTGAATTGTTGTGATGCATGAGTTGCATAAACTATCGATGATGGTTACCTCATTGAGTTCGCAAAACTCACTAAAATTGTAATGTTGTCATCTCAGGACCGAGAGACAACTCTAGCTATTGAGATGCTCTACTAACAGTGTAGATAGTGATTTGGCGAGGAAAGTCATGGCTCAAAGGTCGGTCAGCTAAGAATTTTGGACTGATTAAATAGACGTTGTATACTTTCCTCGTCCTTATTGTACCTTTGTATTAGGTTTTGATGATGTACATGTAGTAAGAGTTTAAAGATGCAATGTAGACTTTCGGTTTTGTGAAGTGAAATGAGGAAAAAGTTGGTTTTAAAATATTGTGATTTTTTATGATGCTTTTTATGTGAATGATGATATGATGCCATGTGAAGTAAATGTAGAGATCGAACATAACTCGCCCTTGTCGTAGGATAGGCAACGTAATGACCTTTGGACGTCCCGATGTGTACCCTGCGGTAAGGAGGCGCTACATTCACACCCTTATAAAGGATCCACTCATTTCATTCAAAGCCTTAGGATGGAAAATATATATAAAAAACTCTTTCATCGATAGATAGGAGTACCGTTAGCCATAACCTTGCAATAAAATCACATCTCCACCAATAATAAGTAAAATAGAAAAAAAATAAAAATGTCTTTTAAACAAGGCGTAATGGGGTTTAGGTAAAGTGATGGTGGGTATAATTGAAAGGAATTTACATAAAAATTATACAAAAGTTAGTTCTTTATAGTATAAGTCTTATAAGAAAAATTTCATTAGCACAAAGATAATTCTTCTTATTATTCAATCTCTCTTTCTTTCTCTTTCTTCCTTTTCTCTTTTCTTAATTGATATGCACATAAAAATAATTTTTCAACTTGAAATTTAAATAAATCGGATATAGTATAAAATTGTAATAACAATAAATCACTCGAGAAACAAATTTAACAAAAACTATATAACAACAATCATAGGCTCATTAGACCTTCTCTTTAAAATTCTTTAATATAATCTAAGTTTCAAGTAATTAAACAAATGTAAATACTTCAAGGTTCAAAGATCGATGAAAAGTTTTCCAAAAAAATAGGATAATCGACTATTTATGTGGTTATAATCAATCAAAAGAAAGATTAAGTCTAAAAAATATCTTCTCCTAAGGGATAAAATATAGTAGTAATAACTAAAGAAAATAGGCCAAAATAAATGGTTAATAAATGGTTAAATGTTGGATCCCGATCCCGAGACCCAACTGCTTAACCACTTAATACGCTAACACTGCTGATCCACTTGATCAAGGGCACTCTTGAATAGAATTCAAGACGAAAGGAAACAAATAAAACAAGCTAAAATGGATCACGTGATGAAATGGGAATCAAATACATGAATCGGAATGAAAATCAAATATGAAACAAGCGGATCGGATACAATTCGGATACTAAAGGAATCAATTACGAATGCCAAACAAATATATCAATTCGATAGGCTCGAATACAAAAGAAATCAAAGAATCAAATCGAATAGCATTACATGAATCCGACATCCAAAGCGATAACATAACAACTCTTGTCGCGTTGGAAACCCGTATGACTAATCCATCCTAAATCGGTGAAAATTTTGTTCGTTTCTTTCATTATTTAAGACCATTTTATTCACTTAAAACAGTTTCCCTCTTTGGAAACTTATCCTTAAACTCATACTCATGTTAATCAATTCATCAATTCTTACACAATCTCATAAAAATCCATATACTACCGTATACCATTAAAAATCCGGCAGCATAACGACTGCACTTTAACCTATCCAAAAATCTGCAAATAGTAAAAATTCACTTCTAATAACATCAAACATATATCATGATCAACCAGACCCTCCGTCCGGGATCTCAGTAGAAACGCAATCCTAAATTCTAAACCCCTTTTAGTCATTTGCATATCAATTCATATTCATCACATTCAACTCATAAACAATTTCCATTCACTCATATACAAATTTCATGCTTCCATCAAACTCATCCCAACATCAAATACATTCATCTATGTCTATACATATATATATCCCAATTACATTCATAACTCAATACAACTTTACATACGAAACCCAAATGTATACTCCATAGCCAAAACACATTCCCCAATTTCATAACTCAAGTGTTTATACAATAACATAAACTCAAATTACATTAAGAACCTAAAAGCTTTCAATACTCTAATGGCATTCTAAACCGTAAATCATTTCCATAAAACTTAAACCAAGACACAAGTACAAATCATGTGCAAATGCTGATATCCTGATGTCTTTCATCCGATCTCCTGCACGAATACCTAGAGATGGGGATGAAGGGGGGTGAGCTCGGAAGCTCGTGGATAACATGTTTATTAAACAAATGATAAGTAAATATTTTCAAACCTTTCTTTTTGTTGCTCAAAGACATCGAAGGTGTATTTTTCAAAAACTCTTTACTTTCCAAAATCTTTCATAAACATTTAAAACTGCTTTTAAACCACCATCATTTGAAAATCCCAAATCTTTTTACAAGTTTATGAGTATAAAAGCAACACATGAATCACATCACATATAAATGCACCACATTTCAAATAATATCAATTGCTATAACACATCAAAATGGTTTGGCATGTCTAAAACACATAATGATTACACAATTCCATAAAATAGTCTTGTGTAGTCGTACACATGAGGGAGTCCTAAAAGGAACTCCATGCCACTTGCGGGCAGCCGAGAGAAGGCTATAAGAATGAGACCAGTGCACTGACTCCACATGAGGGACTATGCCGAAACCCACATAACACGTAATCATGCATTGAAAAAGTTCTTTGCCCATATGGCACTTTTTGAAGGCTTGATTTCATGAGCATGTCACATGCATACATTTCTTTAAAAATTTCCAAACCATCAATCACATAGAAAATTGCATACTTAAGACAAATGCAAATCATCTAAATATCATGTCACACAAGTTCTCATATTAAAACTTTCAACCAATTAATCATAATGAAACTCATACGAGTATTTCAACTTGGTAAAATCATTTGAAAATCCATTTGCTAAAAAATTTATAAACATTCTAAAAGAAATTGATTCAATCATTTGCAAAATTAATGGCTTATAAAAATCAACATTTATAATTAACTTATAATTTGAGAAATAAACACATTACCCACTTCATGGTAAGCTTGTTCCAATCCTAACATGGCTCTTTCCTTCACTCTTTCTTCCCATAAAAGTCACCTTTCTCTCTCTAAATTTCGAAATACTCATGGCTTAGAAGAAAAATCTCTTCTCCTTCCCTCTCTTCCTTCAAGAATCCAAGGAAAAAGAAGCTTGAAAGGTCAAAGACTTACCTCTTCTTCCACCCTTCTTCTTCTCTCCCACGATTCTTCTTCTTCTCTCTTCCTCTTTCTTCTTTCTTCTTTTTTCTTCTGGAATTTTTGTGTATCTTCTCCAAAACCATGACATTTCCCCCCCTTTTTATAGGTCAAGACAATTAATGAAGTGTCATTTACCCTTTTGCCCTTGTCTTATAAGCTTTGAACTTAAAACCTTAAGTGAACTTCCGAATATTCCCTTGAACGTTTCTTTAAGTCTTGCTTACTTTTGGACAATTATTCTCACATCTAAATGAAGGAATTTGCTAAAACTTCCTTCTAGAGAATTGTTCCTCTATGTCTTAGTTTCATAATGCCTTAAGAATCATCTAATTCGGAGCACTATATCAAAAGTTATAGTCCAAACATGTCTGACATATCATTTTACTAACACAGATTCTAGAATTCACTTCCTTCCACAAATAAACATTCTTAAAGGCTAAAATGATTTTTCCTTTCTTCATAACAATTGTAGCCCCATGTCTTAACTTTATTTCTCCTCAAACCTCACTTCAATCGGAACTCCGCAGATCCCTAAATTTGCAAAATACTGAACTATATTCATAACTTTCCTGTATCACTTTGATTCAATTAATTTTACTCAATTAAATATCCAAAATTCAAAATTTTCACATAATCATGAACTTCATTGTCTTAGAAATCCAACGCTTCAAGAACCGAGTCATTCGGATGTCGGACGGAAAAGATATAAGTAAATGATGTGATAGGGTCGGATGAGGGAGGAAAATAGCAAGCTCAGAATGACGCAAAACATTCTGATCATTATATGATTCAATAAAACATTTTTCAATTTGACTCCAATTGATTCAAATTTTCATGGAGAGGAAGATACATGTGTTAGGAATTCAATGGTTCAAGAATCGCCTCAATCCGAGGTCGGGTGAGTGAGTTATGATCAAAACAATTCAATATATTCAAAACAGAAATCGATTTGAAACGCTTTTGGCGCAAATACCATAACTTTCTCTTCAAATATCCAAATGACTTCGTTCTAGTTCCATTTGAAATATAAGATCAAGATCTACAACTCGTATTAGAGGTCTAGAATCGAGATTTGCCCTCAAAACTAGTGAAAATCGCAAATTTCTCCAAGTGACCCGTAGCTGTCCGTTAAACGGACAGGCATGTCCGTTTAACAGACACGCACGGCCAAAACAACACCAAACCTTCCGAGAAAGTCCGTTAAACGGACACCCATGTCCGCCTAATGGACATACACATAGGAAGGGGTCCTTTTGACCCGATTCTGTCCGTTAAACGGACTCCCATGTCCGTTTAACGGACATGCCAATTTCCAAAACTTCTTCAACCTTCTTCCAAAGTTTCTCACATCCAAACTAACATCATAATCACTTATAATCTCCACTTATTTACTTATTCAAAGGCCTAAACACTTCATAACACTTCAAGCAACAAATTAAATTCATGAACTTCTCAAATCTCAACTACATTAGTTCATCAAAACCTCGATTCTCAAACATGTCATCAAGCTGTCACTAACATAAATTTCATATAACATCATAACTTGTATCAACTATAACTCTTAACTCCGATCTAGAAATCTTGCATTCTTAGTCTCGTTGGAAAGATAAAAGATCAGGCTACAATTTCACAGAAGGCTACTTTGGCCAAATCTATTTCAATCATTCTCTAATTTTCCCCTAAATCAACATACACATTTCTATTTTACATTCTACCTTAATGCATATGATTTCTCACATGTAATATCATTAAGCCATTTACCAAATACCTCTCTTGCTTTTTGTATAATATATCATATGTATCATCATAATTTATTTTAAGGGTTTCTCAACTCATCATCCATACATGATTTTCATTCTAATATTATAGTCATCTATAACAAAAATCACATACAAAACACTCATTTCATTTCATCTATTATTTCTAAATTTCGCTTCAAGGTTCGGGGTCTAACATTTCTCCCCCTCTTAAAAGAATTTCGTCCTCGAAATTCATACTTAAGAAAACACCAAGTAAAATCCATTCTCTTAATTCATGTCTTCCAAATAATCCTTGTCATTCACATAATCAAAGCCCTACTACACATATTCATCCAGTTTTTTTTTTCACTTCCTATATCATATACCCCCCATATCATATACCATATACCATCTATATCATATTCACACTCCAATAGTTCTCATCATATTTTCGCAAATATATATTTAACTCATGTTGCAAATCTTCCTTAGTCCTCCCACAAATGCTTATCTTTCTCTCACAAATGTATATTCAAAATCAAACAACCCAATTCATCATCAAATGCTACTCTCATTTTCATTTTCACAAACCTAATATCCCTCAAATTCTTATCACATATTTCTTATCTCATTCACAAATGTTCTCTTCTTTATAAGTTTAAATCATCACTATTACATCAAACACCTATTTCTTCACATATGCCAATGATCCTATTCAATTTCAATCTTTTTAACTTCTATACATGCATTCCTATCATCAAGCTCATCTTTGAAGCTTCATATACTGATCTCACATATATTCAAAGTCTCATCATCCTAATTCATCATGCCTTTCTAATCTTAACTTCCATTATCATAATCCTAACTCAATTCATCAAAACATCATCTAGGTTCTTCCAATTATTTATAACAAAGACCAAAACATCATGTTCTCATGCTCACGAAATCAATTCTATCCATTCAAACATGTTTCAATACCTTATACATATCACTGATATACATAAGCCCCAGTAAGACCATATTACTGGGCTCTGATACCATACATGTTGGATCCCGATCCCGAGACCCAACTGTTTAACCACTTAATACGCTAACACTGCTGATCCACTTGATCAAGGGCACTCTTGAATAGAATTCAAGACGAAAGGAAACAAATAAAACAACCTAAAACGGATCACGTGATGAAATGGGAATCAAATACATGAATCGGAATGAAAATCAAATATGAAACAAGCGGATCGGATACAAATCGGATACTAAAGGAATCAATTACGAATGCCAAACAAATATATCAATTCGATAGGCTTGAATACAAAAGAAATCAAAAAATCAAATCGAATAGCATTACATGAGTCCAACATCCAAAGCGATAACATAACAACTCTTGTCGCGTTGGAAACCCGTATGACTAATCCATCCTAAATCGGTGAAAATTTTGTTCGTTTCTTTCATTATTTAAGACCATTTTATTCACTTAAAACAGTTTCCCTCTTTGGAAACTTATCCTTAAACTTATACTCATGTTAATCAATTCATCAATTCTTACACAATCTCATAAAAATCCATATACTACCATATACCATTAAAAATCCAGCAACATAACGACTGCACTTTAACCTATCCAAAAATCTGCAAATAGTAAAAATTCACTTCTAATAACATCACACATATATCATGATCAACCGGACCCTCCGTCCGGGATCTCAGCAGAAACGCAAACCTAAATTCTAAACCCCTTTTAGTCATTTGCATATCAATTCATATTCATCACATTCAACTCATAAACAATTTCCATTCACTCATATACAAATTTCATGCTTCCATCAAACTCATCCCAACATCAAATACATTCATCTATGTCTATACATATATATATCCCAATTACATTCATAACTCAATACAACTTTACATACGAAACCCAAATGTATAATCCATAGCCAAAACACATTCCCCAATTTCATAACTCAAGTGTTTATACAATAACATAAACTCAAAATACATTAAGAACCCAAAAGCTTTCAATACTCTAATGGCATTCTAAGTCAGAATCATTTCCATAAAACTTAAACCAAGACACAAGTACAAATCATGTGCAAATGCTGATATCCTGATGTCTTTCATCCGATCTCCTGCACGAATACCTAGAGATGGGGATGAAGGGGGGTGAGCTCGGAAGCTCGTGGATAACATGTTTATTAAACAAATGATAAGTAAATATTTTCAAACCTTTCTTTTTGTTGGTCAAAGACATCGAAGGTGTATTTTCCAAAAACTCTTTACTTTCCAAAATCTTTCATAAACATTTAAAACTGCTTTCAAACCACCATCATTTGAAAATCCCAAATCTTTTTACAGGTTTATGAGTATAAAAGCAACACATGAATCACATCACATATAAATGCACCACATTTCAAATAATATAAATTGCTATAACACATCAAAATGGTTTGGCATGTCCAAAACACATAATGACTACACAATTCCATAAAATAGTCTTGTGTAGTCGTACACATGAGGGAGTCCTAAAAGGAACTCTATGCCACTTGCGGGCAGCCAAGAGAAGGCTATAAGAATGAGACCAGTGCACTGACTCCATATGAGGGACTATGCCGAAACCCACATAACACGTAATCATGCATTGAAAAAGTTCTTTTCCCATATGGCACTTTTTGAAAGCTTGATTTCATGAGCATGTCATATGTATACATTTCTTTAAAAATTTCCAAACCATCAATCACATAGAAAATTGCATACTTAAGACAAATGCAAATCATCTAAATATCATGTCACACAAGTTCTCATATTAAAACTTTCAACCAATTAATCATAATGAAACTCATACGAGTATTTCAACTTGGTAAAATCATTTGAAAATCCATTTGCTAAACAATTTATAAACATTCTAAAAGAAATTGATTCAATCATTTGCAAAATCAATGGCTTATAAAAATCAACATTTATAATTAACTTATAATTTGAGAAATAAACACATTACCCACCTCATGGTAAGCTTGTTCCAATCCTAACATTGCTCTTTCCTTCATTCTTTCTTCCCATAAAAGTCACCTTTCTCTCTCTAAATTTCGAAATCCTCATGGCTTAGAAGAAAAATCTCTTCTCCTTCCCTCTCTTCCTTCAAGAATCCAAGGAAAAAGAAGCTTGAAAGGTCAAAGACTTACCTCTTCTTCCACCCTTCTTCTTCTCTCCCACGATTCTTCTTCTTCTCTCTTCCTCTTTCTTCTTTCTTCTTCTTTCTTCTGGAATTTTCGTGTATCTTCTCCAAACCCACGACATTTCCCCCCCTTTTTATAGGTCAAGACAATTAATGAAGTGTCATTTACCCTTTTGCCCTTGTCTTATAAGCTTTGAACTTAAAACCTTAAGTGAACTTCCGAATATGCCCCTGAACCTTTCTTTAAGTCTTTCTTACTTTTGGACAATTATTCTCACATCTAAATGAAGGAATTTGCTAAAACTTCCTTCTAGAGAATTGTTCCTCTATGTCTTAGTTTCATAATGCCTCAAGAATCATCTAATTCGGAGAACTATATCAAAAGTTATAGTCCAAACATGTCTGACATATCATTTTACTAACACAGATTCTAGAATTCACTTCCTTCCACAAATAAACATTCTTAAACGCTAAAATGAATTTTCCTTTCTTCATAACAATTGTAGCCTCATGTCTTAACTTTATTTCTCCTCAAACCTCGCTTCAATCGGATCTCCGCAGATCCCTAAATTTTCAAAATACTGAACTATGTTCATAACTTTCCTGTATCACTTTGATTCAATTAATCTTACTCAATTAAATCTCTAAAATTCAAAATTTTCACATAATCATGAACTTCATTGTCTTAGGAATCCAACGCTTCAAGAACCGAGTCATTCGGATGTCGGACGGAAAAGATATAAGCAAATGATGTGATAGGGTCGGATGAGGGAGGAAAATAGCAAGCTCAGAATGAGGCAAAACATTCTGATCATTATATGATTCAATAAAAAATTTTCAATTCGACTCCAATTGATGCAAATTTTCATGGAGAGGAAGATACATGTGTTAGGAATTCAATGGTTTAAGAATCGCCTCAATCCGAGGTCAGGTGATTGAGTTATGATCAAAACAACTCAACATATTCAAAACAGAAATCGATTTGAAACTCTTTTGGCGCAAATACCTTAACGTTCTCTACAAAAATCGAAATTACTTCTTTTTAGTTCCATTAGAAATATAAGATCAAGATCTACAACTCGTATTAGAGGTTTCGAAGCGAGATTCGGCCTCGAAACTAGTGAAAATCGCAAATTTCTCCAAGTGACCCGTAGCTGTCCATTAAACGGACAGGCATGTCCGTTTAACGGACACGCACGGCCAAAACAACACCAAACCTTCCGAGAAAGTCCGTTAAACGGACACCCATGTCCGCCTAACGGACATACACATAGGAAGGGGTCCTTTTGACCCGATGCTGTCCGTTAAACGGACTCCCATGTTCGTTTAACGGACATGCCAATTTCCAAAACTTCTTCAACCTTCTTCCAAAGTTTCTCACATCCAAACTAACATCATAATCACTTATAATCTCCACTTATTTACTTATTCAAAGGCCTAAACACTTCATAACACTTCAAGCAACAAATTAAATTCATGAACTTCTCAAATCTCAACTACATTAGTTCATCAAAACCTTGATTCTCAAACATGTCATCAAGCTGTCACTAACATAAATTTCATATAACATCATAACTTGTATCAACTATAACTCTTAACTCCGATCTAGAAATCTTGCATTCTTAGTCTCGTTGGAAAGATAAAAGATCAGGCTACAATTTCACAGAAGGCTACTTTGGCCAAATCTATTTCAATCATTCTCTAATTTTCCCCTAAATCAACATACACATTTCTATTTTACATTCTACCTTAATGCATATGATTTCTCACATTTAATATCATTAAGCCATTTACCAAATACCTCTCTTGCTTTTTGTATAATATATCATATGTATCATCATAATTCATTTTAAGGGTTTCTCAACTCATCATCCATACATGATTTTCATTCTAATATTATAGTCATCTATAACACAAATCACATACAAAACACTCATTTCATTTCATTTATTATTTCTAAATTTCGTTTCAAGGTTCGGGTCCAACATTAAATCTAAATAACTTTATCATTTTAATACCCTAGGTTAGCAATATGGTCTCAACATGAATAACAAAAGCAAACTTTATAATCATGCAACTATGCATGATACACATTCAATAAAGAATAATAGAGTATAATATAGTAATATATTTTCTTTTAGGATCAAAAACTCACATTCAGGCTTAATGTGTGTAAATAAAAGGCAATTTTTATTCAAATTAACTATCTTAATGACTATTAAAAATAATGGCTTATAAAAAAAGGAAGTAAAGAAAAAGAAACAATGGTTAGATATTTGCAAACTAAAAGAAAAAGGAGGTTTATTGTCATCATAGGTTCTTTAGAATTTGTCTTTGTGTGACTAGGAAAACTCCTTGTTGTCTTTTAGAAACTAATTTTGCCAGTTGACCAATTTAAGTTTAAAAGCCTCTTGATATCTTAATAAGTTTCAATAGCTTGGAATTTTACCTCTAAAGTTTGAATAAATCTAGCCATAATTAGGTCTTCCAAACTTGGCTTCTTTTCTTAAGGTAGATGTTGTTAAAATCCTATGGAGGGTTATTTCTTGGTTGCCCTTGATTCTCCTAAGAGACATTTGGGTGATTCATCCATCTTGGATTGTATGTATTATTGTAAGGATTATTTTATGGTCTAGGAGCATTCTCTATATAATCCATATGGTCAGGGTTTACCATCATTTGCAATGCCTGACATTATTGACCTGAATGCTCTAGCCCATATACCTCGCTCTACATTACCTGGAATAGTTAAGTATTAATCATTAGTCCATTTAATTTCTTGCTTAGAGCTTCAACCTAACACTGTAATTGCATCTACATCATATGCATCTACTAGCTTGCTAAATTGTGCTCAAGATGAGCACCGCTAATAGTTATTCATTTCTATATCTTCAATATGGTTCTCAGTTGCTTCTAGTGTTTTGTTTCAGAGTACCCCTAGCTACTACATCAATCATCTACCTCTTAATTTAATTTAGCCTATTATGAAATGTATATATATGCATTTATGATGGTAAACCATGATGTGGGAACTTCCTAATTGTAACATCCTGTTTTCCCCATGTTAAGCATTAGAACCCTAGAATACTAAATATAAGAGATAATATTGAGAAAATTAAGAAACACATTTCATGCTCATGCATAATATTAACATACACATACATGAATTTGATTTTTCTATACACGTTACAATGATTGTTTATGAACTCATTTGATATTTTCCAAGTATAAATGATTTTAAAGTGATTATGTTGTGAATAGTGAATATTTTGTCTTAGAAATTGGCTTGGGAGTATAATTATTGATTTAGAATTTTGGTGAAAATTTGGAAATTTTCTGAAATTATGAGTATTTTTAGACTAGGAAAAATGCCACTTGGCATTTTTCCTAGTCTAAAAATACTCATAATTGTTATACATCAAAATCATTTTTATAACAAAGAGAGATCATAAACAAGAAAAACAAAGCAGACGCAGACGCAAAAGCAAAGCAGACGCAGACGCAAATGCAAAGCAGACCCAGACGTAAATGCAAAGCAGACGCAGACGCAAATACAAAGCAGACGCAGACGCAAATGCAAAGCAGACGCAGACGCGCAAATGCAAAGCAGACGCAGACGCAAAAGCAAAGCAGACGCAAATATGAAGCGGATGCATTTAAGTAAAAACAGACGCAAGAGTCGATTCGAGTTAATTCTGAACTCAACTGATTAACTGCTTATTTAAAGTTTAAAGATTCAAGATTCAAGAATCAAGAAGCGATTAGAGGCGAAGGCTATAAATTCAAGTCAAGAAATCGGCGAAAAGTCACGATCTTAGAAAAATTACACAAAGTGAAAAGCGATTAAGTGCAAACTAGTGAAAAGCTATCTCATTGTAACAAAGTGTTCAAATATTTTCTGAAAAGAAAAGGTGTGCAGATAACTGCAGAGGCTAAGTGTGAAAGAATCTTGGTTGTAGAGACACGAAGAGGCTCGTGAAAGAATACTTGTAACGATTGAAGAGATAGTGAAATCTCATAAGAAACTCTGAGGACTGGACGTAGCCCACGGTTTGGGGTGAACCAGGATAAATCCGCGTATCTACCACTCTTACTCTCTATCTCGTTTTTAGTTTCAAATTTTATCATTACTTACTGTTCATATACATAGTATTGAAAAGTTTGATCAATCGGAATAAATAAAAATTCTGTAAAGATTTTTGTTCCTAACAAGTAATTCTGAAAAGACTTATAAAGAGGGGAATACACAATTCACCCCCCCCCCCTTTTCGTGTATTCTATTATTGTTTTCTAAGTGCTGTATTAACGTGTGATTCACTTCAATTGGTATCAGAGCAAGGTATCCAAAAATCACTTTGGCAAAGTGTGGATTAAAGATAATGGCGGAGTCACATGTATACATCGCTGAAGGAGCCTCAGTCACTAGACCTCCAGCATTCAACGGAGAAGACTATCACTACTGGAAAGATAGGATGCGGTTATTCATCGAATCTACTCATGTTGACCTTTGGGACGTTATAGAGAACGGACCTTACACACCTGTAGATGAAGAAGGCAATTCTATTCCACGGAACAGATGGACGGCTGATCAGAAAGCAAGAATACAATTAAATTCAAAGGCGAAATTTTTCTTGACATGTGCCCTAAGCAGGAGCGAGTATGACAAAGTACACGGTTGTGACACTGCAAAAGAGATGTGGGACACATTGTCTATTGCTCACGAAGGAACAAGCCAAGTTAAAGAATCCATGATAAGTATTCTTGTGCATCAATATGAACTTTTCAGGATGGAAGATGAAGAATCTATTGATCAAATATTTGGAAGATTTCAAACAATTGTCAATGGATTGAAAGCTCTTGGAAGGACATACAACAATCAAGATCATGTTCGAAAGATTCTAAGAAGTCTTCCTAAGAGATGGAGACCTAAAGTTACTGCAGTGCAAGAAGCCAAAGACTTGGCGTGTTAAAGGTTGGATGAGTTGCTGGGATCCTTAAAGATTCATGAAGTAGAACTCAATGCTGAAGACAAGCCCAAGCGAGATAAGTCAATAGCACTGAAGGCCGGACAAAAGAATCATAAGACTCAGAGAAGGAGGAAGTCATCAAAAGCGTTGAAAATTGAAGAATCAAAGGATGATAACTCCAACCAATCCGAATCAGAGTCAAGTGATGAAGATGACGAATTATCTTTCATTTCCAGAAAGATAAGACGACGTGGAAGAAAAGCCCAGAGGGAACCGGACATTCGTAAAGAATGGGAAAGATGAAGTTAAACCGAGAAGTCTTCTATCATTTGCTACGAGTGCAACCAGCCTGGACACTATAAGTCCGAATGTCCTACTCTCAAGAAGAAACCAAAGAAGAGTAGAGAAGGCAAGAAAAGCATGATGGCAACATGGGAGCACCTAGATTCATCTGAATCAGATACAGGCTCCGAGTCATCAGAACATGCAAACATTTGCCTAATGGCCGAGGAAGATAGTGATGAGGAGGTAAAATCAGATTATGATAATTTGCATGATGCCTATTCGAATTGTTAGAAGATTCTCATGCTATTCGAAACAAGACAAGTCGTTAAAGAAGAAGTATGTAGAAAATATTAGACATACCGAGGTAATAGAGAGAAAATGTTTGTTTAAAGAAACAATTAGAAGATAAAAAGAAAATTGTAGATGATCAGAAGAGATTAATCAACTTAAACTAAGCATTAAGAATTTATCAGTTGATTTAGCTACTTTCACAAAAAGTACAAAGAAAATTAATGAGATGCTTGGAAAATGTAGACATCCGAGTGATAAGAATGGATTAGGGTTTACAGAAACAAGATTCAGTCTCGTAAAAAATCTATCATTCAAAAAAGAAGATATAGGATGATTCATTTTAATCAACATTCTAATAATATGCATCATAGATCACATCATATGCATACTACTAACCATAAAGGACCCAAGAAAATTTGGGTACCAAGAAATAAAATAGTTTCTCCTGCAGATATCCTTCCTTGGAAGATACGGCAAGCACCATTGGTATTTAGACAGTGGATGCTCGTGACACATGACGGGAAGAAGGTCTATGTTCCTAGACCTTCAGTATAAGAAGGGAGGATCAGTAACTTTCGGAGACAACCAGCAGGGCAAAATTATTGGAATCGGGAAAATAGGTAAAGATTCCTTTGCATGCATAAATAATGTACTGCTTGTTGATGGTCTAAAGCATAACTTGATTAGCGTCAGTCAATTGTGTGATTCTGGTTTCACAGTTACATTCAATCAAAATCTTTATGGGTTAGAAACAAAGATGGGTCTATACTTTTCTCGCCAAAGAAGAAACAACCTTTACAAAATCAATTTAGAAGATTTTCAAAACAAAATATTTCATGTTTTCTATCTTCGAAGAAGAAAGACTAATCTGGCATAAAAGCTAGGTCATGTCTCTTTGAAACATATTTCAAAATTGGTAAAACATGATTTGGTAAGAGGTTTGCTAAAATAAGTTTTGACAAAGAACTTTTCGTGAAAATTGTTTGAAAGGAAAACAAGTTAAAACCTCTTTCTCTTAAAAGTTTTGTAACCTCATCAAGACCTTTAGAACTGTTACATATGGATTTATTTGGTCCTACAAGGACATTAAGTCTTAGCGAGAAGAAATATGGACTCGTCATTGTTGATGACTTTACTCAATTTTGTTGGATATTGTTTTATCACACAAAGATGAGTCTTTTAAGTGCTTTAGAATCTTATCCGTAAAGTTACATAATGAAAAGGAATGTCCATGCTTGAGATCGGGAGTGACCATGGTGGAGAATTTGAAAATGAGAAGTTTAGAGTATACTGTGAGGAGAATGGAATTTCCCACAACTTCTCAACCCCTAGAACTCCACAACAAAATGGAGTTGTTGAAAGAAAGAATAGGACGATTCAAGAGATGGCAAGGATAATGCTATGTGAGACGAATCTTCCTAAGTATTTCTGGGCAGAAGCTGTGAATACAACATGCTATATTCAGAATAGGATCATGTTGCGACCTATGTTGAAGAAGACTCCTTACGAGTTATGGAATGGAAGAAGACCAAGCATATCTTACTTTCATCCATTTGGGTGCAAATGTTCCATTCTGAATACGAAAGAGCTGTTGGATAAATTCGATTCGAAGACCTATCCAGGAATCTTCCTAGGCTACTCATTATCATCTAAAGCGTTTCGAGTTTACAACTTGACTTCAAAGACTGTTGAAGAGACAATCCATGTCAAGTTTGATGATAATTCTCAACCCCATAAGGAAGATGACGTGGAGAATGAAGGTCCTTCAAAGAACTTAGATGATACCTCAGAAACTCCCTCGTCAGACACTCATGAGAACAAGATTGAAGATATTCCAGAAACTATAGAACTAAGGCGAAATTGGAGATAAAAAGTTCTCATCCGGAAGAACTAGTTATCGGTGACACCTCGAAGGAGTTAGGACAAGGTCCAGATTAGGAAGAGAAGCTAATGTAGCCTTTATCTACAAGTAGAGCCTAAGAAGGTTGAGGAAGCTCTTGAGAGCGAAGCTTGGGTGTTAGCCATGCAAGAGGAGCTGAATCAATTTACTAGAAATAACGTCCCGTCCTTAGTCCCAAAACCTTTAAGAAATCCATTATTGGAACCAGATGGGTTTTCAAGAATAAGTTAGACGAATCAGGTAGGGTGAGTCGTAATAAGGCTAGATTAGTAGCACAAGGCTATAATCGCAAGAAGGAATAGACTACTAATGAAACATATGCTCCAAATGGCGAGACTTGAAGCTATAAGGATTTTGTTAGCATATGCGATCTGTCATGATATAAAGTTGTTTCAGATGGATGCTAAGAATGCATTTCTGAATGGTTTTATAGATGAAGAGGTGTATGTGAAACAACCACCTGGCTTTGAAGATGTTAAAAAACCAGACTATGTCTATAGACTTCACAAAGCCTTATATGGTCTGAAGCAAGCTCCTAGAACTTGGTATGATCGTCTGAGTACCTTCCTAATAGAGAATGGTTTCAGTAGAGGTCAAGTTGATAAGACGCTCTTTAGAAAGAATGAGAATGATTTTATCTTAGTACAGATCTACGTTGATGATATCATTTTTGGTGCTACTTCAAAAGAGTTGTGTTTAAAGTTTGAGAGCTTAATGAAGAAAGAATTTGAAATGAGTATGATGGGCGAGTTAAAGTTCTTTCTTGGGTTGCAAGTTAAGCAGACCGAAGAGAAGATCTTCATTCATTAACAAAAGTATGTGAAAGAGTTGTTGAATAAGTTTGATATGAATAATTTGAAGCCTATGGCAACTCCGATGCATCCTTCAAACCTTTTGTCGAAAGACAAACTTGGTAAGAAGGTGGATCAAACCCTATATAGAGGATGATCGACTCTTTCTTGTATCTTCTGACAAGTAGACACGATATTCATTTAGTGTATGCTTGTGTGCAAGATTTCAAGCCAATCTAGAGAGTCTCATTTTATTCTTTGTTAAAAGAATTTTGAGATATCTCGCAGTACTACTTGATCTTTGCTTAATGTTTGAGAAAGGTAAAGATTTGAGTTAATTGGTATTGCGATGCGGACTATGCTGGGAGGCGAATCGAAAGAAAAAACACAAGTGGAGGATGTCATTTTCTGAGGAAATCTAGTCTCTGGTCAAGCAAGAGACAAAGCTCAATTGCTCTATCAACCGTGAAGCGAGAATATATGTCATCATGAGTTCTTTGCTCACAGACGTTGTGGATCAAATATCGACTTGAAGACTATTCGATTAAAGAGAGGAGATTCCAATTTATTGCGACAACACCAGTAAGAATAAATCTATCAAAGAATCAATTCACATTCGAGTGAAGCATATAGAAGTCGACATCATTTCTTGAGAGATTATGTTCAGAGGAAAGTGGTGCTTCTACGACTTGTTGAAACAGAACTTCAAGGCGGACATCTTCACTAAACCACTAAGTGAAGAACAGTTTCAGAATATAAGCCTCAATCTTAACATGGTGATGTTAAATGAGCAGTCAGGCTAAAGTAACGTGGAAACTAACGGCGTTAGTTACATTAAGTTACAGCTGGTAACTTCTCTCACAAGAAAGATTTTTGGAGGGAAAAATCTGATAATCTCGAGGTTCTTAATGATTCTAGAACCCACCGGACCATAACCCTATATGTAGACTGAAGATGAAATTATAGCAGTCTTTTCATCATCTCCTGACGATTCATTTCTGCTTTACCAATTCTCTCAAAAACATTTCGCTCAAAAGTTCTCCGAAGATATTTTCACTCTATACAATGGAAGCGACCATGGTTTATGGAAGACTTGTGGACTTTGAGTCACTAAGAAGAGCGGCATGGATGTAGAACCGAAATCATAAGAGCTGGTTGGAAGAACTTCTTTCGAGATACAAGAACCAGTTTATCTGAATGAAGTATATGAGTTACGGAAGAACGCTCGTCGATAGATAACACCATTGTATCCTCTGTAGAGAGAATATCATTCTTGTCACAAAGGATTTGATAAAGAAGGTGGTGATTGTCCATCAGTTGGTGAGAAATTGTCTACCAAGGCGGATGGATGACCTCGGTCGGAATGAAAGAAGAAGATATCAAGAGGCAACTATATGACACAAATAACTCAAGGGAGAGGAAGACATCAAATTTGATTCCGAAGGCTAGGGTGCTTCACGCAATTTTGTTTAATTGCATTCTACCCAGAGCCAGTTCAAGACATTTAGTGACCACTCTGGATGAACAATGTCATTCTACCTACTTGAATCGAAGCCCCATAGATTTACCCTTCTTAATCTTTCACTATATGGTTAAGGGGTTAAAGGAAACTACCAGTTATCCTTATGGTATGATTTTGATGAGGATTTTTAAGGAATCCAGTATTCGTCTGCACCACGGTATCAGACAAACTGTTCCTGTGAAGAGCAAGATCGATGCACACACGATACGGCGAATGGGTCTCAACACAGTAGACAAAGACCAAGCCGACTCTTCAAGGAAGTCAAGAGGCGAGGGGAGCGTATTGAAGAAGACTCTGTCTCAAGTTCTCGGTCTCAAGTGAGTATCAAATCACCCATCTTTGAACTAAGGATAGTGCTAGGTAGACCTCTCATGAAAATGGCGAGTCCTCTTTTCAAAGAAAGCCAATCTCGAGAGGACAAAACAAAGTGCGCCAAAGAGACAAGGAGAAAGTCTTTTGAGCGAAGTTGTGAAGAAAGCAAAGAGATCACCAAGAATTAGGACTCGAGGCAACAGGAAGAAAAGATTGCCGAGAAGAGCAGTCGAGAAGAAACTTCTAAATCTTGTGCACCCAGAGCCACAAGATCCTTAGTCTCTATACGGAAGAAGATACGGCGAGAAAATCCAAAGAGACCGAGAGGAAGAGAAAAGCAACATCGAGAAAAGAAAATCTCCAACGAAGAAATCGGTAAAACTAATCTGGCGAGATAAAGACTAAGAAGGTTAGTCGAAGAAGATCATTTCAAGCTACGAGGGCGTTAGTCAACGAGAAGAAACTATTAATACTGTTCAAGTAGAAGCAAGTCTGAAGCGGCTTTACGATTCAGATACCCTATTGTTCAACAAGAAAAAGAACCAGCTAAAGAAAGCACGGTTCAAAAAACACCTGTTGCTCAACAGGAGGAGCCAGTGGATGAGAGCCCGGTTCAGATGACTCCTAATGAAGCACATCAAGAAGCAACAGCAGTATCAGATTCGGAGGATGAAAAACCGTGTCTAATGGTATACAACTACCATAAGTTTTTGAGGAAACAGAAGTTGAAGATTAAAATGGTGGAAGTAGTTACCAGAAAGAAGACTGCTATTGCAATCGGTGTTAAATCAGTGAAGAAGATAGTAACTGTGGTACAACCTATGGTGATTAATCATAATACATGGGAGTTACTCAAAGAAGACAAAAAGATCTTCTATGATACTTTAGGATTTGCTGCTACTATGCCATATCCTACAAAACGTCCCTGCCATCCGTGTACTATTTTCCCGATCACTAAAATATAGAGATAATGGTTGCACGGATATACAGCCAAGATTCCCAAAAGATTTTACCAGGGGAAATCAAAATTATATCCTGAAGATGATGCTAGTGATGATCCGTCGCAGATCAAATTGCGAAGAGGTGCGAAAATTGATGAAGCATGCGCCGCATGAAGTCGAGATAAAGCGGCTGCAGTCATACTAATAGTGAGGAAGACTGCCCGATGGGGAAGAATAAGAATAGGAACATTTATCGAGTTCCTCGTTCAGACGAGTTCTTCAGTATTAGCCCTTTGTCTAATACATCGCCTATTGAAGCACAAGCTCTACCCTCGCAAGGAAGGCGATTCTTTGGTCTTTGCTGCTCCTTTTGATTTAGATCTTCACGAAGTGAAACGTTCATTCGTCCACCTACCTTTGAGATCAATGAAGACTACATCCCATCCTCTGATGCTTACACTACTTCAATTCCTTTCGCTCCTCCATCAGCAGAAGTTGATCAAGCCTCTTCATCGGTTGATCCACCGGATGAAGTTAGCGACACGAGGTGAACTCAACGACATGAAGGAGACGGTGAATGATCCGAGAAAGATGATAGCGAGCTGCTGAAGACCCGAATCGTTAATCATTTTTATTATAACAAATAGGGAGAGCGGGAAAGAAGATAATCAACGAAAAGGAGAGGATGTTCGGACAAAGAAGGTGTGACCACAATGACGAAGAAAGGAAGAAGATAAGTTTTTTCTACATTGCAAAATCTGTAAATTTGCTTTGTTACATTTTTTTCTTGTATGTAATTTGTTATATTCAAAAGGGGAGATTGTTAAGTCAAAATGACTTTACATAAAATGATTTTGATGTATAACAAACAAAGAGAGATCATATACAAGAAAAATAAGCGAGCGACGCAGACATAAATGCAAAGCAGACGCAGACGCCAAGAATGCAAAGCAGAGCAGCAGACGCTAAATACAAGCAGACATAGACGCAAATGCAAAGAACATGAGCGCAAATGCAAAGCGACGCAGACGCAAATGCAAAGCGAACCTGATTTAAATGCAAAGCGATACTGACGCAAATGCAAAGCAGAGGCGGCGTAAATACAAAGCAGATCTGACGCAGACGCAAAATGCAAAGCGACGCAGACGCAAAAGCAAAGCATTTAAATATGAAGCAGATGAAGGCAAGTAAAGAAGCAGACGCAAGAGTCGATTCGAGTTAATTCTGAACTCAAGTGATTAACGTTTCTTTAAAGTTTAAAGATTCAAGATTCAAGAATCAAGAAGCGATTAGAGGCGAAGGCTATAAATTCAAGTCAAGTCGGCGAAAAGTCACGATCTTAGAAAAATTACACAAAGTGAAAAAGCGATTAAGTGCAAACTAGCTGAGTGCTATCTTACTGTAACAAAGTGTTCAAATATTTTTCTGAAAAGAAAAAAGTGTACAGATAGCCTACAGAGGCTAAGTGTGAAAGAATACTAGTTGTAGAGACCTGAAGAAGCTCGTGAAAGAATACTTGTAACGATTGAAGAGATAGTGAAATCTCAGAAGAAACTCTGAGGACTGGACGTAGCCCACAGTTTGGGGTGAACCAGGATAAATCCGCGTGTCTATCACTCTTACTCTCTATCTCGTTTTTAGTTTCAAATTTTATCATTACTTACTGTTCATATACATAGTATTGAGAAGTTTGATCAATCGGAATAAATAAAAATTCTGTAAAGATTTTTATTCCTAACAAGTAATTCTGAAAAGACTTATAAAGAGGGGAATACACAATTCAACCCCCCCTTCTTGTGCATTTTATTATTGTTTTCTAAGTGCTGTATTAACGTGTGATTCACTTCAATAATTTTAGAAAATTTCCAAATTTTTACCAAAAATTCTGAAATTATGAGTATTTTTAGACTAGGAAAATTGCCAAGTGGCAAGGCAATAGATTTATGATAATAGAAATAAGTGACGAATGATAGTAGAATTATTGATGTGGGATATTAGGATTTAATAATGAATACCATAGAAAATTTGGGAGACAATTGGTGTTGGAACTCGATCCGGAGACCGGACTCCAACTGCTTATAAGTTAACACTCTTACTCTTGCTTTAATTCCACATCTATTGGACCCATTTCCAGAGCCCAATTTCCGGAGTCCTAAAGCCTTGTCTTATTTCCTTCTGAGGTCCTTAGTTTGTAACTCTACATTAAATGGCGAGCGCACGCTATTTAAACACCAAAATCATGAGTTGACTTATTCATATAAGTTGTAGCTTTATGTCTCAAGTTCGTTTTGGAACAAGAATCACCTCAAACGGAGTTTTATAACTCAAGTTATGCTCAAAAATCCTAAAAGAGCTCATACTCCAAAAATGATCTCCAAACCGACCTCTCACTTATTTTAATTCAAATTTCTTCAATTTAACTCCAAATGGTACAAATATTTGTAGGGAGAAAGATATATGTCTTAGAAATTTAATGGTTTAAGTCTCACCTCAATTGGAGGTCAGATGAGGGATTTATACCCAAAAGAATAGACTATGTTCACTTCCAAAATCAAAATGAAACTCTTTTGGCGCGATTATCATAACTTTTAATCTAGATGTTACATTGAGTTCTTTCTTTGACCATTAGAAAGAAGACATCTGGATCTACAACTTTTATGAAGACCACAAAATGATATTCGGCCCCTAACTTTGTCCAAATTCACAATCTTTCCCATAGTTGTCCGTTAAACGGACATTCATGTCCGTTTAACGGACACATTCGGGTGAAAGTAGTCCAAAAGCTTCGAGAATGTCCGTTAAACGGACATGCAAGTCCGTATAACGGACATGGGCAGGCTAAGGGGTGTTTTTACACCCGAGGCTGTCCGTTTAACGGACATGCCATTTTACAAAACTCCAATTCCTCTTCTAATGCATCTCACCTTAAACCTAACTTCATAACCACTTGTACACTTCACAAATTTATTCATTCCCAAACCTAAACACTTCACAACCGTTCAAACTCCAAGTTCAACTCACCAACTTCACAATTTCTAGCTTAATTGGTTCATCAAACCATGAATTTAATCCTTAATCATCAAGGCTATCATAAACTCACAAGCAATATGAACATAAAAAATGACTTAAACAGATATCTTCCAATTGTCATAACTTCTTACTCCAAATCCTAAAAAGTACATATTATACCTCAATGGCAAGATAACAAGATGCTCTACAACTTTCATGAAGGATGATAAATTCAATTCCATCATTAAAGGAGGTAAAAACTCACTCAAATGCATTGCTCTTATAATGACCAATGAAACAGTGAAATAGCCACATGAACAGTAACTGGTATAGGTTTAACCCCCATAAGTTTTTACTCCTAACTCCAAATAAGGCACATAATATACCATTAGAAAGCTCTAAACATATGCTACATTCTTCAAGAAGACACCTTAATTCAATTCAAACACTAATAGGGTCTAAAATCTAAGCGAAGTTTCTATCAAATTTTGTAAAAATTTGACAGCACCTCCTTAGAATATTCCACTAACCAAACTTCAATTCAATTACCCTCATCTTCATAAAACTCAATATCCAACCTCATAAAACATAATTTAATTCCAAAGTGTCTCCAGATACAAATTTAAGGGCAACAACCACATTTCTAGATATCTATACCATTCCATATTATAAAACAATAGAATCTCAATCCTTCTTCTTTTGCTAATTAAAACCATACAATGGTGCATTTGAATAAGACATATGCAAATTTCATAGATTACATTCAAACCCAACATTCTTGCATTTACATGAACAATCTGAGTTATTACAACACTTTAAAGGGCATTTAGCCCGATTACAATCCAAAAGATCAAAATCAAGGTACAAAGTGAAGCAAATCTCCAAATGCAACCTAATGCTTCATTCCTAAAAAAAAAGACTTCTAAATTAAGAACATTGAAGTGGTGTCTCACTCCCAATACTGTAACTCGTGTTCCCGCTCGTTACCTGTGGAGGGAGAAAAGGGGTGTGAGCTCGACGGCTCAGTGGGTAACAGCTTAATAATTAAGAAATAAGCAAAAACGTTCTTCATTCCTTTATTTTCAAAGCAACTTTCAGATTGATAAAAATCTTTCAAACTTATCAAGGCCAATTTACATTGCTCAAAATGCTTTCACTTCATCAAAACTCTTTGATTTCAAAGCCAA
The DNA here is from genome assembly GCA_029891385.1 of Erythroxylum novogranatense. NCBI lineage: Eukaryota > Viridiplantae > Streptophyta > Magnoliopsida > Malpighiales > Erythroxylaceae > Erythroxylum > Erythroxylum novogranatense. The sequence continues at coordinate 58,713,712 of CM057229.1, forward strand.
TATCACATTGGTGAAAACCTTTACAATTTTATTTAAAACTTTTCACACATCAAGCTATCACATAAGCACAGATAAAGTGGTTTATCAATTTATCAAAGGAAATTACCAAACAATATAACATTAAAAAAAAACTTAATCAAACATATCACATAATCACATAAAAGATGATTTGGGTGGATCCAAACAGGATGTACTACACATTTCCGCAGAGCGGTCATATGTAGCCGTGAACACATGAGGGAGTCCGTGAGGAGCTCCATTGCCACTAGCGGGCAACCGGGAGAAGGTTATAATTTTGACAGGTGCACCTATCACACATGAGGGACCACCACAAACCCAAACAAACATGTATATCACATAATTCACACAATTCATGATCATTAGCCTCAAATGGCAAAATCACTTTCACATAATCATTGAAATAACACATTTAAATCTCTTTCACTTGATAAAACAAAGTAACAAACATTTCCATAAGGCATTTACATCAAAAACATCTTATACATGATTAAACCATCATAAAAAGCAACTTATTTACAAATGAAAGGTCATAGGAAAAAATAAAAATGTTGATTGACATTTATTTCAAAACAATTGAGTAGCATATTATCTCAATCATTGAAATATTACCCACCTTAATCCTTTAGCCTTGCAATTAGTCAATTGACCTTGCTTCTAACTCTAATAACCTCTCTTTACCTTCATTAAGTAATAATAACCCAAATTAACATGATGATAACCCAAATTAAACATTTCTAGGAGAGGAAAGTATGGAAAAAAGCCTATCTAACTTTACCCATACCTAACTTAAGCTATTTTTACTAAAACCCATCCATAATTCCAAAAGAAATCATATTTCTCTTACTTTAAGGAGAGACCCATGAAAATCCCCTTTTTCTTCCCATGGAAGCTTGATCTTTCCCTTTCCTTTTGATAGAACTCTTAAAAACTCTTCCTTAGAGCAAGAAATCACAAAGCCCTAACCTTTCGCCTTCTCTCTTCTTCTTCTTCTTCTTCTTCTTCTTCTTTCCTCTTGGCCGAAATCCCTCTCTTCCTCTCTTTTCTTGTAAATTTCGTGGGTTTTCAATATGACTTAGCAAAGGTTGATTTTTAACTTAAAAGCCTAAGCTCCCACTTCCCAAAACTATGTAGTTTAGCTACCCATTCTACAAACTTGCCATTTGCCTCTTCTTTACTTATATAAACGACTATAAGCTTTGCTTCTTTCCTTTTTCTACTTTCTTTTTGTTTTTAATCAAGCACAAAAGACCACAATAGCCCTCCTTCAAAGCCTTAGACTTTAAAACATAGGTCATATACCTAAATTGCCCTCAAGCCATTTTATTCATTTAATCTCTAACAATTTTCTCCACTCAAATTTAAACTTAATCCCTTATTAAATTTCCATCTTCTTAAAAGCTAAAACCTCAAAATAATTTAAACAATACCTCCAAATAATTTAGACATGCTTAAATAATAAAAAAAATTTCAGGGGCCAACAATTGGATTAGAAATTAGGTGATAAATGGAATAGAGATTAAATGGTATTCAGTACCATTATTGAAAGAGGTTAATTGATTTTCAAATGGTAAGTGTCATGACACCCACCAAGTAATTTTTACCTTGCTTTTAACCCACCCAAAACATCTACTTTTGAAAGACCATTTTTGTCTTTGTCTTTCATGTTATCCATATGCTTTCTTCTTCTTCATCTTCTTTCTCATTTTCTTCACTCACCCTCATCACCTTGAGTTTTTTCTATCCTTCACCTTGTTTCTTCAAGATCCTTGTTGTCTCTTTATCTTATAGCTAAAAACCTAACCATTCCTCCTAAAAGAGTTGATGATTGTATAAGCTTGTAGGTTAGAGTTTCAGGTGATTTTGAAGAGTTTGGAGTTTTATCAAGTAAGTTATACATTAATCTTCGTGATTTGTTGAATGAAATATGTATAATGATAGTTAGAGTGATTATAAAATGGTGTTTTATATATTTTGGAACATGGGTAAAGAAATGAACACATTGATGTCATGTTTTTGTGTTTATGATGATCAATATTTCATAAGTTGATGTAGAGATGAGTTTGAAATAAAAAGATCATTACAAATGGTATAGGAAAAAAGTGCAGAAAAATTTAATAGATGAATGGATGTTTCATATTATGTTTTTGGTGTCACGATCAAACATAGAATATGATTTGTTTGTGATTTAAATTGAGATGAAATTGAAGTAGGAATGAAGAGGAAATAATGAGGACATAAGCTAGAAATAATAGACTAAGCAAAAGAGATGAACTAGGATAAAAATGATGATGAAGTGTGTTGGAATATGTTAGATGGAGTGTTTTCACTGAACATGCATTTGTATTTTAACCATATCTTGATTTGTACATATTAAAATGGGATGATTTTAAGTTTAGATTAAACTAGAAACAAATGGCTATATTTTTCATGTGGGAATATACTTTTATTTCTGTCTTTAAGGGTTTCCAAATTTAGCTTGAAGTTGAGTATAGTGTGCTATCACAGTTTGGGAATAATTTGTAGTATTTTAGGTATCACTTGCAGAATAATGAACCAAAATGCATAAAATTGATGTCATTAGAAACTTAAGACATAAATGAACATTTTTTAGAATAATTTATTGCCTAAATGCTTCATTTTATTTTTCAAAATGGCCATGAAAAATTGACCTAAAAATTTGTTTTGAGAAAAGATAAAATGATGCTTCAATGAGGAAATCATCAAGAAGTGCACGATCCTGTACAAAGCATGATTGTGATAGAGAGGAACCATCAATAAGTTGCATGATCATTCACAAGCACGATTGTGATCGAGAACGATCATTTGGTGGTTGCACGATCATGCACAAGCACAATCATGCATAGCTGTTTGAAAGCTTTCAATACTCTTCACTCTTTTGACCATAACTCCTTCTCTGGACCTCTGATTGACTTAAAATTTGAACCACAAGCTCCTCACACATTGTCCTTCCTCTATACTAGAATTTATTTTCATCTGAATTCACTAAGAAAGGATTGTTAAGTGGTTGATTGATGAACTTAGGAGAATCAATTTTGGCAAGTTATGATATATGAATCATCATAAGATGTGAATTAAGGAAATGTACCCGTGGTTTGATTAAGCATGCATTATACATGTCATGTATATAGATGTTGTTGGACCCGGGTGGATTTTAACCCCACGAAGGGGACCCACCAACTTCAGATCCAGGTACCGGGTGGATAAACCCACCAACTTTAGTACCCCATTAATCAGTATTGTCCTCTTTGGTCATGGGTGAGCCACGGCTCGAACCCATGACCTCAAGGTTTTATTCCACTTTATGTGGACGCCTCTCACCATTGAGCCAACAAATGTAGCACCCCACTCCTGCGAGACCCGAACCCGACATCGACGGTGATATCCGAACCCACAACCCGCGAGGGTGGTATGCTAGAACAGTCAATGCAGTTTAAAAACTCATTAAATATCAAAAGTCTCCAATGAGGAACGATTTTCTTATAATTTTCTCAATTCCATCACAACATATTCTGACATATGTTCCTTTTACCCTAATTTCTCCACATAACCCAATTTATTTGCAATAGATCATTGCCTGCATGAAATAAACATGCATCAAATCAATTTCGTATTTTCAGAACATAATTACACAAACCATACACGAATCTATTTTCTCCTCATATTCGCAATTATTATTTTCTTAATGTTTGGTAATTCTCTTACATAATCGGATTCATCACATCATCATAATGAAAGCATTTTCTATCTCTTATGCTCGAGTCTCTGCTCACTAAATGCTTCAGTCACAACTATTTAGTTACCACTTATATGTTAGAGTAGTGCCCTAAAGGCAATCCCCTTTAGCGCATTTTGTTCATAGTCATGTACAGACTTTATGAATAAATAAAGCAAGGCATATTTCATTTATTTGATGTTCATTTTATTATGAATTGATAGTGATCTTTAATCAAATTAATGAAGTCCACGATACATGACATAGCATGAAGGAAATTATGATGTGATCATCTATTGAGATTCCTATCATGTGCAATTATGTCGATATCTAAATTATCCTAGTCATAGGATTAATGAGGCTGGACATCGTTAATCCGGATAGACTAGCACATGTCAAACTCCTTGATTGGATCAGCGGTGGATCTCGTAAAAGCGTAAATATTGAGATATTTAGATTTGACATGTGGATGCTTACTAGTGGTAGTAAGTACATTGGATGACTGCTATGAGATCATCACATGGATGTCTATACAAATGTCGGTGATAATCTCATCATAGCAATTTTGCAAGTATCCTTAGACTTGAGGTACTCGAGGATATCTTGAGTCTTGATTACGTACTTTGACTCCATTCCTTGTTGCCTTTCGGAGGTCGCTCATAGGGTGGTGATTGGAGTGCGACTTGAGGTATTGAAGGTAATTGAGTAGCCAATAGAGGATTCACCACTTACATTATAGCGGAAGAGATACCCGTGGCCTCTTATCGGGATCATTACTTTGAAGTCTCTGGCGCGGAGCATACATATGTCATGAAGATGGTCTTCATGGACATATAAAGTAATGAGTCTAGGGCGAGGCGATTACACTTGGACTAGATTTGATCGATCGGTCTAGTAAGAGTTGACACATTGCCCATACTCAAACCAAGTGGGGTATAGCATGGTGAAAGGACGAATTGCACGGTAATTGTCTATGGAAGGGTTCGTGATATGGTTTCATTAGTCAAACCAATTATTTTCCGGTCAATTGGGGGTCATGATGTGTTGCTAGATACCGCTCATGACTTGCTTAGATTAAGTGTTAATCTAAGTGGCCAACATAACCGGGAACCTAATGGGTCACACGCATAAGAGTGACTCGGAGAATCTGTAAAATAGTTTCGGACAGAGATCCGATATCTGGAGAGCAATAGGATTAACTGGATCCCGATGAGATTGGGATATGTCCCGATGAGATCGCGACATCGACATTGCTGAAAAGGGTCTCCGGCGATTTTTCGCCGATGGGGCCCGGCAAGCCGGTAGGACCGACCCCAGTTTGACTGGACCACTTCAGCAATTATATATATTAATTAAATAAATAAATAATTAATTAATATATAAATATATAAAGTGATTTTCGGTGGACCATTGAATGGAGAAGAAAGATTAAGTTTGAAAAGTCAAAAGTAATGATTATTTAGCATTTTAAGACATTTTTCATGTCTTATACGTGGATGCCCCATCCACCATGCCTTTGATATGTATTTAAGTGTTAAAATACATATAAGAAGATATAAGAAAAAGGCTTGCACGGTTTTGATGTGAGAAGAGTCGAAAATGCTTAAAAGAGTTAAGCTTTGAAATTGTTTCATCTTCTTCATCTCCTCCATTCAACTTGCTTCTACTTCTCCAAGGCTCCACCAAGATCATTTCATTTGCTTTCCAAGGCTAAGGTAAGAGCTAGCACTCTTTTCTTTAGTCTAGCTATTCCTGGGTCAAAAGAGTTTGTCCCGGTTAGGTTTTCCGACCTCTGCGTGGATACCGTTAGAGACGGTCTCTTTTGGTCGTTATGGTTTGATTGTTTGTACATACACATGGATCCTGGCTTTCGGGAATGTCCCGGGACTCAAAATTTTAAATTCCGCACCGTGGTCATGTGATTCCTACCCCGGGATTTTCCTACAGTGGTATCAGAGACACTTGTGTTGTATAAACAGTTAAAATGATAACTAGGTCGGAGTTCCTTAGTGAATTGAGCTGCTGATGCATGTTATTTGTGTGAATTTCAAATCAGTATAGAGATGCATGTTTTCGAAATTTCTTGCTCAGAATTGTTCATAACCTGTTATAGAATATGTTTGTGAAATATGAGAATTTATCAATTTGATTTGATATGGTTTTGCTATTTAATTCCCTCAAGTTTCGGATGCTGTCTTGTTGATAGTTTCTGAAACAGGTATGCTTGTAAATTCGAGAATAAATTCTAGAAAAATTGTTTTTCGGATTTGTTTTCACCGACATGTCCCTAAGATGTTTTTGAATGTCTCTGTGGATTTAAAAATGTTTTCAAGGTGATTTACCATTTATTTCCGAATTTCTTGTGTGCTGATGGGAATGTTTGTGTTGGAGAACACAGATTCTGGTTCGGCTAGATTGCTGAGGTTCAATGAGTTTTTGTGGGAAATAAATCCTGGAAAAATTCATGGAGCATGTTGGGAACATTTTATAACCTCTGTAATTTTCTCAGTATTTATTGAAAGTGTTTCAATTGTCATTTTGAGCAAAATGTTGAGCTTAGCAGTTTTGAGAAAGTTGCTGGGTCTATTTTGTTTGGAATGATTGGTTGTGTTATTTTCTGTTCCAATGCCATGAATCATTTTTATAGTGATTAAAAATGTGTTATATTGATGTGGTATGCATTCCAAAATGAGATTCTTGAAATTAGGTTTCCAATAATTTTGGATATCGAATAGGTCACTTTAGCGTCTCGTTAGCTTATTAGTTATCTTGGTTATTTTGGCGTCGCAATTTTTGTGACAAGTGCGGAGTAATCTTGATAACGTGTAGCCTACCTAGAGATACTTAGCATGATAATTTGGTGTCCTTGAATTATGTGGAAATCTAGTGATTAATGGTGGATTAATCGGTTTCAAGGTTTTCATATATAGTTAGACTATATGGCATGCATGAGTTGATGAAAATGTTTCATTAGCACATTAATATAAAGGTTTATATACTTGTTATATTGGTGTTGTGAATTGGAAATGACTGAATTGAGAATTAGCGATTAGATAGCAATTCCAAATGCACAAATGAACAAGTCGACTTATATGTTCATAAATCGACTTGTTTGGTCTTATCAGACTAATAAGTCGACTTGCACAATGGTACAAGTCGACTTGTTCATGCATGATTACACAAGTCGACTTACATATGCATAAGTCGACTTATCTAGAGACATAAGTCGACTTATACATATACAAGTCGACTTATATCATGTCTTAGTGGGATGATGGGTGATTTTGGTATAAATTCAATGTGATTGATGCAATGCCCTAAATCGAGACCATATAGTCATGGTGACTATGATCCTTGGATGAGATTAGAAAGATGAGACCTAAAATCCCTCATTTAAAATATGAAAACTAACGCCTTCCATTAATATGGTAAGAACCGAGTTCTTATAGGGTTGGGTTGTTGAGCTAACCTCAAGCTCACTCTATCTGAATATGTTCAAACCATGAAAATATGATTTTCGGATTAATGTGTCGATTTTCCTAGAAGCGTTGATTTGTTGAGCTAACCTCAAGGTCAGCGTGGACGAGGCGAAGTTGGGTAGTGTACATCGGATGTACGCGCATCAAGTGTTGATAACCCGATGTATGTGCATACATCAATTGTTGATAAGATCGGGCGATAGTTGTGTCTAAGATGTAATTGGTATGGTGATACCTCCGAGACATAAGATGGCTTGTTGAGCTAACCTCGAGGTCATTCTTAATGTCGGTCATCGATGATGCAATTGGTATGATGATACCTACCGATTGACCTAAGGTGACTTGTTGAGCTAACCTCAAGGTCATTCTTAGTAATGTCGGATATCGACCCACTAGGTCAATGTGCCATTTTGTTTCATGGATTCATGATGAGGGTTATGGATTCTATTGAAACTAGTGGGAGTCATATGTATGTCATTTAAGTCCTTATGAGCATACTTTAATCCTATTCTAACTTTCTTTCTCTCTCTACGTTTAGGTTGATTGAAGATGTCGACTAGTGTGAATCTTCGCTCACTAATGGATGCAAACAAATTAACCGGACCAAATTTTCTTGATTGGCTGCGGAATCGAGAATTGTTCTCGGATCGAGGATCTAGGATACATCCTTGATTTTCCGCTTCAGGATCCACTTCCTGAAGGAGCTTCTGATGATGATCAGAAGGCATATCGTAAGCACCTAAAAGACAGTGACATAGCCACTTGCATTATGCTTGCATCGATGTCACTGAGTGCGAAGCGACGACGAGTCTATGGATGCTCACACGATAGTGTTTCATCTTAGAGAGTTGTTTGATGAGCAAGCGCGGTCCGGCTATTCGAGACCTCAAGGTTGCTCTTTACAACGAGATGACTCTGGTTCATCTGCGGTGCAATATGCATTGAAGATGAATGACTATATTGAGAGGTTGGTCGTCTTAGGTTTTGTGATGGATTACGAGTTAAGTATAGACTTAATTCTTGTTGGTTTGTCGGATAGTTATTCACGGTTTGTGTTGAACTATCGAATGAACCAAATATCCACCACAATTCGGTGATCAATCTGCTCGAAGCAATGAAACAATTTGTCGAGCAAGATAGCAAAGCGTTCTTATTGGTGGATTCTTCTTCCTCTGGTTCGAAGAAGAAAAGAAGAAAAAAAGGCTCAAAAGCCGAAAGGAAGTGCAGCGAAAGCAAGAAGAAGACCAAAGAGACTGCACAAAAGGTACTGCTTCCATTCGGTAAGGCGGTCATTGGGCGTAATCGCAAAGTTTATCTGGAAGAAGCTGAAGCGAAGAAGGCATCATTGCCTCGACTTCTTGGTATGTTTGTCATTGAGGTTAATCTTTTTCGATCATAACATATGGGTATTAGATACGGTTGTGGCTCACACATATGCAATGATATGCGGGGCCTCGAGGACGATGGCTGACTCATAAAGGGAGAAATGGACTGCGTGTTAGCAATGGAGCAAGAGTTCTTTGCATTAGCGTAGGGACTTATGTTTTGACACTCCAGTGGGCTTGTACTTAACTTGGATGATTGTTATTTTGTACCGTGTTAACAAAGAACATCTTGTACATTTCTTGTTTAAATAAATTTGGTTTCCATTTGTCTTTTGGTAACAATGGTTGTTCTATTAGTTCAAATGGAATGCTTTATGGTCTTGGTACATTATGCAATGGAATTTACATATTAGATATGTCACATCCGGTTATGAATGTCAATGACACTAAAAGACATAAAAGAGATAATTTAAAATCAACTTACTTATGGCATTGTCGCCTTGGCCATATAAATGAGAGCGATCGCTAAGCTCCACAAGAGTGGAAGTTTAGGGTCATTCGATTATGAATCTTATGACACATGTGAATCTTGTTTATTATGCAAGATGACTAAGTTACCTTTAAGGAAAGGGTGAGCAATATTTGGATTATTAGACCTAATACATTCGGATGTATGTGGTCCGATGTCCATCCATGCGAAGTGGTTGCCGTTACTTCATTACCTTTATCGATGATTATTCTCGATATGGGTACTGTATCGATGAGATACAAATCTGAAGCGTTTGAAAAGTTCAAACAATTGAAATGAAGTAGAAAAACAACTTGGGAAAAGTATCAAAATATTACGATCCGATCGTGGTGGTGAATACTTAGACCAAGAGTTTTGGATTATCTCGAGATAATGAGATTTTATCTCGATGGACCCTCCTTACACACCACGGCATAATGGTGTGGCGGAAGGAGAAATCGAACCTTGTTGGACATGGTTCGATCTATGATGGGCTTTGCGATTACCAAAATCCTTTTGGGGATATGCACTTGAGGCATTTGTTTACTTGTTAAGCGAGTTCCATCAAAGCGATTGATGTTACTCCATATGAGATGTGGACTAACAAGAAACCTTATCTTTCTTATTTGAAAGTATGGGGTTGTCTGCTTATGTGAAGTGGAAGCGATCGAGATAAGCTTGAAGCAAAATCGACAAGTGTTTGTTAGTAGGATATCCTAAAGAAACAAGAGGATATCAATTCTACTTTTTTGAGGAACAAAGGTGTTTGTTTGATCCATGCTGTCTTTTAGAAAGAGTTTCTTTTAAAAGAAGGCGGTGGGAGCAAAGTTGAACTTGAAGAAGTTCAAGATGCTCGGACGGATCTGAGATCAATTGCTGAACACAAAGCGTAACTCATACGGATGAGATAGCAGTTCAACCTTCTACTACACACGAAATTAGTAGGTCAGTAGGATCGTTCGCTCCCGAGAGATATGGATTTCGTGAGTGAAGCAGAATGACGTATTGCTCATAGAGGATGATGAGCCTACTACCTATGAAGAGGTTACGAAGAGTTGAGTCCGAAAAATGGCTTCGTGCCATGAAATCGAAATGGATTCCATATATGAAAACCAAGTATGGACTTTGGTTGATGCACTGAAGGATAAAACCTATAGGGTGCAAATGGGTTTCAAGAAGAAAAGCGGCATGGATGGTAATGTGATTACCTATAAAGCAAGGCTTGTGGCTAAAGGCTTTCGTCAAAGACAAGGAGTTGACTATGGCGAGACCTTGATCGATAGCAATGCTTAAATCCATTAGGATACTCTAGCCATTGCGCTCATTATGATTATGAGATATGGCAAATGGATGTGAAAACGACTTTCTGAATGGAAATATGGTGAGGATGTGTACGTGACACAACTGAGAGCTTCATTTCCGTTGATGGCGAAAAGGTATGCAAGAAATCCATTTATGGATTGAAGCAAGCATCCAGAGTTGGAATATCCGTTTTGATGAGACAATCAAAGAGTTTGGTTTCTCACAAAATCCGGATGAACATTTGTGTACAAGAAGGTTAATGGAGCTGCGATCGTATTCCTTGTGTTATATGTAGATGACATATTGTTGCTAGGAAGCGATGTCTCAATCTTCGCAATCGGTAAAAATTTAGTTGTCGAACAATTTGCCATGAAAGACCTTGGAGAAGCAACTTATATCCTTGGGATAAAGATTTATAGAGATAGATCGAAGAGGTTGCTTGGTCTTTCACGGTCAGCGATACATAGACAAGGTGCTAAAGAGGTTTAGCATGGAGCAATCAAGAGAGGTTTCTTCCATTACTCATGGGATAACACTCGAAGTCTATGTGTCCTCGGACACGGGATGAGAGGATGCGTATGAATATGATCCGTATCGTCTGCGATAGGATCTATTATGTCTGTAATGCTATGTACGAGACCCGATGTATCATATGCTCTAAGTGTTCTGGCGGATACCAATCGGATCTGGTGAGGGTCCTTTGGGTGGTATCGAGAATATCTAAAGTACTTGCGAAGAACTAAGGATGTTTTCTTGATATATGGAGATGGAAGTCTCAGTGGCGGGCATCTGGATGCGATTTTCAATCGATAAGGGCGACTCGAGTCCCAATCAGGTTATGTTTTCACACTAAATGGCGGAGCGATCGGTTGGAAGAGTTCCAAGCAGAGAGGCATTGCGATTCAACGACCGAGGCGAGTACATTGCCGCATCGAGACCTTGAGAAAAGGCGGTTTGGATCGAAGTTCATTTCGAACTTGGTGTGGTTCTAAATGTGATGGACCCATCTGATTGTATTGTGACAACTTTGGGGCTATTCTTGCGAGCAAAGGAGCCAAGGTCTCATCGGTGATCAAACACGTACTCATACCGATACCATTTGATTCGGAGATCATTGCTCGAGGTGATGTCACGATAGAAAATTCCACGAGCGAACATTCTGATCCGTTGACAAAGCCATTGCCACGGAAGAATTTTGATTCTCATGTACTCGCTTATGGTATTAGATACCAAGGCGATTGGCTTTAGGTCAGTGGGAGATTGTTAGAGTAGTGCCCAAAGGCAATCCCTTTAGCGCATTTTGTTCATAGTCATGTATACGAGACTTTATGAATAAATAAAGCAAGGCATATTTCATTTATTTGATGTTCATTTTATTATGAATTGATAGTGATCTTTAATCAAATTAATGAAGTCCACGATACATGACATAGCATGAAGGAAATTATGATGTGATCATACTATTGAGATTCCTATCATGTGCAATTATGTCGATATCTAAATTATCCTAGTCATAGGATTAATGAGGCTGGACATCGTTAATCTGGATAGACTAGCACATGTCAAACTCCTTGATTGGATCAGCGGTGGATCTCGTAAAGCTGTAAATATTGAGATATTTAGATTTGACATGTGGATGCTTACTAGTGGTAGTAAGTACATTGGATGACTGCTATGAGATCATCACATGGATGTCTATACAAATGTCGGTGATAATCTCATCATAGCAATTTTGCAAGTATCCTTAGACTTGAGGTACTCGAGGATATCTTGAGTACTAATTACATACTTTGACTCCATTCCTTGTTGCCTTTCGGAGGTCGCTCATAGGGTGGTGATTGGAGTGCGACTTGAGGTATTCGAAGGTAATTGAGTAGCCAATAGAGGATTCACCATACATTATAGCGGAAGAGATACCCGTAGCCTCTTATCGGGATCATTACTTTGAAGTCTCTGGCGGAGCATACATATGTCATGAAGATGGTCTTCGTGGACATATAAAGTAATGAGTCCTAGGGCGAGAACGATTACACTTAGACTAGATTTGATCGATCGGTCTAGTAAGAGTTGACACATTGCCCATACTCGAACCAAGTGGGGTATAGCATGGTGAAAGGACGAATTGCGGTAATTGTCATGGAAGGGTTAGTGATATGGTTTCATTAGTCGAACCAATTACTTTCCGGTCAATTGGGGGTCGTGATGTGTTGCTAGATACCGCTCATGACTTGCTTAGATTAAGTGTTAATCTAAGTGGCCAACATAACAAGGAACTAATGGGTCACAGCGTAAGAGTGACTCGGAGAATCGTAAAATAGTTTGAGACGGAGATCCGATATCACGGAAGCAATAGGATTAGCTGGATCCCGATGAGATTGGGATATGTCCCGATGAGATCGCGACATCGACATTCTTGAAAAGGGTCTCCGCGATTTTCGCCGGTGGGGCTGACAAGCCAGTAGGACCGAACCCGGTTTGTTGGACCACTTCAGCAATTATATATATTAATTAATTAATTAAATAATTAATTAATATATAAATATATAAAGTGATTTTCGGTGGACCATTGAATGGAGAAGAAAGATTAAGTTTGAAAAGTCAAAAGTAATGATTATTTAGCATTTTAAGACATTTTCATGTCTTATCGTGGATGCCCCATCCACCATGCCTTTGATATGTATTTAAGTGTTAAAATACATATAAGAAGATATAAGAAAAAGACTTGCACGGTTTTGATGTGAGAAGAGTCGAAAATGCTTAAAAGAGTTAAGCTTTGAAATTGTTTCATCTTCTTCATCTCCTCCATTCAACTTGCTTCTACTTCTCAAGGCTCCACCAAGATCATTTCATTTGCTTTCAAGGCTAAGGTAAGAGCTAGCACTCTTTCTTTAGTCTAGCTATTCCTGGTCAAAAGAGTTTGTCGGTTAGGTTTTAGACCTCTGCGTGGATCTGAGTTAGAGGCGGTCTCTTTTAGTCGTTATGGTTTGATTGTTTGTACATACATGGATCCTGGCTTTCGGGAATGTCTCGGGACTCAAAATTTTAAATTCCGCACCGTGGGCATGTGATTCCTACCTCGGGATTTTCCTACATTATAATCATGCCTAACATAATTTGAATTATTCAATCGCTTAAATGGCTCAATGGTGAGAGGCGTCCACATAAAGTGGAATAAAACCTTGAGGTCATGGGTTGGTAGTGACTCACCCATGACCAAGAGGACAATCTTGATTAATAGAAGTGCTTGAAGTTGGTGGGTTTATCACACGGTACAGAATCACGAAGTTGGTGGGTCCCCCGTGGGGTTAAAATCCACCGGGTCCAACATTAAACGGGTGGTTTAACCCGTGATAGACCCACCAATCAGATCCATGGATCAAGATGTGACCGATATCGAGCCTGGTGAACCCATGACCTCAAGATTTTATTCCACTTTATGGTGGACGCCTCTCACCATTGAGCCATTAACAATTTTCTTAAATCAATTTCCAAAATACTTTAGAAACAATAAATCTAACTTTTGTAATAATTTTCGTAATTTTAGACATGCTCGAAATCTATCAATATTGAAAACTTTCGAAATTGAAAGTTTCAATTTCTCATATCATTGAACATATAATAAAATTTGTAAAGTTATTCCAAAAGCAAAGAATTTCATCAAGCGAAAATCAAACAATTACATAAGCGATATTTTATAATTAATTCCCAAAAGCATTGAAATCATAGTTTTCCTACTTTCCAAAAGCATGAAATCATGATTTTCCAAACTTTTTTCAAAACAACATTTTATACCTATTTCAAAAACATTTAGAAATCATAATTTTCGATCATTTTCATAAGAAATATTTTATAACAAATTCAAAACATTGAAATCTTACAAAACCAATCTTTTATCACTAATTAGAAACTATTCGAAATCATAAATGTTTCCAAGCGTTTTGTAAGCGATATGTTATAAACGATTTCAAAAACAATCACTTTCAAACCTTTATTTAAACACGATTTTAAAATCAATTCCAAAATATTCAGAAATCCAAATTTTCAAACACTTAGAACTTGGAGCAATTTTCCAAACCATTTGAAATCAATACCAAAATTCGATACTTTATTTCTTCCACCTTCTCGAAATCATTCGGAAGTCTAAATTTCAAACCTTTACATAAATAATTTCGGAAATCATAATTTTTATTTTTTTTAAACACTATTATAATCAATTTCGAAAATCATAAACTTTTAAACACTTTGAAATCATAAACTTAGATAAACCATATTTTATAAATAACGTCAAGAATGTTAGAAATCATCATTTTCAACTACTTTTATAAACAACATTTTGTATTATTTCATAAACATTAGAAAATCATAAGCTTTCAAATCTTTACATAACTATATTCAATAAATATTTGGAATTTATAATTTTCAAACATTTTCTTAATAAAATCGAAATACTTTCCTTCTAGATTTTTGAAAGCATACGATAAACTTTTAAAGCATTCATCTTCTAATTTTTTAAAAAACTCAAACAAACAATCTTTCAATTTGTATCAAAGTATTCAAAACAATAAATTTACAATATCGAAACAACACATTTTCAAACACTTTCACTTTCGAATTTTTTTCAAGAACACTTACAAAGCTCATAATTTAGTAAATAAATATGATACCCACCTTATTTCCATGCAAGCATCTTGTCGATGCTTCACTTTGACCTTTGCTTCTCTCTCTTCCAATTTAACAAAACCTAAACCATAATCATCCAAATTCACATCATAAATAACAAAATCTTCAAAATTAACTTAGGAATTCACCAATTCCATATAAATTCAAGCTATTTAAATCTCCAATTTTGAAAATCCCCAATTTTCAAAATTGGCCTAAATCAATTTACACAAATTGAATACCATAAATCACAATTTCTTCAAAATTGATTTCATATTTCACCAATTCCTACTATTATTGATGATTCTACACCATTAATTCACAAAATCTCCAAATTTCTAATTTGTCCTAAACCCCAATTTACAATTTTCAAATTAAACTTCACTAAAGCATAAACATCAAAATTAACTTAGGATATCTCAAATTCATCACTAATCCAAACTATCTAAAGCATCAATTTCAAAAATTCCCAATTTTCAATTTTGGGCATAATCTCCAAATTCAAAATTTTCCAAAATTAAACACAATCATAGCCTAATCTCTTCAATTAATCATAGATAAACTAAATCCATAACCATTCCAAGCCATCTAACACCATAAACTCATAAAAAAATTCAAAACTCAACTTTCTCTCACTTACCATTTTTCCACCATTTTCGAATTTAGAGAGCTCCAAGACAAGCTTTCATCTTCTTCCTCCCATTTCCTCCTTGAAAACAAACGGAAACCCTTGAGAATCATGGAGAAAAATCGAAACTTGCTTCTCCTCCCTTCTCCACTATCGCCCCTCTCCTTCTTCTCTCTTCTTCATCTTTTCTTTCTTTCATTTTGCTTCATTTTCGTGAGTTGCATAACACAAAACGACAGCCCCTATGTATTCTCTGCCATGTCACTTAAAATGGGGCACAAATGACCAAGTTGCCCCTCACTTATTTGCCTATTTCCAAAACTGCCCCTGCAGGAACTTGAAAAACTGACTACTTGCGTCCAGTTTTCAAGCATCTAAACGAAATAATTTGGACAAACTTTCTTCTTGAACATTGTTCCTCTAGATCATACGAATCCAACTCCACAAACCGCGCTCAATTCGGATCAGAAACGAAGAAGTTATAGCCAAAATACTATCGGACCTTCACAAAATCCGAGACTGAACATTAACATAACTTCAGTCCAGAAATTAACAATCTTAGGGATGAAAATAAATTTCAATCCCTTCACAAGAGTTGTAGCCCTATATCTTAACTTTATTTGCCCTCAAGAATCAACCCAATCGGAGTTGTACAGCTCCTGAAATTTGCAAAATACCGAACCATGTTCAGAAAATTATCCAACTTATAACCTATAACCAAATCTCTTACTTTGGTTCAATCAATCTCTTTCCATTTAATCTCCTAAAAATCATAATTTTTCATAAAAATGGAATTAATTGTCTTAGGAATCCAATGCTTCAAGAATCAAATCAATCGGATGTGGGACGAAGGAATTATAAGCAAAAGATTACGAAAGGGATCGGATAAAGAAACAAAGTAACGGAACTTCAAAACCGAACTTTTCAAAAATCATATCTCCCGATCCCGAACTCGGAATTTGACAAATTTGGTGTCAATAAAAAGATCAAAGGAAGCTCTACAACTTCCCTGAAGTAATCAAAATCAAATTAGGTCTTGAAAAGGTTAAAACCTCAATCAAAGATTATGTCCAAAACAGCTTTTCCTAAATTGCAAACTTTATATCAATGGAAAGATAAAAACATCATCTAAAACTTTTATGAAGACCACTTACTCTAATTCAAACTAAATCCGTACGACGAGTAGCCTCGAAGCATAGAACACACAAATCTATACTCAATAGCATTTTCAAAACAAAGCATATCTTCAGAAATTCATATCTCTCAATCCCGACATCGAAAAATAGCAAACTTTATATCCACGAAAAACTCTCGACAGAGGCTACAAGTTTCACGTTGATCATTTTCTCGAATTTGACCTAAATCAAAAAGTCAACTTTTTTTTCAAAAAGTCAAACTTCTAGCGAACTTTGACTGATCATAACTCTCACTCCCGATATCGAAAAATATCAAACTTTATGGCTACAAAAAGCTCTTGACATAAACTACAAGTTTCCAGAAGATCATTTTCTCAAATTCTCCTAAAATCAAAAAGTCAACTCTCAAGTCAAACATTTTATCTCCAAAAGTCAAACTTTCTAAATTCTTCAAATTTTCACACTTTTTTTTTTATTCTTGCTATTTAACTTCATTTCAATCAACTCATCCACTTTCTTCTCATAATCCATATAAGTTCACTCAAATATCAAAGTCCTCAAAATTAAACAATTCTTTTCTCATAATTTTTTTTAATTTCATCAAATTTCCTTAAATTCATAATTTTCTCACCAATTTCTTTCTCACTTAAATTCATTTTAATATTTCTAATTTTCATCAAAAGTTCGGGGTCCAACAGATGTATATGATTGCGTATTTATGAAAATGTGCAAATTAGTAAAGTGAAAATGTGTATGTATTGTATGATATAGAAGACCAATTAAAGCAACAACATCCAGACATTACTGGGACATCGATGCAATATCTATCTAGAGCATACTGTGAGTAACCTAGATGGTCTCACATTGATTTATTATTTTGTTTAAATTATGAATTGAACTATTTTGTGATGTGAATGTGTTGATTTGGGACACTGAATGTCCAAGGTGTTTGATGCATGAATAATATATTGGAAATGCTCATTGTATGTGAATTTGATATAATATGTGATACTCAACTAAATTGTTGAATGCTGGATCAAGGTCTGATGGTGAAAGTGAATATGAATGCGAAAGAAAATTTTGAACAAGTGAATAATTACATATGTTGCATTCCACTACATGAATGCATGATAATATAAAGGCAGTTGTGACCAAAGTTGCCAATGAAAAAGAGCTTAAAGCTCAAAATGTGGTAAGAGCCTTTGACTCACTAGGTCTAACGATCCCTGTGTTCTAACGGATAAAGGATAGTTATTAATAAGGTTAATATCTACAATGGATACGGGGCAGTGAAAAATGCACTTGGTCATAATAAAGTAATAAATGAAAGTGAGTCTCATAAGCATTGCACATACAATTTATTATGCATTATATAAATGATTGAATTGAATTGTATGAACCATTATGAATGTAAAAACTGAATAAGTGAACAAAGTGTTTTAGGGTGCTTTTTGATAATTAGTGAAAGATTTGCATTATATGATGAGATGAATTGTTTGTGAACTTGAAACATAAATTGTATCTGTTATGTGTTATGAGTGAGCCATAAATGATGGTTGTTCACTGAGTTCACAAAACTCATCAAAATTGTAACATTGACATTTCAGGTGCGAGAGAGAAGACTTAGCTTCTAAGACTTAGATCTAGTACTACTTTTGGATAGAAGAAATGAATCAAAATTCGGTCAACTAAGACCGAAGGATCTGGATAGAATTTTTTATAGTTCCTTATTATGTAGCATATAACATATTTTTGTAATAGAGTTGTAAACTCAGGTAGTTCTTTGATATTGTATATAAGGATGAAGTATGTAATGTTACAATGTATATTTGGTTTTATGAAATGAAAATAGGGAATTGGGTTTTTAAATATTATGATGATTACGTTTTAAATTATGATGCCATGATTAAGTTAGTGACATGATTGCTCTAGCTTGCCACTCTTGTGGGCTACGTTCTCAGATATCCTTCAGAATGTCGGGTATGTGTCCTATGAGAGTAGGGTGTTTACACTAATCATCTTTTTAGGTCTCTCATACATGCCAAATAAAGTTTTTGAATTTATCTAAGCATAGGAGTGATGACATTCCTAAGTTTGGAAGTTTAGCTAGTGGAAAGTACTTTAAAAGAAAATTTTCCACCATATGGTTCCATATAGTGATGGATCCCCTTTGCAAAGAATTTAACCATTACTTAGCCCTATTCCTTAATAAGAATGGAAACAATCAAAGTCTTATTGCATCAATTAAGGGTATTTAGGGGGTTTTGAAACCCAAACACTAATTCCTAATATCGGTAAGTTTCTTAATGATTTCTTAATTCTCTATTCTTTATTACTGGCTATTTTATTTTATTTACCTAAGTTTTATTTTCTTCAATTAAAAATTAAAACCAACTTTTTAGATTAGATAGTAAGACAATGGTAATTGCTACTATTCATTGTCTAAATGGAATTGACCTGTACTTATTAGTACTAGCTACAGTTACACCGTGCACTTATGGTTATTTCATAATTGACACTTACAAAAAGTCAATTAAGGGCCTTCAAAAATTTATATGAGTGTTCCTCTCAAATTTTGGATCTTCGTCAACCAAGTAAGATAGATTTCCTTGGGTCATAAACTAACCCAAAAACCTATAGAAGTGATAAGACATAAGAGTTAACAAAATAATTTAACACATTAAAAATAAAAATTAGAAAAGAAATAAAACAAGAAATAACTGCTATATTAGAAACAAGGGTGTTCTTAATATTCTAGTCCCTAACAACGGTTCCAAAAACTTGATATAGTTGATCTCTACCATATCGATCTTATAGGTAAGTACACCTATAGAATTATAGTATAGTGTCAGTGAACATCTAGTATTAATCCTATAGGGACTACATGTACTAGTAATAAACTCTAGATGATAATTTAATTCAAAATTTACTAAATTCTAACATAAAAGATAGACAAGAACACAAATGACACTAAGATTAATCAATATTAAATAATTAGTACTAAGGTGATGCATCCCTTAAGATTTCTTAAGTATTGACAATTTATCATGCACTTTAATTAAAGATCATTAGATCGTGAAACTTTCTATTTTGTATTAATATTAAACCTCTAAGATTACATTCTTGATAAATAAATTTCACTATTAGGTTTGAAACAAATCCATGAGACTCAAGGTTAACTTATCTATAGTTTTTCATGTAACTCCTTTTAATTATGGTAGATCTATTTACACAAAAGAGTTTTTTGTTCTTAGTCATATGAAATCATACATTGAAATAATATTCTAAAAATATTATTTCAAGACTTAAAACCTATAATTGAATCACAATAAATCAACAATCAAATTGTATTAAATAAATAATTAAATCATAAGGTCCATCCCAACTTAGGGTTCATCCTATCTAGGCACTAAGCAAACTTAGTTCAAAAACATAGAAAACAAAGCCAAACCAAACTTTAGAAGAATAATTAAAAAGAAGATAATCCATTCTATATCCCCTTTTCTCCAATATAATCACCTAAAACTTTGATGAAAATTTGTTCTCTCTCAGATCTTTGATTTAATCTTCATGTTTCCACCATCATAAAGTTTAAAAGAGTGTTTAAAACTTTAACTTTTCTAACTAGCTTTGACTCTAACTTTTGATCTTTTAATTAACCTTCATAATTGCATTTTATAATGCATAATTAGGGTTTCTATATTGGACAGAGTTAGCTACACGACTGTATGGATAACTATTTCCCTCAAAAGCTCTTCAAAGTCCTATATATACATGTTCCCAAAAGCTTACACGGGTAGTGGTCATTCCATGTATATGACCTACATATAAATGTCTTTCATGACATGAGCCTGTCCCTCCAAAATAGGCTTAATTCTTCCACTTTTTGCCCCAATTTAACCAAACTTCTTCTCCTTTTGAACCACGAAGGCAATTACGACCTAATCACAAACTAAGAACAAAATTTGTACCAAAATAATAAAATCTCTCAAATAATCAAACAAAATGCACTAAACATAAGGCTAAAAACATAGTTTATTAAGCATTTATCACGTTACATTGACTAAAAAGAGAGTGCTAGAGACTACCTTGAAGACTATTACATTGGCAATAGTAAGAAATTAAAGGTAGGTGGCGATAAGGGTGGTGGTGCTCTCCATAGGTGGAAGAATCTAGTGTTTAATTTTAAGGCTAGGGTTTCTATAATGAATTAGAAATAGTAAAGTGTGTGTTTAAACACTAGGTTAACTTATCTTAAAGCCATAATAAGTGTTTAGGTATAAGAATATCATATTCTAAGGGTGGAATAAGCCTATTTGGTGGCATGATTAAAGTAGAAATAATAAAGTGTGTGTTTAGACATTAGGTTAAGTTATCTTAAGGCCATAATGAGTGCTTGCCTACATGAATAATATATTTTGGAATAAGCCTATTTGGTGACATGATTAAAGTAATCCTAGAACTAGATTAGGGTTGTTTGGTCCAAACGTAAGCTAAAATCAAAACATAAGCGAGTTTTAAATTAAAGTCAACTTAAAAACTAAATCAATTATTTTAATATGATTAAAATTAATAGTTAAATTAAATCCTTAACATAAATTTTACAAAAGTTGTTTTTAATTATTAAAATTAATTATATTTCAGCTTGATTGAAATTAATTAATTAATTAATTAAAGTCCATAATTTTAAGAAAAGTGTTTACTTAAATAATTAATATATGTGTTTCTTAATTAAAATATCTATTTCAATTTGATTGAAATAAATTAAATTTATTAAGTTATTTAGATATTATTTTTCTTTTATTTTTAAATTATTTTTCATTTATTTTGAACAATATTTTCATAATTTATTAGGAAAATGTGTTATTCTTCAACAAATTTGGAAAAGTGATTTAATTAAGAAAATAAGTTTTCTATAATATCTTTGAAAATAGTTTTCGGTTTATTAAGGAATGATCTTTTTATTAATTGAGACACTAATCTCTCGATAAATAATGAAAGAACTTTCTCAATTAAATTTAAAGTTTTTACTTAATTTTAAATTTTGTTTTCCTTTAATATTAGAAAATATCGTTCTAATTAAGAGAATGTTATTTCAAATTAGATTATAAATGATTTTCTATTTAGATTAGAATGTCTTATTAAATTTTAGAAATGAGTTTTAGAAGGGAAAATATAGCTAAACTGAAAAAGTGAGTGAGAAAGAAAGATGAGAGAGAGAGAATCTATAACTTGCTTTGACCGTGGGTGGTTTGTTCCGTTCTTCATCCCATGGCCTCTTCTTCTTCTTCTTCACCTTCTCGTTTGCCTCTAGCCCCAATCTTTTGTCTATCACCCAGACCTTGCCATTCACTTTCAACCTTTAACCCTAACTTCACCCAATATAGAAACTAGAACCTATAAAACCCCCTTCAAAGATTCTGATATCTGCAGCCGAACCTGTTCAAAAGCAGTCATCAATGTCCTCTGTGACTATCCCTTCAACGGAACCAGTGCCTTCTATAAATCCTCAAGAGCTTGCAAGTCTAAATGCTTCGGAGAAAACTCAACTACCTAAAACATGGTAATTAGTGGTCTCTGAATTGGTGGAGGAGTTCAGGGATGCAAAGGCATTGGCCTACTACCCTCTAGAGATAAAGGATGACTAGATCTTTTTCATTCCTCCCAGAGTTAACAAGTAAAGGTGCAGCTCTGTTTTGAAATGCTTCGATTAGTTTCTTTATTGATAAGCATCCTACATATCCAGTAGTTCAGAGAGCTCTATAAAAAACTTGGCTAGTTTTTTGGCTTAATAGAAACTTTGATTACAAGTTCAAATAAATTTTTGTTTAAGTTTGATTCAGAGGAAGGAATGAACTCGATTTTGGAGAAGGGCTCTTGGCATATCCAAGGGAAATCTTTATTTTTAAGAAAATTGAGTTTGAATGCTGGTGAGTAGGAATAGATTAGGTATGCTCTAGTGTGGACTAGGTTCCATCACATTCCATAAAGATACTAGAATTGTAACATCCCACCCCTGACAGGAAGGGTAAAATAGTAAATTATCATAGGATGAGATTGATAGGGATTAATTATTATTGTTCATGCATACTCGTATTGGTACACAGTGAAATTGTGCACATGCAAAGTTCGGTACTTGCATACATAACATTCCCAGTTTTTGTACCTAAGGCAATTTTATTGTGATTAACGTGGTTATTGGGTTTGAAAAATTATTCTGAGTGAGTTAGTGAGTGTTTTATATTTTAAGGGATTTTTAGGAATTTTTCTGGAATTTTCTGGAGAAAATTCTCGGACCGGAAAAATCGCCAAGTGGCGAACCGGTCGATTTTCTAGCGAAAATTGCTACCCAATGGCACTGTCATTTTGGGTATATTATTTTGGAATTGAAATTAGGTTCATTGGACTAGAATGGGTCAAATTGTAGTAGGATTTCTAAATCCTATCCATCATTTTGTTTATTTCTATTTTGTCTTTTAGTTCAATTGGCCAAGTGTCCTAAGTGAGTAATGAAGTGAATCACAAGTTAATACAGCACTTAGAAAACAATAATAGAATGCACGAGAAGGGGGTTGAATTGTGTATTCCCCTTTTTATTAGTCTTTTCAGAATTACTTGTTAGGAATAAAAATCTTCTGAAATTTTTATTTATTAGATTGATCAAACTTCTCAATACTATGTATATGAGCGATAAGTAATGATAAAATTTGAAACTAAAAGCGAGATAGAGAGTAAGAGTGGTAGACACGCGGATTTATCCTGGTTCACCCCAAACCGTGGGCTACGTCCAGTCCTCAGAGTTTCTTATGAGATTTCATTATCTCTTCAATCGTTACAAGTATTCTTTCACGAGCCTCTTCAGGTCTCTACAACCAGTATTCTTTCACACTTAGCCTCTGCAGGCTATCTGTACACGTTTTTCTTTTCAGAAAATATTTGAATACTTTATTACTGAAGATAGCACTCACTAGTTTGCACTTAATCGCTTTTCATTGTGTAATTTTTCTAAAATCAATGACTTTTCGGTTTCGACTTCGACTTGAATTTATAGCCTTCGTCTCTATCTGCTTCTTGATTCTTGAATCTTGAATCTTTAATCTTTAAAGAAACGGTTAATTAGTTGAGTTCTGTAACTAACTCGAACTGACTCTTACATCTGTTTCTTTACTTCGTCTGCATCTGCTTCATATTTGCGTCTGCTTTGCTTTTGCGTCTGCGTCTGCTTTGCATTTGCACGTCTGCGTCTGCTTTGCATTTACGTTTGCGTCTGCTTTGTATTTGCGTCTGCGTCTGCTTTGTATTTGCGTCTGCGTCTGCTTTGCATTTGCGTCTGTGTCTGCTTTGTTTTTGCGTCTGCGTCTGCTTTGCATTTGCGTCTACTTTGTTTTTCTTGTATATGATCTCTCTTTGTTTGTTATACATCAAAATCATTTTTATGTAAAGTCATTTTGACTTAACAATCTCCCCCTTTTTGAATATAACAAATTACATACAAGAAAAGAAAAGCGAACAAAGTAAATTCTGATTTTGCAAAGTAGAAAAAAACTTATTTTCTTTCTTTCTTCATTGTGGTCACACCTTCTTTGTCTGAACATCCTCTCCTTTTCTATTGATTATCTTCTTTTCCTGCTCTCCCCCTATTTGTTATAATAAAAAATGATTAACGATTTTGGATCTTCAGTAATTCTTCTATCATCTTTCTCAGATCATTCACCGTCTCCTTCATGTCGTTGAGTTCACCTCGTAATCGCTAACTTCATCGATGGATCAACCGAGCGAAGAGGCGATCAACTTCTGGCGATGGAGGGCGAAAGGAATTGAAGTAGTGTAAGCATCGAGAGGATGGGATGTAGTCTTCATTGATCTCAAAGGTAGGTGGGCGAATGAGCGTTTCGACGGGAAGATCTAAATTAAAGGAGCAAAAGATCATCGAATCTGTCTTCCTTGCAGGGTAGGGCTTGTGCTTGATAGGCGATGTATTAGACAAAGGGCTATCTGAAGAACTGTCGAACGAGGAACTCGATAAATGTTCCTGTTCTTATTCTTCCCCTCTTTGGACAGTCTTCCTCACTATTAATATGGGCATGGCTTCGCTTTATCGACTTCATGCGGCGTGCATGCTTCATCAATTTTTCGCACCTCTTCTGCAATTTGATCTGCGGACAGATCATCACTAGCATCATCTTTAGGATATAATTTTGATTTTCCCCTGGTAAAATCTTTTGAGAATCTTGGTTGTATATCTGGTGCAACCATTATCTCTGTATTTTTAGTGATTGGGAAAATAGTACACGGATGGCAGGGACGTTTTGTAGGATATGGCATAGTAGCAAACAAATCCCAAAGTATCATAGAAGATCTTTTCGTCTTCTTTGAGTAACTCCCATGTGTTATGATTAATCACCATAGGTTGTACCACGCTACTATCTTCTTCTTTGGTTGAACACCGATTGCAATAGCAGTCTTACGTTCGTAACTACTTCCACCATTTTGATCTTCAACTTCGTTTCCTCAAAACTTGTGGTAGTTGTATACCATTAGACACGGTTTATCATCCTCGAATCGTCATCGCTGTTGTTGCTTGATGTGCTTCATTAGAGTCATCTGAACCGGGCTTTCATCTACTAGCTCCTCTTGTTGAGCAACAGGTGTTTCCTGAACTGTGCTTTCTTTAGCTGGTTCTTCTTCTTGTTGAACAATAGGGTATCTGAGCGTAAAGCGCTTCGACTTACATTTCTACTTGAGCAGTATTAATAGTTTCTTTCGTTGACTAACGTCCTCGGTAGTTGAAATGATCTTCTTCGACTAACCTTCTTAGTCTTTTTCTCTCGCTTGATTAGTTTCTTGGTTTCTTCGTTGGAGATTTTCTTTTCTCAGATGTTGCTTTTCTCTTCCTCTCAGTCTCTTTGGATTTTCTGGCCGTATCTTCTTCCAGAATAGAGACTAAGGATCTTGTGGCTCTGGGTGCACAAGATTTAGAAGTTTCTTCTCGACTCTGTTCTCGGCAATCTTTTCTTCTGTTGCCTCGAGTCCTAATTCTTAGTGATCTCTTTGCTTTCTTCACAACTTCGTTCAAAAGACTTTCTCCTTGTTTCTTTGGCGCACTTTGTTTTGTCCTCTCGAGATTGGCTTTCTTTGAAAGAGGACTCGCCATTTTCATGAGAGGTCTACCTAGCACTCTCCTTAGTTCGTGATGGGTGATTTGATACTTCTTGGGCCGAGAACTTGAGACAGAGTCTTTTTCAATACATGCTCCCCTCGGTTCTTGACTTCCTTGAAGAGTCGGCTTGGTCTTTGTCTCGTGTTCGGACCCATTCGCCGTATCGTGTGTGCATCGATCTTGCTCTTCACAGAACAATTTATACGATCTGAGTAGTGCGGATGAATCTTGGATTCTTAAAAGTCCTCGTCAAAATCATACCATAAGGATAACGGTAGTTTCCTTTAACCCTTAACCATATAGTGAAAGATTAAGAAGGGTAAATCTATGGGGCTTCGATTCATGAGGTAGAAACAGGACATTGTTCATCCAGAGTGGTCACTAAATGTCTTGAACCGACTCTGGGTAGAATGCAATTAAACAAAATTGCGTGAAGCACCCTAGCCTTCCGAATCAAGTTTGATGTCTTCCTCTCCCTTGAATTATTTGTGTCATATAGTTGCCTCTTGATATCTTCTTCTTCCATTCCGACTAAGGTCATCCATCTGGCCTTGGTAGACAATTTCTCACCAACTGATGGGCAATCAATCACCTTCCTTATCAAATCCTTTGTGACAAGAACAGATATTCTTTCTACAGAGGATACAATAGTGTTATCTATCAGACGGCGTTCTTCCGAACTCATATACCTCATTCGTAGACTGGTTCTTGTATCGAAGGAAGTTCTTCCAACCAGCTCTTATGATTTCGGTTCTACATCCATGCCGTCTCTTCTTAGTGACTCAAAGTCCACAAGTCTTCCATAAACCATGGTGCTTCCATTGTATAGAGTGAAAAATATCTTACGGAGAACTTTTTGGCGAAATGTTTTTGAGAGAATTGGTAAGCGAAATGAATCGTCGGGAGATGATGAAAGATTGCTATAATTTCATCTTGAGTCCACATATAGGGTTATGGTCCGGTGGGTTCTAGAATCATTAAGAACCTCGAGATTATCAGATTTTTCCCTCCAAAAATCTTTCTTGTGAGAGAAGTTACCAGCTGTAACTCAATGTAACTAACGCCGTTAGTTTCCATGTTACTTTAGCCTGACTGCTCATTTAACATCACCATGTTAAGATTGCGTCTTATCTTCTGAAACCGTTCTTCACTTAGTGGTTTAGTGAAGATGTACGCCCACTAAAGTTCTGTTTCAACAAAGCTGTAGAAGCACCACTTTCCTCGAACATAATCTCTCGTGAAATGATGTCGACTTTATATGCTTCACTCGGAATCTTTGAATTGGATTCTTTGATAGATTTATTCTTGTTGGTGTTGTCACAATAAATTGGAATCTCCTCCTCTTTAACTGAATAGTCTTCAAGTCGATACTTGATCCACGGCGTCTGTGAGCGACAACTTCATGCAAACATATATTACCTTGGCGGTTGATAGAGCAATTGAGCTTTGTCTCTTTCTTGACGAGGAGACTAGATTTCCTCAGAAAATGACATCCTCCACTTGTGCTTTTTTTCGATTACATCTCGGCATAGTCTCGCATCGCAATATCCAATTAAACTGAAATCTTTACCTTTCTCAAACATTAAGCAAAGATCAGTAGTACCAGTGAGATATCTCAAAATTCTTTTAACAGCAATAAAATGAGACTCTCTAGGATCGGCTTGAAATCTTGCACACAAGCATACCGAATGAGCAGAATATCGTGGTCTACTTGTTGTAAGATACGATAAAAGCCGATCATCCTCTATATAGGGTTTGATCCACCTTCTTACCAAGTTCGTCTTTCGACAAAAGGTTTGAAGGATGCATCGGAGTTGCCATAGGCTTCACATTATTCATATCAAACTTATTCAACAACTCTTTCACATACTTTTGTTGATGAATGAAGATCTTCTCTTTGGTCTGCTTAACTTGCAACCCAAGAAAGAACTTTAACTCGCCCATCATACTCAATTCAAATTCTTTCTTCATTAAGGTCTCAAACTTTAAACACAACTCTTTTGAAGTAGCACCAAAAATGATATCATCAACGTAGATCTGTGCTAAGATAAAATCATTCTGAAAACTCTTTTTAAAGAGCGTCTTATCAACTTGACCTCTACTGAAACCATTCTCTATTAGGAAGGTACTTAGACGATCATATCAAGCTCTAGGTGTAGCGCCCCCTCACCGTAGGGTACACACCGGGACGCCCGTGGGTCGTTCCGACGCATATCCCACAGTAAGGAAGTGCTACGATCGCTAACGATCACTAGACACTCACATGACATCAATAAAATAAACCACAACATGCAATTCACTAATATTTAAAACCACAATATTTCTTTCATTTCACAATATCAATCCAAAATATAGACCAATCTATCAGTCCCCTACAATCATACCACAATCCCAAAAAGGGAAACTGATAAAAACGTCTATACTAGGTCATCCCAAAAATATAGTCCCAAAAGAAGTCACCCCAGCTGACCGACCTGCGATCCATCACTGCACTTGATCACGAACGCACACTGCAGAAACGTTTGACACGGGAGCTAGAGTCCTACTGACGCTGTCCTGAAAAATATATTGCAATGTTGAGTGAGTTTGCGAACTCAATGAGAAACCATCATCGATGGTTCACCCAACTCATGCATATATATCTAATATATATCTCATAGATATATTTTAACACAATTTATAACACTATAAACACTTTACACAATTTACACAGTTACACTATCACATATCAATTCACACTATGCACACATCACACGTATTCACAATTTTGCTACACTGACAAATGCATAATGTATGCAATTTCTCATTTTATGATGTTGTTGTGACTGAGTGGCAATATTCACATTTTGGCAAGTAGGAGAGCCCTCGGGGTATGCACTCTCGCCCACTCACTTTAGGAATAGGAGAGCCCTCGGGTATGCACTATTTCCTTTTGGCCTTAGGCCCATTCACGATATCGAGCTTAAAGCTCGATCACTAAGCTCCAACCACAACCGATTAATTACCACTTATGTTCATGCTTAGCATGCACTAACACTTGCGATCTCTAACACATTTATCTCACTTCACTCGCTAATCACAATCAAAACACTTACTCACAATTTTATCTGATTCTCATTCACGGTATTCACATTTATAAATCACACTTGGTGCAATCACTAACACTTATCACATTTAGCTCATTCACTTCACATTTATATCACTCACTTTGACACTTAATTCACACACATTCACAAGACATTTAATCACATAAAACCGAGGAACCAACTAGGTTACTCACTGTAACTTCCGAGCTCTTGCTGGAAGTCCCAAAGAATGTCCGTGGTGCATCGATCCAACGACGCCTCTATAACAATTCAAATGAATTATCATCACCACTTGCTCAATTAATTCAATTCACTGATGCACATGTCTTAATTCAAACTATATAATGCATGATCATGATTTCCCAGCACTAAGACCCAAATCGCTATCTCTCACTTCACAATCACAATTCACTATTCACTAGATCAATAGCATTCCCTTAAATTCAACTTCACTCACTCAAACTCTAATCATACTCCGCTAGTTACAACATAACTCTTGGTCACATTAGAAACTATAATCGACTCTCTTTCAGTAATTGCAATCCCGTAAATTAAAAATTCAAACTCTCAATCTTTATCACAATTATAGACCTCTTTATCGAGTTCATAACGAATCAAGTATCACCTTAATTGGAATACCACAGACCAAGATATCATCACAATACTGAAACATGTTCAGTAAAACATCTAGTTCATGTTCCCTCCACCAATACCCTTACTTTGATTCAATCAATCATTTCCAATTTAATACTAAAAACCATAAATTGTTTGTGGAGAGATAAAGAAATGTGTTAGGAATCCAATGCTTTAAGAATCACGTCATTTGGAGCTCTATAGTTCAAGTTATCCTCAAAACACTGATCTATACACAGACTGTTTTCCTTCCGTCTGATTTTTGCTTCAGCTGGTTTTCGCTTCAGCTGATTTTCCTTTAGCTGATTTTCGCTTCAGCTGATTTTCGCTTCTGCTGATTTTCCTTCAGCTGATTTTCGCTCAAATTGATTTTCCTTGGTGATTTTAACTTGACTGATTTTACATCGAGAACAAATCCACTTATATAGATCATATCTTTTGACTCCAATATTCAAATTGAACAAACTTGGCATCTATCTCATAGAGAAAAGAGAGATCTACAACTTTCAAGAAGGAAATTTTGTCCAAATCTATCGATATCATGTCCATATCGTCTACTTTTGCTTCAGCTGATTTTCCTTCAGGTGATTTTCGCTTCGATTGATTTTCCTTGGTGATTTTTACATCGAACATGTCCACTTATATAGATCATATCTTTTGACAAATTGGACAAACTTGGCATTTATCTCTTAGAGAAAAGAGAGATCTACAACTTTCAAGAAGGAAATTTTGTCCAAATCTATCGATATCAAGTCCATATCGTCTGCATTTTTGCTTTGGTGATTTTCCTTGACTAATTTTCGCTTCGACTGATTTTCCTTGACTGAATTTTACATCGAGAATATGTCCACCGATATAGATCATATCTTTTGACTCCGATATTCAAATTGGACAAACTTGGCATCTATCTCATAGAGAAAAGAGAGATCTACAACTTTGAAAAGGAAATTTTGTCCAAATATATCGATATCAAATCCATATCATCTGCTTTTGCTTCAGCTGATTTTCCTTCAGCTGATTTTTCTGTGCAAAATATGTCCACTTATATAGATCATATCTTTTGACTCCGATATTGAAATTGGACAAACTTGGCATCTATCTCATAGATACAAGAGAGATCTACAACTTGCAAGAAGGAAATTTTGTCCAAATCTATCGATATCAAGTCCATATCGTCTGATTTTCCTTCAGCTGATTTTCCTGTCCAAAACATGTCCACTTATATAGATCATATCTTTTGACTCCGATATTCAAATTGGACAAACTTGGCATCTATCTCATAGAAAAAGGAGAGATCTGCAACTTTCAAGAAGGAAATTTTGTCCAAATCTATCGATATCAAGTCCATATCATCTGCTTTTGCTTCAGCTGATTTTCCTTCAGCTGATTTTCGCTTCATTGATTTTCCTTCACTGATTTTCCCGTCGAACATGTCCACTTATATAGATCATATCTTTTGACTCCGATATTTAAATTGGACAAACTTGGCATCTATCTCATAGAGAAAAGAGAGATCTACAACTTTCAAGAAGGAAATTTTATCCAAATCTATCGATATCAAGTCCATATTGTCTGCTTTTGCTTCAGCTGATTTTCCTTCAGCTGATTTTTCTGTCCAGAACATGTCCACTTATATAGATCATATCTCCGGACACCAAAAGTTTTCTCAACAACTCATTTAACACTATGACATAATTTATTTCTCCCCAACTACCCAGTATTTATGAACAAACATATGAAATACATTTTTCCATGAAGATGACAGAAATCTCTCAACTTTATTTCACAAATCCCTAACGTGAGGATTTCTCTAACAATTACCTGTTGAGAACTCAAACAAATCTTCAAGCCCTAAACTCCACACGAAAAGATCAGCTTCTGGTTTCTCCTTAGAGTCGAAAACACCAATGGCAGAGAAAGGTTGATGAAAGAAAGGATGAACACCAAAGTCCCTTAGAAGATATTTTGGGTGGGAAAGCTCTATGTCTCGGAGAGAGAGAAGTTTTAGAAAGAAAGGAATAAAGAAGGCTTGGACAAGACTTAAACCATCAGCCCTCAAGGAATAGTGACCACCTACTCGTAGCTAGAGTACAAAGTCCAAGTACACATGTCACTTTCTTAATGAATAAACTCTAACTTAGTTACTTTTGAACTAACTCCATTTAGTTCTCCCCTTTCCAATATAACCAAACTATCTCCAAAACTTCATTTAATTTATTTCTTGCTCCCAACTATAAATATATCTTTCAATACACCATAACTTTACCAACATATAAAAATACAATAATTCCACCAAAATTCAAAATCGTAAGATTTCACTAACCCAATTATTTCAACATTTTTAATAATCACAATTCACAAAATCATCTCAATTTCACTTTTCCAAACACAATCACTATCAAATGCCGGAACAATCATGAATACATGTCACTATGTATATGCATGTGCAAAATGATCTATCTCTCTAAAATCAGAGGCCACAAAACACTCGATCACAAATTAAGCACTAACAACTCTACACTCATAACACGATGCTCATCGCGATCGGTAGCAGGATCTACTGATTCTCCCTCCTAAAAGAAAATTTCGTCCCAAAATTTCATACCTGACTGGTCGAACAGATGAGGGTACTGCCTCCTCATGTGCTCCTCAGTCTCCCATGTTGCCTCCTCTGAAGAATGGTTCTTCCATAGGACTTTCACCAATGGAATCATCCTGCTCCTCAATTGCTTGACCTGCGATTCGATAATCTGCACCGGCTCCTCAACATAACTCAAATCACTCGCTATCTCGATCTCTTGAGCCGGGATCATATGAGTCGGGTTTGAGCGATATCTCCGGAGCATACTCACATGAAACACATCATGCAACTGGGACATCTCACTAGGCAATCTCAGTCTATAGGCCAACGGTCCAATCCTCTCAGTAATCTCATACGGACCGATATACCGGGGACTCAACTTACCCCTAAGGCCAAATCTCAACACTCCTCTCCAAGGTGACACTCGGAGGAACACTCTGTCACCTACACTGTACTCCATCTCCCGCCGATGCTGATCCACATAGCTCTTCTGTCTATCCTGAGCCGCCTTAATGCGACTCCGAATCACTCTCACTTTATCCACTGTATCCTGGATCAGCTCGGGGCCCTCAAGCATCCTCACACCCTCTTCATCCCAGTAAAGAGGTGATCTGCACGGCCTACCATACAAGACCTCATACGATGCCATCCCAATACTGCTCTGGTACTGATTATTGTACGCAAACTCAATCAGAGCCAAGCATCGTCCCAAGCACCTCGAACTCTAATACACATGCTCTCAAAGATATCCTCAACAGCACACATAATCTCGACCCATCCAAAGAGTCTCTCTCAACTCAAAATCTGAACTCGACCACTCTAACTCTATCCATCAATCTCACTAACACCGGATCGACATCGAACTCTCTGATCCGATCCCGTAACATCGGCCTCAATCTCGAGTAGCTATTAAGGCTCCATCGAGCCAAATTCATCTGCACATTAAGTGCCCTCATTTGAATCAAAGCGGGCAATCTCTCACTCTAAATCTAAGTCGCACTAACATGAGATTTCCTACTCAGCGATCGCCACCACATTGGCCTTCCTGGATGATACTCAATCGTGCGGTCATAATCCTTCAAAGCTCAATCCACCTCCTCATCTCGGGTTCAGCACTCTCCGACTCAGCAGATATCTCAAACTCTTATGATCCGTGAAGATCCGGGCGTCTCACCATACTGAGATAATGCCTCCGGATCTTCAAAGCAAACCTTCTGCAGCCAACTCTAAATCATGCCTTTGGATAATTCACCTCGTGAGACCTCAACTGCTTTGAGGCATACGTTATCACTCTCCCATGCTGCATCAACACACAACCCAAACCCTGCTGCGAAGCATCACTGAATACCTCAAATCCTCCGGACCCTGATGGCAAAGCCAACACTGGTGTCGTGGTCACTCGATGCCTAAGCTCCTTAAAGCTCCTCTGACACTCATCATCCATCGAAAACCACATTCTTCCTCGAAGTTTCGTCAAAGGGTCGAAATCACGAAAACCCTCGATGCGGACCTCGGTAATACCGCTAGTTCGAGGAAACCACGACTCGTCGTTCCTCGGAACCTCCCGACTCAAGATCGCCTCAATCTTGTGAGGATCTACCCGGATACCCTCACCAGACACAATATGCCCTAGGAACACTACCTCATCCAGCCAAAATTCACATTTCGTAAATTTGGCATACAGCTGCCTCTCTCTCATGATCTGCAACACGATCCTCAGATGCTCCACATGATCCTGCCTACTCCTCGAATATACTAGGATATCATCAATGAACACAACCACAAACTGATCAAGGTAAGGCTGAAATACCTTATTCATAAAGGCCATAAAGGCTGCAGGGGCATTGGTCAACCCAAACGGCATCACTAGGAACTCGAAATGCCCACACCTACTCCTGAACGCACTCTTAGGCACATCGGCCTCTGCGATCCTCAACTGATAATATCCTGACCTCAAGTCCAACTTGGTAAACACTCGAGCTCCCTGCAACTGATCAAATAGATCATCGATCCTAGGCAGAGGGTACTTATTCTTGACAGTAACCCGATTAAGCTTCCTATAATCGATACACAGTCTCAAAGTCCCATCTTTCTTCTTCACGAACAACACTGGAGCTCCCCACGGCGAAACACTGTGTCTAATAAACCCCTTATTCAATAACTCCTACAACTGAGCCTTAAGCTCTCTCAGTTCCACCGGTGCCATCCTATATGGAGGTATAGATATAGGGGCTGCACCTGGAACGAGGTCTATCACAAACTCTATCTCCCGATCCGGCGGTAAACCCGGTAACTCATCGGGGAACACATCCGGAAACTCCCTGATCACGGGAACATCTTCAAACCTCTGCTCAACTCTGGAATCAATCACGTGAGCCAAATAGGCCTCACAACCCCCTCGCATCAACCTCAGGGCACTCAGAAACGAAATCATCCTGGCGGGCGCTGGCTAATACCTCAAAAACAGTTCTCGTGACCGGAGATTCTAACACTGACCTCCTTGGAAAATAATCCATCACACTCTATGGGCGATGGCGGTCCATCCCTAGGATCACATCAATCTCTCTCAGGGACAACACTATAAGGTCTGCTATCAACTCTGCCTGATCAATCACTATCTGACACCCCTTGCAGACCTCTCCTAACACTGTCGTACTACCTAGAGGTGTACTCACCCTCAGCCCACACCGCAATCTCTCTATCACAATGCGATCTACATGCCACATGCGGTGCGATAAATGAATGAGTGGATCCAGGATCCATCAATGCATAAACCTCAAAATCATAAATCGAGAGCATACCCGCAACAACATCTGGAGACTCCTGAGCCTCCTGCCGAGTCATAGCATAAACTCGGCTGGGACCCTGCCCACCGCTCGACCTCGATCTCACCATCGATCCTCTGTTCGGCCTCGGCCTCTACCTCGGCCTCTCCAACCAGAGCCACCTCCACGGCTCTGCTGCACCGAAGTAACACTGCCTGATCTACCAGTCGCAGCAGACTGGGCCTCCACAGTAAAGGGGCACTCTCGGAGCTGGTGGTCCATCGAACCACACTTGAGGCATGCTCCAGTAGTCCTCCAAAGACTCTCCACTGTGCCTCCTCTCGCAGAACTCACACAGTGGAATACTCGCCTTAGAACCTCTGCACCGCTTCGACCACCACTAGGACCGGGCAAATCGCCCTCTGCCCAAATCGGGCTGTCTACCACCTCCAAACGACTGAAGGATCGCTGCACGCCATCTGGACCCTCTGCTATCACTACCTCGATCACATCTTTGGGCCTCTTGCCTCGGGTCCCGATCCAATCTCGGGCGCCTCTGTCTCGACAATTGCTCGATCCTCACGGTGGCGCCTCGGCTCAATGAAACCGCCATGTCCGTCGCCAGCAGGTGCGGATCTCCAAATTGAGTCCGCCCTCAAAACGCCGACACTTGTCAGCCTCAGAAGCCACTAATGAGGAAGCATACGCCAACAACTGGTTGAACCGAACCTCATAGTCGGCCACAGACAACTGCCCCTGTCTCAGCTCTAAGAACTCCTGCAATTTCATGTCCAGATAAATCTTGGGCATGAAATTATCCTTGAACACTCTCAGGAAATCCTCCCAACTCAGAGTGCAAGGTGCGGTGGTGCTTGCCGAGCAGTCTTCCACCAGCGATATGCGTAACCACAAGCAAAGACATGCGATAGTCGAACGCTCCTCGTAATCACAGCCCATTTGGTCGAGGACTCTCTCCGTCCTCTCTAACCATCCCTCGGCCTCCACGAGGTCGGTGCTACCATAAGTCAACCGCTCCACCACGCATGACAAATCATATCTCCTCTCCCGAATAACGGGAACTCTGGGAGGCATCTCATCAGAACGAGGCATAGGGGACTCTCTACTAGCTCCCACGGATCCTAGGTCAGCTGGTTGGTCCACTTGATCCCCAAGAACGGATGACCTACAATAAAATCACAATTCCAGTCAATTACCGCTTTTCTCACTGAAATTCAGGCCTAAAATATACTATGCCCAAAAGATGCCAAACCATGCTCTGATACCACCTAATGTAGCGCCCCCTCACCGTAGGGTACACACCGGGACGCCCGTGGGTCATTTCGACGCATATCCCACAGTAAGGAAGTGCTACGATCGTTAACGATCACTAGACACTCGCATAACATCAATAAAATAAACCACAACATGCAATTCACTAATATTTAAAACCACAATATTTCTTTCATTTCACAATATCAATCCAAAATATAGACCAATCTATCAGTCCCCTACAATCATACCACAATCCCAAAAGGAAACCGATAAAACGTCTATACTAGGTCATCCCAAAATATAGTCCCAAAAGAAGTCACCCCCGGTGACCGACCTGCGATCCATCCTTGCACTTTATCACGACGCACACTGCGAAGCGTCGACACGGAGCTAGAGTCCCTCGACGCCGTCTCGAAAATATATTGCAACGTTGGGTGAGTTTGCGAACTCAATGAAAACCATCATCGATGGTTCACCCAACTCATGCATATACATCTAATATATATCTCATAGATATATTTTAACACAATTTATAACACTATAAACACTTTACACAATTTACGATTACACTATCACATATCAATTCACACTATGCACACATCACACGTATTCACAATTTCGCTACATCGACAAATGCATAATGTATGCAATTTCTCATTTTATGATGTTGTTGTGGTGAGCGCAATATTCACATTTTGGCAAGTAGGAGAGCCCTCGGGTATGCACTTCGCCCACTTACTTTAGGAAAAGGAGAGCCCTCGGGTATGCACTATTTCCTTTTGGCCTTAGGCCCATTCAACGATATCGAGCTTAAAGCTCGATCACTAAGCTCCACCACTGTTGATTAATTACCACTTATGTTCATGCTTAGCATGCACTAACACTGCTTGCACGTCTCTAACACATTTATCTCACTTCACTCGCTAATCACAAACAAAACACTTACTCATAATTTTATCTGTTGATTCTCATTCACGGTATTCACATTTATAAATCACACTTGGTGCAATCACTAACACTTATCACATTTAGCTCATTTACTTCACATTTATATCACTCACTTTGACACTTAATTCACACACATTCACAAAGACATTTAATCACATAAAAGCGAGGAACCAACTAGGTTACTCACTGTAACTTCCGAGCACGCTGGAAGTCCTAGCAATGTCCGTGGTGCATCGATCCAACGATGCCTCTATAACAATTCAAATGAATTATCATCACCACTTGCTCAATTAATTCAATTCACTGATGCACATGTCTTAATTCAAACTATATAATGCATGATCATGATTTCCCAGCACTAAGACCCAAATCGCTATCTCTCGCTTCACAATCACAATTCACTATTCACTAGATCAATAGCATTCCTTAAATTCAACTTCACTCACTCAAACTCTAATCATACTCCGCTAGTTACAACATAACTCTTGGTCACATTAGAAACTATAATGGACTCTCTTTCGATAATTGCAATCCTGTAAATTAAAAATTCAAACTCTCAATCTTTATCACAATTATAGAACTCTTTCTCTAGTTCATAACGAATCAAGTATCACCTTAATTGGAAAACCACAGACCAAGATATCATCACAATACTGAAACATGTTCAGTAAAACATCTAGTTCATGTTCCCTCCACCAATACCCTTACTTTGATTCAATCAATCATTTCCAATTTAATACTAAAAACCATGATTTTTTTGTGGAGAGATAAAGAAATGTGTTAGGAATCCAATGCTTCAAGAATCAGGTCATTTGGAGCTCTATAGTTCAAGTTATCCTCAAAACACTGATCTATGCACAGAATGTTTTCCTTCCGTCTGATTTTTACTTGTCTGGTTTTCGCTTCAGCTGATTTTCCTTCAGTTGATTTTCACTTCAGCTGATTTTCGCTTCAGCTGATTTTCGCTTAAGCTGATTTTCCTTCAGCAGATTTTCGCTTAAGCTGATTTTCCTTCAGCTGATTTTCGCTTCAGCTGATTTTTCTGTCCAGAACATATCCACTTATATAGATCATATCTTTTGACTCCGATATTCAAATTGGACAAACTTGGAATCTATCTCATGGAGAAAAGAGAGATCTACAACTTTCAAGAAGGAAATTTTGTCCAAATCTATCGATATCAAGTCCATATCGTCTGCTTTTGTTTCAGCTAATTTTCGTTCAGCTGATTTTCGCTTTAGCTGATTTTCCTTGACTGATTTTTACGTCGTAACATGTCCACTTATATAGATCATATCTTTTCACTCCGATATTTAAATTGGACAAACTTGGCATCTATCTCATAGAGAAAAGAGCGATCTACAACTTTTAAGAAGGACATTTTGTCCAAATCTATCGATATCAAGTCCATATCGTCTGCTTTTGCTTCAGCTGATTTTCCTTCAGCTGATTTTCGCTTCAACTGATTTTCCTTGACTGATTTTTCCATCGAACATGTCCACTTATATAGATCATATCTTTTGACTCTGATATTCAAATTGGACAAACTTGGCATCTATCTCATAGAGAAAAGATAGATCTACAACTTTCAAGATGGAAATTTTGTCCAAATCTATCGATATCAAGTCCATATTGTCTGCTTTTGCTTCAGCTGATTTTCCTTCAGCTGATTTTCGCTTCAGCTGATTTTCCTTCAGCTGATTTTTTTGTGCAGAACATGTCCAGTTATATAGATCATATCTTTTGACTCGGATATTGAAATTGGAAAAACTTGGCATCTATCTCATAGAGAAAAGAGAGATCTAAAACTTTGAAGAAGGACATTTTGTCCAAATCTATCAATATCAAGTCCATATCGTCGCTTTTGCTTGAACTTATTTTCCTTGGTGATTTTCGCTTCACTGATTTTCCTTGACTGATTTTTCTTTCGAACATGTCCACTTATATAGATCATATCTTTTGACTCCGATATTAAAATTGGACAAACTTGGCATCTATCTCATAGAAAAAGAGATCTACAACTTTCAAGAAGGAAATTTGGTCCAAATCTATCGATATCAGGTCCATATTGTCTGCTTTTGCTTCAGCTGATTTTCGCTTCAGCTGATTTTCCTTGACTGATTTTCTGTCGAGAACATGTCCAGTTATATAGATCATATCTTTTGACTCGGATATTCAAATTGGACAAAATGGGCATCTATATCATAGAAAAGAGATCTACAACTTTCAAGAAGGAAATTTTGTCCAAATCTATCGATATCAAGTCCATATCGTCTGCTTTTGCTTCACTGATTTTCCTTCACTGATTTTCGCTTCAGCTGATTTTCCGTCAGCTGATTTTTCTGTCCAGAACATGTCCACTTATATAGATCATATCTTTTGACTCCGATATTCAAATTGCACAAACTTGGCATCTATTTCATGGATAAAAGAGACATCTACAACTTTCAAGAAGGAAATTTTGTCCAAATCTATCGATATCAAGTCCATATAGTCTGCTTTTGCTTCAGCTGATTTTCCTTCAGCTGATTTTCGCTTCAGCTGATTTTCCTTCAGCTGATTTTTCTGTCCAGAACATGTCCAGTTATATAGATCATATCTTTTGACTCCGATATTCAAATTGGACAAACTTGGCATCTATCTCATAGAGAAAGGATATATCTACAACTTTCAAGAAGGAAATTTTGTCCAAATCTATCGATATCAAGTCCATATCATCTGCTTTTGCTTCAGCTGATTTTCCTTCAGCTGATTTTCGCTTCAGCTGATTTTCCTTCAGCTGATTTTTCTGTCCAGAACATGTCCACTTATATAGATCATATCTTTTGACTCCGATATTTAAATTGGACAAACTTGGCATCTATCTCATATAGAAAAGAGAGATCTACAACTTTTAAGAAGGACATTTTGTCCAAATCTATCGATATCAAGTCCATATCGTCTGCTTTTGCTTCAGCTGATTTTCCTTCAGCTGAT
This sequence comes from Erythroxylum novogranatense, assembly GCA_029891385.1. Classification (NCBI taxonomy): domain Eukaryota; kingdom Viridiplantae; phylum Streptophyta; class Magnoliopsida; order Malpighiales; family Erythroxylaceae; genus Erythroxylum; species Erythroxylum novogranatense. The sequence continues at coordinate 58,753,924 of CM057229.1, forward strand.
TTTCGCTTCAGCTGATTTTCCTTGACTGATTTTTACGTCGAGAACATGTCCACTTATATAGATCGTATCTTTTGACTCCGATATTCAAATTGGACAAACTTGGTATCTATCTCTTAGAAAGAGATCTACAACTTTCAAGATGGAAATTTTGTCCAAATCTATCGATATCAAGTCCATATTGTCTGCTTTTGCTTCAGCTGATTTTCCTTGACTGATTTTCGCTTCGATTGATTTTCCTTGACTGATTTTTACATGCGAGAACATGTCCGATTATATATATCATATCTTCTGACTCGGATATTCAAATTGGACAAACTTGGCATCTATCTCATAGAAAGAGATCTACAACTTTCAAGATGGAAATTTTGTCCAAATCTATCGATATCAAGTCCATATTGTCTGCTTTTGCTTCAGCTGATTTTCCTTCACTGATTTTCGCTTCGACTGATTTTCCTTGACTGATTTTTCCGCAGAACATGTCCAGTTATATAGATCATATCTTTTGACTCGGATATTGAAATTGGACAAACTTGGCATCTATCTCATAGAGAAAAGAGAGATCTAAAACTTTGAAGAAGGACATTTTGTCCAAATCTATCAATATCAAGTCCATATCGTCTGCTTTTGCTTCATTAATTTTCCTTGACTGATTTTCGCTTCAATTGATTTTCCTTGACTGATTTTTCTTTCCAGAACATGTCCACTTATATAGATCATATCTTTTGACTCCGATATTAAAATTGGACAAACTTGGCATCTATCTCATAGAGAAAAGAGAGATCTACAACTTTCAAGAAGGAAATTTGGTCCAAATATATCGATATCAGGTCCATATTGTCTGCTTTTGCTTCAGCTGATTTTCGCTTCAGCTGATTTTCTGTCCAGAACATGTCCAGTTATATAGATCATATCTTTTGACTCGGATATTCAAATTGGACAAAATTGGCATCTATATCATAGAGAAAAGAGAGATCTACAACTTTCAAGAAGGAAATTTTGTCCAAATCTATCGATATCAAGTCCATATCGTCTGCTTTTGCTTCAGCTGATTTTCCTTCAGCTGATTTTCGCTTCAGCTGATTTTCCGTCAGCTGATTTTTCTGTCCAGAACATGTCCACTTATATAGATCATATCTTTTGACTCCGATATTCAAATTGCACAAACTTGGCATCTATTTCATGGATAAAAGAGACATCTACAACTTTCAAGAAGGAAATTTTGTCCAAATCTATCGATATCAAGTCCATATAGTCTGCTTTTGCTTGACTGATTTTCCTTGACTGATTTTTCGCTTCACTGATTTTCCTTGACTGATTTTTCCGTCGAGAACATGTCCAGTTATATAGATCATATCTTTTGACTCCGATATTCAAATTGGACAAACTTGGCATCTATCTCATAGAAAGGATATATCTACAACTTTCAAGAAGGAAATTTTGTCCAAATCTATCGATATCAAGTCCATATCATCTGCTTTTGCTTGGTGATTTTCCTTCACTGATTTTCGCTTCACTGATTTTCCTTGACTGATTTTTCTGTCGAGAACATGTCCACTTATATAGATCATATCTTTTGACTCCGATATTAAAATTGGACAAACTTGGCATCTATCTCATAGAGAAAAGAGAGATCTACAACTTTCAAGAAGGAAATTTGGTCCAAATCTATCGATATCAGGTCCATATTGTCTGCTTTTGCTTCAGCTGATTTTCGCTTCAGCTGATTTTCCTTCAGCTGATTTTCTGTCCAGAACATGTCCAGTTATATAGATCATATCTTTTGACTCGGATATTCAAATTGGACAAAATTGGCATCTATATCATAGAGAAAAGAGAGATCTACAACTTTCAAGAAGGAAATTTTGTCCAAATCTATCGATATCAAGTCCATATCGTCTGCTTTTGCTTCAGCTGATTTTCCTTCAGCTGATTTTCGCTTCAGCTGATTTTCCGTCAGCTGATTTTTCTGTCCAGAACATGTCCACTTATATAGATCATATCTTTTGACTCCGATATTCAAATTGCACAAACTTGGCATCTATTTCATGGATAAAAGAGACATCTACAACTTTCAAGAAGGAAATTTTGTCCAAATCTATCGATATCAAGTCCATATAGTCTGCTTTTGCTTCAGCTGATTTTCCTTCAGCTGATTTTCGCTTCAGCTGATTTTCCTTGACTGATTTTTCTCGTCGAACATGTCCAGTTATATAGATCATATCTTTTGACTCCGATATTCAAATTGGACAAACTTGGCATCTATCTCATAGAGAAAGGATATATCTACAACTTTCAAGAAGGAAATTTTGTCCAAATCTATCGATATCAAGTCCATATCATCTGCTTTTGCTTCATTTGATTTTCCTTCACTGATTTTCGCTTCAACTGATTTTCCTTGACTGATTTTTACATCGAACATGTCCACTTATATAGATCATATCTTTTGACTCCGATATTTAAATTGGACAAACTTGGCATCTATCTCATATAGAAAGAGATCTACAACTTTTAAGAAGGACATTTTGTCCAAATCTATCGATATCAAGTCCATATCGTCTGCTTTTGCTTCACTGATTTTCCTTGACTGATTTTCGCTTCAACTGATTTTCCTTGACTGATTTTCCGTCGAACATGTCCACTTATATAGATCGTATCTTTTGACTCCGATATTCAAATTGGACAAACTTGGTATCTATCTCATAGAAAAGAGATCTACAACTTTCAAGATGGAAATTTTGTCCAAATCTATCGATATCAAGTCCATATTGTCTGCTTTTGCTTCAGCTGATTTTCCTTGACTGATTTTCGCTTCAGCTGATTTTCCTTGACTGATTTTACATCTTGAGAACATGTCCAGTTATATAGATCATATCTTCTGACTCGGATATTCAAATTGGACAAACTTGGCATCTATCTCATAGAGAAAAGAGAGATCTAAAACTTTGAAGAAGGACATTTTGTCCAAATCTATCAATATCAAGTCCATATCATCTGCTTTTGCTTCAGCTAATTTTCCTTCAGCTGATTTTCGCTTCAGCTGATTTTCCTTCAGCTGATTTTTCTTTCCAGAACATGTCCACTTATATAGATCATATCTTTTGACTCCGATATTAAAATTGGACAAACTTGGCATCTATCTCATAGAGAAAAGAGAGATCTACAACTTTCAAGATGGAAATTTGGTCCAAATCTATCGATATCAGGTCCATATTGTGCGCTTTTGCTTGACTGATTTTCGCTTCAGCTGATTTTCCTTCACTGATTTTCTGTCAGAACATGTCCAGTTATATAGATCATATCTTTTGACTCGGATATTCAAATTGGACAAAATTGGCATCTATATCATAGAGAAAAGAGAGATCTACAACTTTCAAGAAGGAAATTTTGTCCAAATCTATCGATATCAAGTCCATATCGTCTGCTTTTGCTTCAGCTGATTTTCCTTCAGCTGATTTTCGCTTCAGCTGATTTTCCGTCAGCTGATTTTTCTGTCCAGAACATGTCCACTTATATAGATCATATCTTTTGACTCCGATATTCAAATTGCACAAACCTTGCATCTATTTCATGGATAAAAGAGACATCTACAACTTTCAAGAAGGAAATTTTGTCCAAATCTATCGATATCAAGTCCATATAGTCAGCTTTTGCTTCAGCTGATTTTCCTTCAGCTGATTTTCGCTTCAGCTGATTTTCCTTCAGCTGATTTTTCTGTCCAGAACATGTCCAGTTATATAGATCATATCTTTTGACTCCGATATTCAAATTGGACAAACTTGGCATCTATCTCATAGAGAAAGGATATATCTACAACTTTCAAGAAGGAAATTTTGTCCAAATCTATCGATATCAAGTCCATATCATCTGCTTTTGCTTCAGCTGATTTTCCTTCAGCTGATTTTCGCTTCAGCTGATTTTCCTTGACTGATTTTTACGTCCGAACATGTCCACTTATATAGATCATATCTTTTGACTCCGATATTTAAATTGGACAAACTTGGCATCTATCTCATATAGAAAAGAGAGATCTACAACTTTTAAGAAGGACATTTTGTCCAAATCTATCGATATCAAGTCCATATCGTCTGCTTTTGCTTCAGCTGATTTTCCTTCAGCTGATTTTCGCTTCAGCTGATTTTCCTTGACTGATTTTTCCATCGTAACATGTCCACTTATATAGATCGTATCTTTTGACTCCGATATTCAAATTGGACAAACTTGGTATCTATCTCATAGAGAAAAGAGAGATCTACAACTTTCAAGATGGAAATTTTGTCCAAATCTATCGATATCAAGTCCATATTGTCTGCTTTTGCTTCAGCTGATTTTCCTTCAGCTGATTTTCGCTTCAGCTGATTTTCCTTCAGCTGATTTTTCTGTGCAGAACATGTCCAGTTATATAGATCATATCTTCTGACTCGGATATTCAAATTGGACAAACTTGGCATCTATCTCATAGAGAAAAGAGAGATCTACAACTTTTAAGAAGGACATTTTGTCCAAATCTATCGATATCAAGTCCATATCGTCTGCTTTTGCTTCAGCTGATTTTCGCTTCAGCTGATTTTCCTTCAGCTGATTTTTCTGTCCAGAACATGTCCACTTATATAGATCGTATCTTTTGACTCCGATATTCAAATTGGACAAACTTGGTATCTATCTCATAGAGAAAAGAGAGATCTACAACTTTCAAGATGGAAATTTTGTCCAAATCTATCGATATCAAGTCCATATTGTCTGCTTTTGCTTCAGCTGATTTTCCTTCAGCTGATTTTCGCTTCAGCTGATTTTCCTTCAGCTGATTTTTCTGTGCAGAACATGTCCAGTTATATAGATCATATCTTCTGACTCGGATATTCAAATTGGACAAACTTGGCATCTATCTCATAGAGAAAAGAGAGATCTACAACTTTGAAGAAGGACATTTTGTCCAAATCTATCGATATCAAGTCCATATCGTCTGCTTTTGCTTCAGCTGATTTTCGCTTTAGCTGATTTTCCTTCAGCTGATTTTTCTGTCCAGAACATGTCCACTTATATAGATCATATCTTTTGACTCCGATATTAAAATTGGACAAACTTGGCATCTATCTCATAGAGAAAAGAGAGATCTACAACTTTCAAGAAGGAAATTTTGTCCAAATCTATCGAAATCAGGTCCATATTGTCTGCTTTTGCTTCAGCTGATTTTCGCTTCAGCTGATTTTCCTTCAGCTGATTTTCTGTCCAGAACATGTCCAGTTATATAGATCATATCTTTTGACTCGGATATTCAAATTGGACAAAATTGGCATCTATCTCATATAGAAAAGAGAGATCTACAACTTTCAAGAAGGAAATTTTGTCCAAATCTGTCGATATCAAGTCCATATCGTCTGCTTTTGCTTCCGCTGATTTTCCTTCAGCTTATTTTCGCTTCAGTTGATTTTCCGTCAGCTGATTTTTCTGTCCAGAACATGTCCACTTATATAGATCATATCTTTTGACTCCGATATTCAAATTGCACAAACTTGGCATCTATTTCATGGAGAAAAGAGAGATCTACAACTTTCAAGAAGGAAATGTTGTCCAAATCTATCGATATCAAGTCCATATCGTCTGCTTTTGCTTCAGCTGATTTTCCTTCAGCTGATTTTCGTTTCAACTGATTTTCCTTCAGCTGATTTTTCTGTCCAGAACATGTCCACTTATATAGATCATATCTTTTGACTCTGATATTCAAATTAGACAAAATTGACATCTATCTCATAGAGAAAAGAGAGATCTACAACTTTCAAGAAGGAAATTGTGTCCAAATCTATCGGTATCAAGTCCATATCATCTGCTTTTGCTTCAGCTGATTTTCCTTCAGCTGATTTTCGCTTCACTGATTTTCCTTGACTGATTTTTCCGTCGAACATGTCCACTTATATAGATCATATCTTTTGACTCCGATATTTAAATTGGACAAACTTGGCATCTATCTCATATAGAAAAGAGAGATCTACAACTTTCAAGAAGGAAATTTTGTCCAAATCTATCGATATCATGTCCATATTATCTGCTTTTGCTTGACTGATTTTCCTTGACTGATTTTTCCGTCGAACATGTCCACTTATATAGATCATATCTCCGAACACCAAAAGTTTTCTCAACAACTCATTTAACACTATAACATAATTTATTTCTCCCCAACTACCCAGTATTTATGAACAAACATATGAAATACATTTTCCATGAAGATGGCAGAAATCTCTAAACTTTATTTCACAAATCCCTAACGTGAGGTTTTTCTAACAATTACTGTTGAGAACTCAAACAAATCTTCAAGCCCTAAACTCCACACGAAAAGATCACTTCGGTTTCTCCTTAGAGTCGAAAACACCAATGGCAGAGAAAGGTTGGTGAAAGAAAGGAAGAACACCAAAGTCCCTTAGAAGATATTTTGGGTGGGAAAGCTCTATGTCTCGGAGAGAGAGAAGTTTTAGAAAGAAAGGAATAAAGAAGGCTTGGACAAGACTTAAACCATCAGCCCTCAAGGAATAGTGACCACCTACTCCTAGCTAGAGTGCAAAGTCCAAGTACACATGTCACTTTTTTAATGAATAAACTCTAACTTAGTTACTTTTGAACTAACTCCATTTAGTTCTCCCCTTTCCAATATAACCAAACTATCTCCAAAACTTCATTTAATTTATTTCTTGCTCCCAACTATAAATATATCTTTCAATACACCATAACTTTACCAACATATAAAAATACAATAATTCACCAAAATTCAAAATCGTAAGATTTCACTAACCCAATTATTTCAACATTTTAATAATCACAATTCACAAAATCATCTCAATTTCACTTTTCCAAACACAATCACTATCAAATGCCGAACAATCATGAATGCATGTCACTATGTATATGCATGTGCAAAATGATCTATCTCTAAAATCGAGGCCACAAAACACTAATTCACAAATTAAGCACTAACAACTCTACACTCATAACACGATGCTCATCGACGGTAGAAGGATCTTCTGATTCTCCCTCCTAAAAGAAAATTTCGTCCGAAATTTCATACTGACCGAGTCGAGCAGATGAGGGTACTACCTCCTCGTGTGCTCCTCGGTCTCCCATGTTGCCTCCTCGAAGAATGGTTCTTCCATAGGACTTTCACCAATGGAATCATCCTGCTCCTCAATTGCTTGACTGCGATTCGATAATCTGCCGGCTCCTCAACATAACTCAAATCACTCGCTATCTCGATCTCTTGGCCGGGATCATATGAGTCGGGTTTGGCGATATCTCGAGCATACTCACATGAAACACATCATGCAACTGGGACATCTCACTAGGCAATCTCGGTCTATAGGCCAGCGGTCCAATCCTCTCGATAATCTCATACGGACCGATATCACGGAGTCAACTTACCCTACGGCCAAATCTCAACACTCCTCTCCAAGGTGACACTCGGAGGAACACTCACACCTACATGTACTCCATCTCCGCCGATCTTTGATCCACATAGCTCTTGTCTATCTGAGGCGCCTTAATGCGACTCAGAATCACTCTCACTTTATCCATTGTATCTGGATCATTCGGGGCCCTCAAGCATCCTCGCACCCTCTTCATCCCAGTAAAGAGGTGATCTGCACGGCCTACCATACAAGACCTCATACGGTGCCATCCCAATCGCTCTGATGCGATTATTGTCACGCAAACTCAATCGAGCCAAATCTTTGGTCCCAAGCACCTCTGAACTCTAATACACATGCTCTCAGCATATCCTCAACAGGCACACATAATCTCTGACCCATCCAAAGAGTCTCATCTCTCAACTCAAAATCTGAACTCTGACCAGCTCTAACTCTATCCATCAATCTCACTAACTGCTTGGATCGACTTTGAACTCTCGATCCGATCTGTAACATCGGCCTCAATCTCGGAGTAGCTATTAAGGCTCCATCGAGCCAAATTCATCTCGCACATTAAGTGCCTCAATTGAATCAAGCTGGGCAATCTCTCACTCTAAATCTAAGTCGCACTAACATGATTTCCTACTCAGCGCATCGCCACCACATTGGCCTTCCTGGATGATACTCGATCGTGCGGTCATAATCCTTCAAAAGCTCAATCCACCTCCTCATCTCGGGTTGGCTCTCTCGACTCAGCAGATATCTCAAACTCTTATGATCCGTGAAGATCCGGGCGTCTCACCATCTGAGATAATGCCTCCAGGATCTTCAAAGCAAACACTACTGCAGCCAACTCTAAATCATGCACTGGATAATTCACCTCATGAGACCTCAACTGTTTCGAGGCATACGCTATCACTCTCCCATGCTGCATCAACACACAACCCAAACCCTGCTGCGAAGCATCACTGAATACCTCAAATCCTCCGGACCCTGACGGCAAAGCCAACACTGGTGTCGTGGTCACTCGATGCCTAAGCTCCTTAAAGCTCCTCTGACACTCATCTGTCCATCTGAAAACCACATTCTTCCTCAGAAGTTTCGTCAAAGGGTGAAATCACGAAAACCCTCGGCGGACCTCGGTAATACCCGCTGGTCAGAAACTACATGACTCGATCGTTCCTCGGAACCTCCCACTCTCAAGATTGCCTCAATCTTGTGAGGATCTACCCGGATACCCTCACCAGACACAATATGCCCTAGGAACACTACCTCATCCAGCCAAAATTCACATTTCGTAAATTTGGCATACAACTGCCTCTCTCTCATGATCTGCAACACGATCCTCAGATGCTCCACATGATCCTGCCTACTCCTCGAATATACTAGGATATCATCAATGAACACAACCACAAACTGATCAAGGTAAGGCTGAAATACCTTATTCATCAAGGCCATAAAGGCTGCCAGGGCATTGGTCAACCCAAACGGCATCACTAGGAACTCGAAATGCCCACACCTACTCCTGAACGCACTCTTAGGCACATCGGCCTCTACGATCCTCAACTGATAATATCCTGACCTCAAGTCCAACTTGGTAAACACTCGAGCTCCCTGCAACTGATCAAATAGATCATCGATCCTAGGCAGAGGGTACTTATTCTTGACAGTAACCCGATTAAGCTTCCTATAATCGATACACAGTCTCAAAGTCCCATCTTTCTTCTTCACGAACAACACTGGAGCTCCCCACGGCGAAACACTGTGTCTAATAAACCCCTTATTCAATAACTCCTACAACTGAGCCTTAAGCTCTCTCAGTTCCACCGGTGCCATCCTATATGGAGGTATAGATATAGGGGCTGCACCTGGAACGAGGTCTATCACAAACTCTATCTCCCGATCCGACGGTAAATCCAGTAACTCATCGGGGAACACACCCGGAAACTCCCTGATCACGGGAACGTCTTCAAACCTCTGCTCAACTCTGGAATCAATCACGTGAGCCAAATAGGCCTCACAACCCCCTCGCATCAACCTAAGGGCACTCAGAAACGAAATCATCCTAGCCTTTGCCGCTAATACCTCGGCAGTTCTCGTGACGGAGATTCTAACACAACCTCCTTGGTAAAACAATCCATCACAGCTCTATGGGCAGTAAGTCAGTCCATCCCTAGGATCACATCAATCTCTCTCAGGGACAACACTATAAGGTCTGCTATCAACTCACCGATCAATCACTATCGACACCCTTGCAGACCTCTCTCCTAACATCTTGTCGTACTACCTTGAGGTGTACTCACCTCTAGCCCACACTGCAATCTCTCTCTATCACAATGCAGTCTACATGCCACATGCGGTGCAATAAATGAATGAGTGGATCCAGGATCCATCAATGCATAAACCTCAAAATCATAAATCGAGAGCATACCCGCAACATCTGGAGACTCCTGAGCCTCCTGCCGAGTCATAGCATAAACTCGGCACGGGACAGCATCCCTTGCTCGACCCTCGATCTCACCACTGATCCCTCTGTTCGGCCTCGGCCTCTACCTCGGCCTCTCCAACCAGAGCCACCTCCACGGCTCTGCTGCACCGAAGTAACACTGCCTTATCTACCAATCGCAGCAGACTGGGCCTCCACAGTAAAGGGGCACTCTCGGAGCTGGTGGTCCATCGAACCACACTTGAGGCATGCTCCAGTAGTCCTCTAGCACTCTCCACTGTGCCTCCTCTCGCAGAACTCACACAGCGGAATACTCTGCCCCGAACCTCTAACACCGTTGCGACCACCACTAGACTGGGCAAATCTGCCCCTCTGCCCAAATCGGAACTGTCTACCACCTCCAAACGACCTGAAGGATCTGCTCTGTCGCTTACTGGACCCTCTGCTATCACTGCCCTGACTGTCACTGGGCCTCTTGCCCCTGGGTCCCGATCCAATCTCAGACTGCCTCTGTCTCAACAATTGCTCAATCCTCGCGGTGACGCCTCATTTCAATGAAGCTGCTTCATGTCCGTCAGCCAGCAGTGCGGATCTCCAAATTGAGTCCTCCTCAAAACGCCGACACTTGTCGACCTCGAAGCCACTAATGAGAAAGCATACGCCAACAATTGGTTGAGCCAGAACCTCATAGTCGGCCACAGACAAGCGCCTCTGTCTCGGCTCAGAACTCCTGCAATTTCATGTCCGAGATAAATCTTGGGCATGAAATTATCCTTAATTACTCTCAGAAATCCTCCCGACTCGAGTGCAAGGTGCGGTGGTGCTTGCCGGAATAGTCTTCCACCGATATGCGAGAACCACAAGCAAAGACACCTGCGTAGTCGAACCGCTCCTCGAATCACAGCCCATTTGGTGAGGACTCTCTCATCCTCTCTAACCATCCCTCGACCTCCATGAGTCGGTGCTACCATAAGTCAACAGCTCCACCACGCATGACAAATCATATCTCCTCTCCCGAATAAGGGAACTCTGGGAGCATCTCATCGAGCGAGGCATAGGGACTCTCTACTAGCTCCCACGGATCCTAGGTCATTTGGTTGGTCCACTTGATCCCCGAGCGGATGACCTACAATAAAATCACAATTCCGGTCAATTAGCTTTTCTCTTGAAATTCGGGCCTAAAATATACTATGCCCAAAGATGCCAAACCATGCTCGATACCACCTAATGTAGCGCCCCTCACCGTAGGGTACACACGGGACGCCTGTGGGTCATTTCGGCGCATATCCACGATGAGGAAGTGCTACGATCGCTAACGATCACTGACACTCGCGTGACATCAATAAAATAAACCCTGACATGCAATTCACTAATATTTAAAACCACAATATTTCTTTCATTTCACAATATCAATCCAAAATATAGACCGGTCTATCGGTCCCTACAATCATACCACAATCCCAAAAGGAAACCGATAAAACGTCTATACTAGGTCATCCCAAAATATAGTCCCAAAAGAAGTCACCCGGTGACCGACTGCGATCCATCACGCACTTTATCACGAACGCACTGCTGCGAAGCGTCGACACGGAGCTAGAGTCCCTCGACGTATTTGTCACGAAAATATATTACAGCGTTGGGTGAGTTTGCGAACTCAATGAAAACCATCATCGATGGTTCACCCAACTCATGCATATACATCTAATATATATCTCATAGATATATTTTAACACAATTTATAACACTATAAACACTTTACACAATTTACGATTACACTATCACATATCAATTCACACTATGCACACATCACACGTATTCACAATT